>CAMXBY010000022.1:0-99000 GCA_947179485.1 Allacma fusca | reverse complement strand
ATGATTACTCGTAGTAATTGTCTGATGAACGGTTGAAATGTATGACCAAATAGTGTGCTGTATTAATCATAGTTACTTGTACTGGCACAAGGTTTTCTAAATCAACATCTTTATAATGTCAATGAAATATTAGGCATACTTACTCCTAGGAATTATCTGATAAATGGATATGAAAATAGTGAGCTTCTTTTTGCAAAGCTATCTGCACTGGCACATTATCTGAGAAATCAACATGTTTACATATGTCCTTGAAACGTCAGACATGATTACTCTTAGTAATTGTTTGATGAACGATTGAAATGTGTGACCAAATATACTGTACTGTAATTATCATAGTTATTTGTACTGGATCAAGCTTTTCTAAATTAACATCTTTATAATGTCAATGAATTGTCAGACAGACGTACTCCTAGCAATTGGCTGATAAATGTATGTACAATTGTACAAGTATATATGTAGTGTACATAACCGCTCGCGCTCGGCTCAGTTATATTCATATTTAGGATTATAAGTCAGTGAATATAAGGTATATTATATATATTTATATATATATATATACTATATATATATATATATGTTTCATACTGTCTAAAAATTGAGTTGTGATTGAGGAAGAATTGAAAGGAGGATCTGATTGAGGAGAATCTCAATGTATATATATATATATATATATATATATATATATATATATATATATATATATACTGAGATTGAGTTGAGTGTATATATCGGCATGATCCGCGCGGAACTACAAACATGAAGTCATATGCTTTAAGATGAGCATTTTTCAACCCCTCAGAATTTTCTGGATATCTGAATTTAATCTAGTATAATAATTAACAAAAAACAAAAATCAAACTCCGTATAGATTGAAAGAATTATATCTGATTGTAAGCCTGTAAGCAAGGATATACGGGAAAATAAATAAAATTTACATGTTCCCAATATAGAGACCAAATAACAATAAATAATTCCATTGAAATAATAGTACCGATTTCGAATTGCCTCAAATGTTACGGATAATTTTTTAACTATTGTATTAATAAGCTTATAATTTGCTTCATCACTTACAGTTTTAATATAATATATATTATATTCTTAACCCAATTAATTTTAAATATAAAGGTTGTAGAAAATTTAAGGGGGTTTATAGCGTTGTACGGTGGAAAATAATTGTTCTAATTGTTTACAGATTCAAAGGAAAGTTACGGACATTTAATGAGTTGCCGCACGTCACTGTCCAATAGCTCTCCACATGTTCGTAACCTGCAATAACTATTAGGGTCTGACGTATATACGTATATATGGCCATACACATCTGCAAATGTTAAAATATTGGCACTCCCGGCTAAAATTACTTTCACCACACAATATGAGTGCGAATTTTGTCCAATTTGTGAATGGGTTTTCTTCCAAGGAATCTGATAAAGTTACCTACTACATACCAAGATATACGAGTAAAATTGTTCCAGTGGATTTGACTACTTTGGAAGTTACAGATTTAGGGAAAACTAGTGAGACTGGACGAAAGTACTATGCCGCGTACAAAGCAAATGTAATTAGGAGCTATTTCGTATGAATATATTCTTTATTCGAAAAAGTTTAGTGTCGTCAGTTCACCAGACAGAAATGTTTGTAAAAATTTGTTTGTATATTGCATTTCAAAAAACTAGATAACTTCCGAGAACTTACGAGACTGGAACGTAACGACAGCATCAGACCCAGGTGATGCCGGAGTTGCCGAGTGTATGAAGGAAGCGCTGAATGGTCAGAATGAGTATGAGGTCAAGGTGCAATCACCGTAGGACTGTTCAGCTACCCTAGTTTTTAGGAGCGATATTAACAAAAATAAAGTGTTGATGGGTTCAATAAAATTGGAGAAAGTACGTTAATTTCCTCATGGTAACAATTCACCTTCGTGTAGCCAGTTGTTTAACTCATAATTTTACAATATCAGTTAAAAAGATGCTCTTTCTGATTCCCACAGATACCAATAATTCCATCGGTAGGACGCCTTCTGGAAACTGTGATTCTAAGTCTTGAAGAAAAAGCTGAAGAGAATCATAGGGTGCAAATTCAGGTAGCAAATACACAGGAAAAACAGTCAGAGCTAGAGAAAAACTTTCAAGAATTGAGTAAAGCAAAATTTCAACTGGAAGATAAAATGACCAGAGCCGTCAGTCGGTGCTTGAATACCAAAAAGGAGCGGATCGCTCAATTAGAAAACCAAATTGATAAACTAACCAAAACTCAAGTAGAGCTAGATATTAAAAAATAAAATACAAGCTAACCCTTCATCAATTCGTTCAGGTATCAGCATATTAATGGATGAGTCCAGTTCTGACTCAGAAAATGGGAAACTTAGAGATCAGGAAGTTACCACAGATTATGATGAAGAGACGGATGTGCAGGATACAGATGATGAGAATAAAACAGGTCAGCGGACAACGATGGATAAAATTTTTGAGGATTCACAAAATATCCAAGAGCCAAAAAATTTAGTCGCAAAGGTAGAAACCCCTAGGTTAGGATGTCAGAAATACTTGTTTCCAATAATTGATGAACCAGTTCCACCGACGCCTACCGGTTCCTGTCGAAATGCAGGAAGTTATTCCCAGCTTAACGAAAGTCAAACAGACTCCTCACAAGAATTTTTTATTCCTGTTTCAAAGCCTCGAAAAGTTCCTCTTCGTCGCAAACGTTCAAGTATATTGGGCAGTGGTGAAGTCAAGTCCATTGAAACAACCAAAGAACTCAAAGAACTTAAACCCAACGATCCACCGGAACTAATTGAGTCCGAAGAATCGGAGTATAAGAAGTCCCGCGCGGACGAAGATCAGCGTCCCGCACATTCCTCGCCTGACAATGATGACATTCTGAATCAGATTTTTACATTTTATTCACAATGACAGTATATATTGAAACGTGCATGCGTGCATGTACTATTTAAGTTTTATGTATTCCACATTTTCAGTATTTTTATTTCCAATCTCCCCTTATAATTAACTTGCAATATTAAAGAGGATATTTTTTTCATATATATGCCATTGCCCGTCCATACAATAAATTTTTAGATTCAAGTATCTTGACTATATACATATGCTAAAACAAATGAAACTGTCCATACGGTTTCTTTTCGTGCACTCCTGTACCGCGAGGTAATTTTAATGACTAGTTCCGCAAAATATGTAAATTATATGTTCGCGGTGGAATGTTAGTCCTAATTCAGTTACGAAAATGTTGAAACAAGTCCAACATCAATTGTTTGGACTATATATGAACATATACATACGTCTTTGCTGCAAAACGTAACAACGAATGTAGTACTTTTTAAACATGAACTCCTGGGCACATTATATAGCTGTCAGATGCGTCCGAGGATGGATTAATTAGTCGTTTCCGACAATATACATATGCAGGAATATTTAAACCACACTCAATTATAGGTGATTATGTTTTTGATAGCTATTGCGCTACTGTTAGAGAATAATAGCCATATTGCACATATTCTCCCCAAAATGCCAGGCGTTTTCGTAGTAAAACCTTACTAGCATTTTCAGGCTGGCAGGTATAACATATATTTTCATTTGTGAAACTCATGAATCACTCTGAAATTTCGTTACGCAAGGACAGGGGTCGGATTTATGTGGGAAGACGGGAAGAATCTTCCCAGGGAAAAAAAATTTTGAGCAGGAAAATTTTCAGCAAGGATTGCAAATCAAATCAGTTGACCTTTTTTTTGGCAGGGATTTTCGAAATTGTTGAGGTGTTTTATTGAAAACAATTTTTGTCAGCAGGGATTTTTGAAATTGTTGAGGTGATTTACGAACATTATTTTTTGTCAGCAGGGATTTTCAAAGGACACCGCACAATCCTTACGAGAATATGCCCCCTGTTTGATCTCGGTAAGAAAATTCCTGGTGGGTGCGCCTTGAGGAGTAGATCATTTTTGATAATTGGCCCAAAGGAATCGTAAAACAGGATTCACAGCTGGGTCATCGTGTCACCAATTGGAACCAAACTTGACAGACAGAAGAAGGAAGCGCTGAATGGTCAGAATGAGTATGAGGTCAAGGTGCAATCACCGTAGGACTGTTCAGCTACCCTAGTTTTTAGGAGCGATATTAACAAAAATAAAGTGTTGATGGGTTCAATAAAATTGGAGAAAGTACGTTAATTTCCTCATGGTAACAATTCACCTTCGTGTAGCCAGTTGTTTAACTCATAATTTTACAATATCAGTTAAAAAGATGCTCTTTCTGATTCCCACAGATACCAATAATTCAATCGGTAGGACGCCTTCTGGAAACTGTGATTCTAAGTCTTGAAGAAAAAGCTGAAGAGAATCATAGGGTGCAAATTCAGGTAGCAAATACACAGGAAAAACAGTCAGAGCTAGAGAAAAACTTTCAAGAATTGAGTAAAGCAAAATTTCAACTGGAAGATAAAATGACCAGAGCCGTCAGTCGGTGCTTGAATACCAAAAAGGAGCGGATCGCTCAATTAGAAAACCAAATTGATAAACTAACCAAAACTCAAGTAGAGCTAGATATTAAAAAATAAAATACAAGCTAACCCTTCATCAATTCGTTCAGGTATCAGCATATTAATGGATGAGTCCAGTTCTGACTCAGAAAATGGGAAACTTAGAGATCAGGAAGTTACCACAGATTATGATGAAGAGACGGATGTGCAGGATACAGATGATGAGAATAAAACAGGTCAGCGGACAACGATGGATAAAAATTTTGAGGATTCACAAAATATCCAAGAGCCAAAAAATTTAGTCGCAAAGGTAGAAACCCCTAAGTTAGGATGTCAGAAATACTTGTTTCCAATAATTGATGAACCAGTTCCACCGACGCCTACCGGTTCCTGTCGAAATGCAGGAAGTTATTCCCAGCTTAACGAAAGTCAAACAGACTCCTCACAAGAATTTTTTATTCCTGTTTCAAAGCCTCGAAAAGTTCCTCTTCGTCGCAAACGTTCAAGTATATTGGGCAGTGGTGAAGTCAAGTCCATTGAAACAACCAAAGAACTCAAAGAACTTAAACCCAACGATCCACCGGAACTTATTGAGTCCGAAGAATCGGAGTATAAGAAGTCCCGCGCGGACGAAGATCAGCGTCCCGCACATTCCTCGCCTGACAATGATGACATTCTGAATCAGATTTTTACATTTTATTCACAATGACAGTATATATTGAAACGTGCATGCGTGCATGTACTATTTAAGTTTTATGTATTCCACATTTTCAGTATTTTTATTTCCAATCTCCCCTTATAATTAACTTGCAATATTAAAGTGGATATTTTTTTCATATATATGCCATTGCCCGTCCATATAATAAATTTTTAGATTCAAGTATCTTGACTATATTCGTATGCTAAAACAAATGAAACTGTCCATACGGTTTCTTTTCGTGCACTCCTGTACCGCGAGGTAATTTTAATGACTAGTTCCGCAAAATATGTAAATTATATGTTCGCGGTGGAATGTTAGTCCTAATTCAGTTACGAAAATGTTGAAACAAGTCCAACATCAATTGTTTGGACTATATATGAACATATACATACGTCTTTGCTGCAAAACGTAACAACGAATGTAGTACTTTTTAAACATGAACTCCTGGGCACATTATATAGCTGTCAGATGCGTCCGAGGATGGATTAATTAGTCGTTTCCGACAATATACATATGCAGGAATATTTAAACCACACTCAATTATAGGTGATTATGTTTTTGATAGCTATTGCGCTACTGTTAGAGAATAATAGCCATATTGCACATATTCTCCCCAAAATGCCAGGCGTTTTCGTAGTAAAACCTTACTAGCATTTTCAGGCTGGCAGGTATAACATATATTTTCATTTGTGAAACTCATGAATCACTCTGAAATTTCGTTACGCAAGGACAGGGGTCGGATTTATGTGGGAAGACGGGAAGAATCTTCCCAGGGAAAAAAAATTTTGAGCAGGAAAATTTTCAGCAAGGATTGCAAATCAAATCAGTTGACCTTTTTTTTGGCAGGGATTTTCGAAATTGTTGAGGTGTTTTATTGAAAACAATTTTTGTCAGCAGGGATTTTTGAAATTGTTGAGGTGATTTACGAACATTATTTTTTGTCAGCAGGGATTTTCAAAGGACACCGCACAATCCTTACGAAAATATGCCCCCTGTTTGATCTCGGTAAGAAAATTCCTGGTGGGTGCGCCTTGAGGAGTAGATCATTTTTGATAATTGGCCCAAAGGAATCGTAAAACAGGATTCACAGCTGGGTCATCGTGTCACCAATTGGAACCAAACTTGACAGAGAGAAGAAGGAAGCGCTGAATGGTCAGAATGAGTATGAGGTCAAGGTGCAATCACCGTAGGACTGTTCAGCTACCCTAGTTTTTAGGAGAGATATTAACAAAAATAAAGTGTTGATGGGTTCAATAAAATTGGAGAAAGTACGTTAATTTCCTCATGGTAACAATTCACCTTCGTGTAGCCAGTTGTTTAACTCATAATTTTACAATATCAGTTAAAAAGATGCTCTTTCTGATTCCCACAGATACCAATAATTCCATCGGTAGGACGCCTTCTGGAAACTGTGATTCTAAGTCTTGAAGAAAAAGCTGAAGAGAATCATAGGGTGCAAATTCAGGTAGCAAATACACAGGAAAAACAGTCAGAGCTAGAGAAAAACTTTCAAGAATTGAGTAAAGCAAAATTTCAACTGGAAGATAAAATGACCAGAGCCGTCAGTCGGTGCTTGAATACCAAAAAGGAGCGGATCGCTCAATTAGAAAACCAAATTGATAAACTAACCAAAACTCAAGTAGAGCTAGATATTAAAAAATAAAATACAAGCTAACCCTTCATCAATTCGTTCAGGTATCCGCATATTTATGGATGAGTCCAGTTCTGACTCAGAAAATGAGAAACTTAGAGATCAGGAAGTTACCACAGATTATGATGAAGAGACGGATGTGCAGGATACAGATGATGAGAATAAAACAGGTCAGCGGACAACGATGGATAAAAATTTTGAGGATTCACAAAATATCCAAGAGCCAAAAAATTTAGTCGCAAAGGTAGAAACCCCTAAGTTAGGATGTCAGAAATACTTGTTTCCAATAATTGATGAACCAGTTCCACCGACGCCTACCGGTTCCTGTCGAAATGCAGGAAGTTATTCCCAGCTTAACGAAAGTCAAACAGACTCCTCACAAGAATTTTTTATTCCTGTTTCAAAGCCTCGAAAAGTTCCTCTTCGTCGCAAACGTTCAAGTATATTGGGCAGTGGTGAAGTCAAGTCCATTGAAACAACCAAAGAACTCAAAGAACTTAAACCCAACGATCCACCGGAACTTATTGAGTCCGAAGAATCGGAGTATAAGAAGTCCCGCGCGGACGAAGATCAGCGTCCCGCACATTCCTCGCCTGACAATGATGACATTCTGAATCAGATTTTTACATTTTATTCACAATGACAGTATATATTGAAACGTGCATGCGTGCATGTACTATTTAAGTTTTATGTATTCCACATTTTCAGTATTTTTATTTCCAATCTCCCCTTATAATTAACTTGCAATATTAAAGAGGATATTTTTTTCATATATATGCCATTGCCCGTCCATATAATAAATTTTTAGATTCAAGTATCTTGACTATATACGTATGCTAAAACAAATGAAACTGTCCATACGGTTTCTTTTCGTGCACTCCTGTACCGCGAGGTAATTTTAATGACTAGTTCCGCAAAATATGTAAATTATATGTTCGCGGTGGAATGTTAGTCCTAATTCAAATACGAAAATGTTGAAACAAGTCCAACATCAATTGTTTGGACTATATATGAACATATACATACGTCTTTGCTGCAAAACGTAACAACGAATGTAGTACTTTTTAAACATGAACTCCTGGGCACATTATATAGCTGTCAGATGCGTCCGAGGATGGATTAATTAGTCGTTTCCGACAATATACATATGCAGGAATATTTAAACCACACTCAATTATAGGTGATTATGTTTTTGATAGCTATTGCGCTACTGTTAGAGAATAATAGCCATATTGCACATATTCTCCCCAAAATGCCAGGCGTTTTCGTAGTAAAACCTTACTAGCATTTTCAGGCTGGCAGGTATAACATATATTTTCATTTGTGAAACTCATGAATCACTCTGAAATTTCGTTACGCAAGGACAGGGGTCGGATTTATGTGGGAAGACGGGAAGAATCTTCCCAGGGAAAAAAAATTTTGAGCAGGGAAATTTTCAGCAAGGATTGCAAATCAAATCAGTTGACCTTTTTTTTGGCAGGGATTTTCGAAATTGTTGAGGTGTTTTATTGAAAACAATTTTTGTCAGCAGGGATTTTTGAAATTGTTGAGGTGATTTACGAACATTATTTTTTGTCAGCAGGGATTTTCAAAGGACACCGCACAATCCTTACGAAAATATGCCCCCTGTTTGATCTCGGTAAGAAAATTCCTGGTGGGTGCGCCTTGAGGAGTAGATCATTTTTGATAATTGGCCCAAAGGAATCGTAAAACAGGATTCACAGCTGGGTCATCGTGTCACCAATTGGAACCAAACTTGACAGACAGAAGAAGGAAGCGCTGAATGGTCAGAATGAGTATGAGGTCAAGGTGCAATCACCGTAGGACTGTTCAGCTACCCTAGTTTTTAGGAGAGATATTAACAAAAATAAAGTGTTGATGGGTTCAATAAAATTGGAGAAAGTACGTTAATTTCCTCATGGTAACAATTCACCTTCGTGTAGCCAGTTGTTTAACTCATAATTTTACAATATCAGTTAAAAAGATGCTCTTTCTGATTCCCACAGATACCAATAATTCCATCGGTAGGACGCCTTCTGGAAACTGTGATTCTAAGTCTTGAAGAAAAAGCTGAAGAGAATCATAGGGTGCAAATTCAGGTAGCAAATACACAGGAAAAACAGTCAGAGCTAGAGGAAAACTTTCAAGAATTGAGTAAAGCAAAATTTCAACTGGAAGATAAAATGACCAGAGCCGTCAGTCGGTGCTTGAATACCAAAAAGGAGCGGATCGCTCAATTAGAAAACCAAATTGATAAACTAACCAAAACTCAAGTAGAGCTAGATATTAAAAAATAAAATACAAGCTAACCCTTCATCAATTCGTTCAGGTATCCGCATATTTATGGATGAGTCCAGTTCTGACTCAGAAAATGAGAAACTTAGAGATCAGGAAGTTACCACAGATTATGATGAAGAGACGGATGTGCAGGATACAGATGATGAGAATAAAACAGGTCAGCGGACAACGATGGATAAAAATTTTGAGGATTCACAAAATATCCAAGAGCCAAAAAATTTAGTCGCAAAGGTAGAAACCCCTAAGTTAGGATGTCAGAAATACTTGTTTCCAATAATTGATGAACCAGTTCCACCGACGCCTACCGGTTCCTGTCGAAATGCAGGAAGTTATTCCCAGCTTAACGAAAGTCAAACAGACTCCTCACAAGAATTTTTTATTCCTGTTTCAAAGCCTCGAAAAGTTCCTCTTCGTCGCAAACGTTCAAGTATATTGGGCAGTGGTGAAGTCAAGTCCATTGAAACAACCAAAGAACTCAAAGAACTTAAACCCAACGATCCACCGGAACTTATTGAGTCCGAAGAATCGGAGTATAAGAAGTCCCGCGCGGACGAAGATCAGCGTCCCGCACATTCCTCGCCTGACAATGATGACATTCTGAATCAGATTTTTACATTTTATTCACAATGACAGTATATATTGAAACGTGCATGCGTGCATGTACTATTTAAGTTTTATGTATTCCACATTTTCAGTATTTTTATTTCCAATCTCCCCTTATAATTAACTTGCAATATTAAAGAGGATATTTTTTTCATATATATGCCATTGCCCGTCCATATAATAAATTTTTAGATTCAAGTATCTTGACTATATACGTATGCTAAAACAAATGAAACTGTCCATACGGTTTCTTTTCGTGCACTCCTGTACCGCGAGGTAATTTTAATGACTAGTTCCGCAAAATATGTAAATTATATGTTCGCGGTGGAATGTTAGTCCTAATTCAAATACGAAAATGTTGAAACAAGTCCAACATCAATTGTTTGGACTATATATGAACATATACATACGTCTTTGCTGCAAAACGTAACAACGAATGTAGTACTTTTTAAACATGAACTCCTGGGCACATTATATAGCTGTCAGATGCGTCCGAGGATGGATTAATTAGTCGTTTCCGACAATATACATATGCAGGAATATTTAAACCACACTGAATTATAGGTGATTATGTTTTTGATAGCTATTGCGCTACTGTTAGAGAATAATAGCCATATTGCACATATTCTCCCCAAAATGCCAGGCGTTTTCGTAGTAAAACCTTACTAGCATTTTCAGGCTGGCAGGTATAACATATATTTTCATTTGTGAAACTCATGAATCACTCTGAAATTTCGTTACGCAAGGACAGGGGTCGGATTTATGTGGGAAGACGGGAAGAATCTTCCCAGGGAAAAAAAATTTTGAGCAGGGAAATTTTCAGCAAGGATTGCAAATCAAATCAGTTGACCTTTTTTTTGGCAGGGATTTTCGAAATTGTTGAGGTGTTTTATTGAAAACAATTTTTGTCAGCAGGGATTTTTGAAATTGTTGAGGTGATTTACGAACATTATTTTTTGTCAGCAGGGATTTTCAAAGGACACCGCACAATCCTTACGAGAATATGCCCCCTGTTTGATCTCGATAAGAAAATTCCTGGTGGGTGCGCCTTGAGGAGTAGATCATTTTTGATAATTGGCCCAAAGGAATCGTAAAACAGGATTCACAGCTGGGTCATCGTGTCACCAATTGGAACCAAACTTGACAGACAGAAGAAGGAAGCGCTGAATGGTCAGAATGAGTATGAGGTCAAGGTGCAATCACCGTAGGACTGTTCAGCTACCCTAGTTTTTAGGAGAGATATTAACAAAAATAAAGTGTTGATGGGTTCAATAAAATTGGAGAAAGTACGTTAATTTCCTCATGGTAACAATTCACCTTCGTGTAGCCAGTTGTTTAACTCATAATTTTACAATATCAGTTAAAAAGATGCTCTTTCTGATTCCCACAGATACCAATAATTCCATCGGTAGGACGCCTTCTGGAAACTGTGATTCTAAGTCTTGAAGAAAAAGCTGAAGAGAATCATAGGGTGCAAATTCAGGTAGCAAATACACAGGAAAAACAGTCAGAGCTAGAGAAAAACTTTCAAGAATTGAGTAAAGCAAAATTTCAACTGGAAGATAAAATGACCAGAGCCGTCAGTCGGTGCTTGAATACCAAAAAGGAGCGGATCGCTCAATTAGAAAACCAAATTGATAAACTAACCAAAACTCAAGTAGAGCTAGATATTAAAAAATAAAATACAAGCTAACCCTTCATCAATTCGTTCAGGTATCCGCATATTTATGGATGAGTCCAGTTCTGACTCAGAAAATGAGAAACTTAGAGATCAGGAAGTTACCACAGATTATGATGAAGAGACGGATGTGCAGGATACAGATGATGAGAATAAAACAGGTCAGCGGACAACGATGGATAAAAATTTTGAGGATTCACAAAATATCCAAGAGCCAAAAAATTTAGTCGCAAAGGTAGAAACCCCTAAGTTAGGATGTCAGAAATACTTGTTTCCAATAATTGATGAACCAGTTCCACCGACGCCTACCGGTTCCTGTCGAAATGCAGGAAGTTATTCCCAGCTTAACGAAAGTCAAACAGACTCCTCACAAGAATTTTTTATTCCTGTTTCAAAGCCTCGAAAAGTTCCTCTTCGTCGCAAACGTTCAAGTATATTGGGCAGTGGTGAAGTCAAGTCCATTGAAACAACCAAAGAACTCAAAGAACTTAAACCCAACGATCCACCGGAACTTATTGAGTCCGAAGAATCGGAGTATAAGAAGTCCCGCGCGGACGAAGATCAGCGTCCCGCACATTCCTCGCCTGACAATGATGACATTCTGAATCAGATTTTTACATTTTATTCACAATGACAGTATATATTGAAACGTGCATGCGTGCATGTACTATTTAAGTTTTATGTATTCCACATTTTCAGTATTTTTATTTCCAATCTCCCCTTATAATTAACTTGCAATATTAAAGAGGATATTTTTTTCATATATATGCCATTGCCCGTCCATATAATAAATTTTTAGATTCAAGTATCTTGACTATATTCGTATGCTAAAACAAATGAAACTGTCCATACGGTTTCTTTTCGTGCACTCCTGTACCGCGAGGTAATTTTAATGACTAGTTCCGCAAAATATGTAAATTATATGTTCGCGGTGGAATGTTAGTCCTAATTCAGTTACGAAAATGTTGAAACAAGTCCAACATCAATTGTTTGGACTATATATGAACATATACATACGTCTTTGCTGCAAAACGTAACAACGAATGTAGTACTTTTTAAACATGAACTCCTGGGCACATTATATAGCTGTCAGATGCGTCCGAGGATGGATTAATTAGTCGTTTCCGACAATATACATATGCAGGAATATTTAAACCACACTGAATTATAGGTGATTATGTTTTTGATAGCTATTGCGCTACTGTTAGAGAATAATAGCCATATTGCACATATTCTCCCCAAAATGTCAGGCGTTTTCGTAGTAAAACCTTACTAGCATTTTCAGGCTGGCAGGTATAACATATATTTTCATTTGTGAAACTCATGAATCACTCTGAAATTTCGTTACGCAAGGACAGGGGTCGGATTTATGTGGGAAGACGGGAAGAATCTTCCCAGGGAAAAAAAATTTTGAGCAGGGAAATTTTCAGCAAGGATTGCAAATCAAATCAGTTGACCTTTTTTTTGGCAGGGATTTTCGAAATTGTTGAGGTGTTTTATTGAAAACAATTTTTGTCAGCAGGGATTTTTGAAATTGTTGAGGTGATTTACGAACATTATTTTTTGTCAGCAGGGATTTTCAAAGGACACCACACAATCCTTACGAGAATATGCCCCCTGTTTGATCTCGATAAGAAAATTCCTGGTGGGTGCGCCTTGAGGAGTAGATCATTTTTGATAATTGGCCCAAAGGAATCGTAAAACAGGATTCACAGCTGGGTCATCGTGTCACCAATTGGAACCAAACTTGACAGACAGAAGAAGGAAGCGCTGAATGGTCAGAATGAGTATGAGGTCAAGGTGCAATCACCGTAGGACTGTTCAGCTACCCTAGTTTTTAGGAGAGATATTAACAAAAATAAAGTGTTGATGGGTTCAATAAAATTGGAGAAAGTACGTTAATTTCCTCATGGTAACAATTCACCTTCGTGTAGCCAGTTGTTTAACTCATAATTTTACAATATCAGTTAAAAAGATGCTCTTTCTGATTCCCACAGATACCAATAATTCCATCGGTAGGACGCCTTCTGGAAACTGTGATTCTAAGTCTTGAAGAAAAAGCTGAAGAGAATCATAGGGTGCAAATTCAGGTAGCAAATACACAGGAAAAACAGTCAGAGCTAGAGGAAAACTTTCAAGAATTGAGTAAAGCAAAATTTCAACTGGAAGATAAAATGACCAGAGCCGTCAGTCGGTGCTTGAATACCAAAAAGGAGCGGATCGCTCAATTAGAAAACCAAATTGATAAACTAACCAAAACTCAAGTAGAGCTAGATATTAAAAAATAAAATACAAGCTAACCCTTCATCAATTCGTTCAGGTATCCGCATATTTATGGATGAGTCCAGTTCTGACTCAGAAAATGAGAAACTTAGAGATCAGGAAGTTACCACAGATTATGATGAAGAGACGGATGTGCAGGATACAGATGATGAGAATAAAACAGGTCAGCGGACAACGATGGATAAAAATTTTGAGGATTCACAAAATATCCAAGAGCCAAAAAATTTAGTCGCAAAGGTAGAAACCCCTAAGTTAGGATGTCAGAAATACTTGTTTCCAATAATTGATGAACCAGTTCCACCGACGCCTACCGGTTCCTGTCGAAATGCAGGAAGTTATTCCCAGCTTAACGAAAGTCAAACAGACTCCTCACAAGAATTTTTTATTCCTGTTTCAAAGCCTCGAAAAGTTCCTCTTCGTCGCAAACGTTCAAGTATATTGGGCAGTGGTGAAGTCAAGTCCATTGAAACAACCAAAGAACTCAAAGAACTTAAACCCAACGATCCACCGGAACTTATTGAGTCCGAAGAATCGGAGTATAAGAAGTCCCGCGCGGACGAAGATCAGCGTCCCGCACATTCCTCGCCTGACAATGATGACATTCTGAATCAGATTTTTACATTTTATTCACAATGACAGTATATATTGAAACGTGCATGCGTGCATGTACTATTTAAGTTTTATGTATTCCACATTTTCAGTATTTTTATTTCCAATCTCCCCTTATAATTAACTTGCAATATTAAAGAGGATATTTTTTTCATATATATGCCATTGCCCGTCCATATAATAAATTTTTAGATTCAAGTATCTTGACTATATTCGTATGCTAAAACAAATGAAACTGTCCATACGGTTTCTTTTCGTGCACTCCTGTACCGCGAGGTAATTTTAATGACTAGTTCCGCAAAATATGTAAATTATATGTTCGCGGTGGAATGTTAGTCCTAATTCAGTTACGAAAATGTTGAAACAAGTCCAACATCAATTGTTTGGACTATATATGAACATATACATACGTCTTTGCTGCAAAACGTAACAACGAATGTAGTACTTTTTAAACATGAACTCCTGGGCACATTATATAGCTGTCAAATGCGTCCGAGGATGGATTAATTAGTCGTTTCCGACAATATACATATGCAGGAATATTTAAACCACACTGAATTATAGGTGATTATGTTTTTGATAGCTATTGCGCTACTGTTAGAGAATAATAGCCATATTGCACATATTCTCCCCAAAATGCCAGGCGTTTTCGTAGTAAAACCTTACTAGCATTTTCAGGCTGGCAGGTATAACATATATTTTCATTTGTGAAACTCATGAATCACTCTGAAATTTCGTTACGCAAGGACAGGGGTCGGATTTATGTGGGAAGACGGGAAGAATCTTCCCAGGGAAAAAAAATTTTGAGCAGGGAAATTTTCAGCAAGGATTGCAAATCAAATCAGTTGACCTTTTTTTTGGCAGGGATTTTCGAAATTGTTGAGGTGTTTTATTGAAAACAATTTTTGTCAGCAGGGATTTTTGAAATTGTTGAGGTGATTTACGAACATTATTTTTTGTCAGCAGGGATTTTCAAAGGACACCGCACAATCCTTACGAGAATATGCCCCCTGTTTGATCTCGATAAGAAAATTCCTGGTGGGTGCGCCTTGAGGAGTAGATCATTTTTGATAATTGGCCCAAAGGAATCGTAAAACAGGATTCACAGCTGGGTCATCGTGTCACCAATTGGAACCAAACTTGACAGACAGAAGAAGGAAGCGCTGAATGGTCAGAATGAGTATGAGGTCAAGGTGCAATCACCGTAGGACTGTTCAGCTACCCTAGTTTTTAGGAGAGATATTAACAAAAATAAAGTGTTGATGGGTTCAATAAAATTGGAGAAAGTACGTTAATTTCCTCATGGTAACAATTCACCTTCGTGTAGCCAGTTGTTTAACTCATAATTTTACAATATCAGTTAAAAAGATGCTCTTTCTGATTCCCACAGATACCAATAATTCCATCGGTAGGACGCCTTCTGGAAACTGTGATTCTAAGTCTTGAAGAAAAAGCTGAAGAGAATCATAGGGTGCAAATTCAGGTAGCAAATACACAGGAAAAACAGTCAGAGCTAGAGAAAAACTTTCAAGAATTGAGTAAAGCAAAATTTCAACTGGAAGATAAAATGACCAGAGCCGTCAGTCGGTGCTTGAATACCAAAAAGGAGCGGATCGCTCAATTAGAAAACCAAATTGATAAACTAACCAAAACTCAAGTAGAGCTAGATATTAAAAAATAAAATACAAGCTAACCCTTCATCAATTCGTTCAGGTATCCGCATATTTATGGATGAGTCCAGTTCTGACTCAGAAAATGAGAAACTTAGAGATCAGGAAGTTACCACAGATTATGATGAAGAGACGGATGTGCAGGATACAGATGATGAGAATAAAACAGGTCAGCGGACAACGATGGATAAAAATTTTGAGGATTCACAAAATATCCAAGAGCCAAAAAATTTAGTCGCAAAGGTAGAAACCCCTAAGTTAGGATGTCAGAAATACTTGTTTCCAATAATTGATGAACCAGTTCCACCGACGCCTACCGGTTCCTGTCGAAATGCAGGAAGTTATTCCCAGCTTAACGAAAGTCAAACAGACTCCTCACAAGAATTTTTTATTCCTGTTTCAAAGCCTCGAAAAGTTCCTCTTCGTCGCAAACGTTCAAGTATATTGGGCAGTGGTGAAGTCAAGTCCATTGAAACAACCAAAGAACTCAAAGAACTTAAACCCAACGATCCACCGGAACTTATTGAGTCCGAAGAATCGGAGTATAAGAAGTCCCGCGCGGACGAAGATCAGCGTCCCGCACATTCCTCGCCTGACAATGATGACATTCTGAATCAGATTTTTACATTTTATTCACAATGACAGTATATATTGAAACGTGCATGCGTGCATGTACTATTTAAGTTTTATGTATTCCACATTTTCAGTATTTTTATTTCCAATCTCCCCTTATAATTAACTTGCAATATTAAAGAGGATATTTTTTTCATATATATGCCATTGCCCGTCCATATAATAAATTTTTAGATTCAAGTATCTTGACTATATTCGTATGCTAAAACAAATGAAACTGTCCATACGGTTTCTTTTCGTGCACTCCTGTACCGCGAGGTAATTTTAATGACTAGTTCCGCAAAATATGTAAATTATATGTTCGCGGTGGAATGTTAGTCCTAATTCAGTTACGAAAATGTTGAAACAAGTCCAACATCAATTGTTTGGACTATATATGAACATATACATACGTCTTTGCTGCAAAACGTAACAACGAATGTAGTACTTTTTAAACATGAACTCCTGGGCACATTATATAGCTGTCAGATGCGTCCGAGGATGGATTAATTAGTCGTTTCCGACAATATACATATGCAGGAATATTTAAACCACACTGAATTATAGGTGATTATGTTTTTGATAGCTATTGCGCTACTGTTAGAGAATAATAGCCATATTGCACATATTCTCCCCAAAATGCCAGGCGTTTTCGTAGTAAAACCTTACTAGCATTTTCAGGCTGGCAGGTATAACATATATTTTCATTTGTGAAACTCATGAATCACTCTGAAATTTCGTTACGCAAGGACAGGGGTCGGATTTATGTGGGAAGACGGGAAGAATCTTCCCAGGGAAAAAAAATTTTGAGCAGGGAAATTTTCAGCAAGGATTGCAAATCAAATCAGTTGACCTTTTTTTTGGCAGGGATTTTCGAAATTGTTGAGGTGTTTTATTGAAAACAATTTTTGTCAGCAGGGATTTTTGAAATTGTTGAGGTGATTTACGAACATTATTTTTTGTCAGCAGGGATTTTCAAAGGACACCGCACAATCCTTACGAGAATATGCCCCCTGTTTGATCTCGATAAGAAAATTCCTGGTGGGTGCGCCTTGAGGAGTAGATCATTTTTGATAATTGGCCCAAAGGAATCGTAAAACAGGATTCACAGCTGGGTCATCGTGTCACCAATTGGAACCAAACTTGACAGACAGAAGAAGGAAGCGCTGAATGGTCAGAATGAGTATGAGGTCAAGGTGCAATCACCGTAGGACTGTTCAGCTACCCTAGTTTTTAGGAGAGATATTAACAAAAATAAAGTGTTGATGGGTTCAATAAAATTGGAGAAAGTACGTTAATTTCCTCATGGTAACAATTCACCTTCGTGTAGCCAGTTGTTTAACTCATAATTTTACAATATCAGTTAAAAAGATGCTCTTTCTGATTCCCACAGATACCAATAATTCCATCGGTAGGACGCCTTCTGGAAACTGTGATTCTAAGTCTTGAAGAAAAAGCTGAAGAGAATCATAGGGTGCAAATTCAGGTAGCAAATACACAGGAAAAACAGTCAGAGCTAGAGAAAAACTTTCAAGAATTGAGTAAAGCAAAATTTCAACTGGAAGATAAAATGACCAGAGCCGTCAGTCGGTGCTTGAATACCAAAAAGGAGCGGATCGCTCAATTAGAAAACCAAATTGATAAACTAACCAAAACTCAAGTAGAGCTAGATATTAAAAAATAAAATACAAGCTAACCCTTCATCAATTCGTTCAGGTATCCGCATATTTATGGATGAGTCCAGTTCTGACTCAGAAAATGAGAAACTTAGAGATCAGGAAGTTACCACAGATTATGATGAAGAGACGGATGTGCAGGATACAGATGATGAGAATAAAACAGGTCAGCGGACAACGATGGATAAAAATTTTGAGGATTCACAAAATATCCAAGAGCCAAAAAATTTAGTCGCAAAGGTAGAAACCCCTAAGTTAGGATGTCAGAAATACTTGTTTCCAATAATTGATGAACCAGTTCCACCGACGCCTACCGGTTCCTGTCGAAATGCAGGAAGTTATTCCCAGCTTAACGAAAGTCAAACAGACTCCTCACAAGAATTTTTTATTCCTGTTTCAAAGCCTCGAAAAGTTCCTCTTCGTCGCAAACGTTCAAGTATATTGGGCAGTGGTGAAGTCAAGTCCATTGAAACAACCAAAGAACTCAAAGAACTTAAACCCAACGATCCACCGGAACTTATTGAGTCCGAAGAATCGGAGTATAAGAAGTCCCGCGCGGACGAAGATCAGCGTCCCGCACATTCCTCGCCTGACAATGATGACATTCTGAATCAGATTTTTACATTTTATTCACAATGACAGTATATATTGAAACGTGCATGCGTGCATGTACTATTTAAGTTTTATGTATTCCACATTTTCAGTATTTTTATTTCCAATCTCCCCTTATAATTAACTTGCAATATTAAAGAGGATATTTTTTTCATATATATGCCATTGCCCGTCCATATAATAAATTTTTAGATTCAAGTATCTTGACTATATACGTATGCTAAAACAAATGAAACTGTCCATACGGTTTCTTTTCGTGCACTCCTGTACCGCGAGGTAATTTTAATGACTAGTTCCGCAAAATATGTAAATTATATGTTCGCGGTGGAATGTTAGTCCTAATTCAAATACGAAAATGTTGAAACAAGTCCAACATCAATTGTTTGGACTATATATGAACATATACATACGTCTTTGCTGCAAAACGTAACAACGAATGTAGTACTTTTTAAACATGAACTCCTGGGCACATTATATAGCTGTCAGATGCGTCCGAGGATGGATTAATTAGTCGTTTCCGACAATATACATATGCAGGAATATTTAAACCACACTGAATTATAGGTGATTATGTTTTTGATAGCTATTGCGCTACTGTTAGAGAATAATAGCCATATTGCACATATTCTCCCCAAAATGCCAGGCGTTTTCGTAGTAAAACCTTACTAGCATTTTCAGGCTGGCAGGTATAACATATATTTTCATTTGTGAAACTCATGAATCACTCTGAAATTTCGTTACGCAAGGACAGGGGTCGGATTTATGTGGGAAGACGGGAAGAATCTTCCCAGGGAAAAAAAATTTTGAGCAGGGAAATTTTCAGCAAGGATTGCAAATCAAATCAGTTGACCTTTTTTTTGGCAGGGATTTTCGAAATTGTTGAGGTGTTTTATTGAAAACAATTTTTGTCAGCAGGGATTTTTGAAATTGTTGAGGTGATTTACGAACATTATTTTTTGTCAGCAGGGATTTTCAAAGGACACCGCACAATCCTTACGAGAATATGCCCCCTGTTTGATCTCGATAAGAAAATTCCTGGTGGGTGCGCCTTGAGGAGTAGATCATTTTTGATAATTGGCCCAAAGGAATCGTAAAACAGGATTCACAGCTGGGTCATCGTGTCACCAATTGGAACCAAACTTGACAGACAGAAGAAGGAAGCGCTGAATGGTCAGAATGAGTATGAGGTCAAGGTGCAATCACCGTAGGACTGTTCAGCTACCCTAGTTTTTAGGAGAGATATTAACAAAAATAAAGTGTTGATGGGTTCAATAAAATTGGAGAAAGTACGTTAATTTCCTCATGGTAACAATTCACCTTCGTGTAGCCAGTTGTTTAACTCATAATTTTACAATATCAGTTAAAAAGATGCTCTTTCTGATTCCCACAGATACCAATAATTCCATCGGTAGGACGCCTTCTGGAAACTGTGATTCTAAGTCTTGAAGAAAAAGCTGAAGAGAATCATAGGGTGCAAATTCAGGTAGCAAATACACAGGAAAAACAGTCAGAGCTAGAGAAAAACTTTCAAGAATTGAGTAAAGCAAAATTTCAACTGGAAGATAAAATGACCAGAGCCGTCAGTCGGTGCTTGAATACCAAAAAGGAGCGGATCGCTCAATTAGAAAACCAAATTGATAAACTAACCAAAACTCAAGTAGAGCTAGATATTAAAAAATAAAATACAAGCTAACCCTTCATCAATTCGTTCAGGTATCCGCATATTTATGGATGAGTCCAGTTCTGACTCAGAAAATGAGAAACTTAGAGATCAGGAAGTTACCACAGATTATGATGAAGAGACGGATGTGCAGGATACAGATGATGAGAATAAAACAGGTCAGCGGACAACGATGGATAAAAATTTTGAGGATTCACAAAATATCCAAGAGCCAAAAAATTTAGTCGCAAAGGTAGAAACCCCTAAGTTAGGATGTCAGAAATACTTGTTTCCAATAATTGATGAACCAGTTCCACCGACGCCTACCGGTTCCTGTCGAAATGCAGGAAGTTATTCCCAGCTTAACGAAAGTCAAACAGACTCCTCACAAGAATTTTTTATTCCTGTTTCAAAGCCTCGAAAAGTTCCTCTTCGTCGCAAACGTTCAAGTATATTGGGCAGTGGTGAAGTCAAGTCCATTGAAACAACCAAAGAACTCAAAGAACTTAAACCCAACGATCCACCGGAACTTATTGAGTCCGAAGAATCGGAGTATAAGAAGTCCCGCGCGGACGAAGATCAGCGTCCCGCACATTCCTCGCCTGACAATGATGACATTCTGAATCAGATTTTTACATTTTATTCACAATGACAGTATATATTGAAACGTGCATGCGTGCATGTACTATTTAAGTTTTATGTATTCCACATTTTCAGTATTTTTATTTCCAATCTCCCCTTATAATTAACTTGCAATATTAAAGAGGATATTTTTTTCATATATATGCCATTGCCCGTCCATATAATAAATTTTTAGATTCAAGTATCTTGACTATATTCGTATGCTAAAACAAATGAAACTGTCCATACGGTTTCTTTTCGTGCACTCCTGTACCGCGAGGTAATTTTAATGACTAGTTCCGCAAAATATGTAAATTATATGTTCGCGGTGGAATGTTAGTCCTAATTCAGTTACGAAAATGTTGAAACAAGTCCAACATCAATTGTTTGGACTATATATGAACATATACATACGTCTTTGCTGCAAAACGTAACAACGAATGTAGTACTTTTTAAACATGAACTCCTGGGCACATTATATAGCTGTCAGATGCGTCCGAGGATGGATTAATTAGTCGTTTCCGACAATATACATATGCAGGAATATTTAAACCACACTCAATTATAGGTGATTATGTTTTTGATAGCTATTGCGCTACTGTTAGAGAATAATAGCCATATTGCACATATTCTCCCCAAAATGCCAGGCGTTTTCGTAGTAAAACCTTACTAGCATTTTCAGGCTGGCAGGTATAACATATATTTTTATTTGTGAAACTCATGAATCACTCTGAAATTTCGTTACGCAAGGACAGGGGTCGGATTTATGTGGGAAGACGGGAAGAATCTTCCCAGGGAAAAAAAATTTTGAGCAGGGAAATTTTCAGCACGGATTGCAAATCAAATCAGTTGACCTTTTTTTGGCAGGGATTTTCGAAATTGTTGAGGTGTTTTATTGAAAACAATTTTTGTCAGCAGGGATTTTTGAAATTGTTGAGGTGATTTACGAACATTATTTTTTGTCAGCAGGGATTTTCAAAGGACACCGCACAATCCTTACGAGAATATGCCCCCTGTTTGATCTCGATAAGAAAATTCCTGGTGGGTGCGCCTTGAGGAGTAGATCATTTTTGATAATTGGCCCAAAGGAATCGTAAAACAGGATTCACAGCTGGGTCATCGTGTCACCAATTGGAACCAAACTTGACAGACAGCTCATCTGGACTTAAACTAAAAGTTCTTGACTATTTGCGGGCAAGTCGAATGAATATTAGGGACCAAAACCGGTATGGATGTGATATTGACCTCGGAGGTCACAGCTGGGTCATCGTGTCACCAACTGGAACCAAACTTGACAGGCAGCTCATCTGGACTTAAAGTAAAAGTTCTAGGTTATTTGCGGGCAATTCGAATGATTTTTAGGTACCGAATCCGGTATGGGTGTGATATTGACCTCGGAGGTCACAGCTGGGTCATCGCATCACCAACTGGAACCAAACTCGGCACACGTTTAATATGTGTCTAAATAAAGCTCTAGTTCTGATTTGGACTAGTTTCATCACCGGTTAGATTATGAAACCGGTATCGACGCTCTTTGACCTCTTGAGGTCAATATCTAGGAGTTCTGAGGTCATATCTCGCTGAAAAATTACACGTTATTTAATTTTTATTCTTGCCATTTTTGAAGTTATATTGCTAATTTCCCCTGTTTGAATTGTTTGGTACCCCATGAGCCCCCCATGGGTAACTTTAACCCCGGATATCTCCGAATCCTGTTTTACGATTTCTTTGGGCCAATTATCAAAAATGATCTACTCTTCAAGGCGCACCCACCAGGAATTTTCTTATTGAGATCAAACAGGGGGCATATTCTCGTAAGGATTGTGCGGTGTCCTTTGTTAATCTTTTTTTCAGCAGGGATTTTTGAATTTGTTGGGGTGTATTACGAAAATTATTTTGTCAACAGGGAGTTTTACAAAAATCCGACCCCTGCGCAAGGATGGTAAAATTTCCATTACGCAGCTTGTACTGTAAGGATATAAATCATTCCCAGATGATCTCACATTTATTTTCGTCAGTGGCAATTTCCAAAAATCGTCCCGGACTTTTAAGCTGTTTTTCATTGAGTATTGATTTGATACTGGAACACTTACAAAATGAAAATTATTGTAATAATTATAGTTATATTTATAAATGCGGATAACCCAAACACGTAACTAATTAATTATTATGTCTGGATTAAAAAAATTAATATTGGGATCTTTGGTAGGAATTACATAGGAATTAGTTAACTACATTTTTGTTTATTAAAACAGTCAAACCTCAATATAACGTATTATATACGTATAACGTTCAGCTTTTGCTGTCCGGTACTTAGTACGCAGTCGTAATATATACTAAAGGAGTAATCATAAATTTAACGTGATAATATTTATTGCATATAATACTTTGCCGTCGCCCCTAATCACACACCCTGTACCATGAGATTTGACTTTACAAAGTTAAACTTTAAATATTGGTGGTGAATGAAATAAATAATGTTTTTCCGTGTTGTTAACATTACTGGACGTGAATATAAGCTTTTCCCCTTACCATTGGATACCATTGTAATCTATGGTTTTGCATCAAAAAGTTGGAAATAAATTAATAGCAAAAAAAGCTAAAACAGAAGTTGCTTTTGCGCCCTCAAAAGTTAAGAACCAACCTTTGAAATGTTTCAGAATAAGGGTTGATCTAACTTTATGCAATCCTAATATTCTAAAATATGAAATTCCACCGTAGTGTTTTCAACAATATTTACATGTGCGAATTTCTGAATTTTAATAATTCTGTAATCAACTGATAATGAACGCAGCATATGGTGGATTGCATAAAGTTAATGTGTAGTGCTGCTTCTCGGCTGCTTTATCGGGACTATAAACTACACATATTGTTGCGTTGCTTTTCGTCGTTTCAAGCGTTTTCGTCATTTTCAGAAACAGAATATTGAATCCGTTGACAAAACCAACCAAAAAACTCGTTTTTAACTCTGAGGGCGCAAAGTCAACTTTTGATTTAGCCGTGGTCGGATATAATCCCTCGGGAGATAATCCCTTTGTTTGAAACAGCAGAAGCATTTTTCCATGGCAACGCTATGTAGTGAATAAATAAAATCAACGCTGGATTAATATATTTAGTTCGATTATATACTACAGTGGTTATTGCAAATACCAGTAGCTTTATTTAGGTTCTGTGGTTAGGTTTAGGGGCAGGTTTACATTTCGGGTGTAATCCAACGGGAAAAGAAACATTTCCAATTTACAGCCATTTATTTGTGCATAATATGCTATCAAAATCAGAAACAATTAATTTTAAAGTAGTTGTATAAAAATATTGAAACATGATTGATGAGTCAGTCAATAAGAGCATTGCAATTGGCGAAATAAGAATACCCGTAGTTTCTTATTCACTTTGTTATAATTTGTGTGCAATTAGGAATCACAGTTGCTATAGCAACTGCAATCTGAGTTGAAGTGACTCTTGCTGTCGTACTACCAACCCATGCGACGGAGGGATAATCTCCAACTGCAAGAGGGAATATATCCGGAGGGATTATCACCGGAGGGATTATGTGCGGAGGGGAAATGTCGGAGGGCTTGTGTACATATTACGTTTTAGCTTTTTTAGCTATTAATTTTTAGCTTAGCCGCAGACCCAATTTTCTCTGGTACAGCAGTGGCAGCTAATTTTTGAAAAACACTCGCTAAAACGACAATATTTGCGCCATTACCATCTCTCAAAGTTTAAAGCGCGAGCAAATAAGGCCATGGTAAAAGTAGTAATGTTCCTTCCCAAACTCCTGAATCTAATGATGAATGTTCTGGTTGCTCTGTCGTAATCAATTCATACGACAACTTGCGCAATTTTTAATGCGTTAGTTCCATGTTTTTCAGAGTTGCAGTTAAGTAAAACATGTGTATGAAATTAAAACTTAGTATGTGCAAAAGCTTCGGAAAATTTGTGACGTAAAATCCTCGATACAAAATCAAATAATCAAAAATATAATTGCCATCATTACACTGCAATGGATTATTCCATAATTGCTATATATTATTTTTTAAACATTAAAATCTATGCTTGAAATTCAATATATAACACATGATAAAAGGTTTTACACAATAAAAGAATGACCGAGACCTTGGCTTGGAAAGCAACAACGACTTCGTTGTCATCACCGTGAAACCTCGTCAGGAGGCTTTCTGGCAAAGTTAGTATCTTGCAGGAATGCTTGGAGCGGGTTTCCTCATTTGCTTGTTGGATCTGTAAGCTCCCAAAGTACTAATTCTTAAACTTACTAGCATTGCATTATCAACCTGCGTCGCCGGAAAAACTTTCCCAATTGATTTAATATTTAGTATGTAGCGTAACCTGACTATATACATAACAATCGGTCTTTTGCACAAAAATCATCAACTTTATAATTGCGCAATTATATTTGGAATTGTAGCTTAGTCAGTGTGAATATTATTACTTTTGTTTACAAATAACAGGACCCAAAAGTAACTGCAAATTGGCTAATGTTACATTTTTAAAAATTGTAATTAAAAAATTCCAAAAAGCGAACATTATGTAAAACTACAATAATTATTTGACAGGGGAAGTAGCTAATATATGCAATGGCATAGGAAATTAAGGCATCCTTTTATTGCGAGAAAAAAGTTGATTTACCGTACTGTGTTCGTACTACATTTTTTGCAATTTTCTTAGAAGCAATTAAATGTAAGGCTATACACTACGAGAATAAAATGAGATAAGTAAAAATACTACTTGACGATTTAAATTAATTGCTAGTAGTCTTTCGAATGAAAAAGTATATCCGTGTAACAAATGAAAGCACCACAACACTTTCTACCAACAAACAGAACTGATTAACACTTATTACTTGGTATGTACATTAGGATATTAGAGATAATCTACTATTAAATATTTTGATCTCACAAATGAGAAAGAAATCCGGTTCAATGTAATTTAAATAGTCATTACTACTACTGCAGTCAATAAAATCCATAGCTTATATTTTTAAAGGAACATCAGACCATCTTGTACCAGTAAGAACTTTATGACAACTAAGATTTTCCTAACCTAATTCCTTACCTACACACTTAATAAGTCTAACAATAAGCGACTATCTATTTTCTAGTAAACACGTGACGGAGTTGTAGAAGTTACAATTAATATAGTTACTGTATTGGCAGACAAATGTACTTGTACGCTTTACCATAAATGCCTCCATTCGATAAGTACGAAGTACGAAAATTATAATCAATTTAGCAATTAAAAGTAACCTAATAAGTAACATGGAAGATTTATTCCAGAAAGGCAGCAATACTCAAGTCTTGCAGACTTCCCGGCGTTCAAAGTTCAATCTATTTGTACCACTTTATAATAAATATCTTGAAGAACATGCCTCATCGACAAGCTGCTGACAGGGTTTGGTTTGGTTTAAACCAAATGATTTAAACCATGGTTAAAACAATGATTGAAACCACACATTTTAAAAATACAAACCAATGGTATAAATTAGAGTACAAATCACCTAAATTGTTCATATTTTAAATCCCAATTCTGCATTCCAGTTATATTATATTCCAATTGTATTTCCTTAAATAATGTTTTTTTACTTCACCGTTGTAGTGAACGTATTTACTGAAGCACGTAATTTAATAAACAAAATTTCAGAAAATAGTCTATGCAATGTTTAAATTGTAGTGAAGTAAATACCAGTAAAGGTTGGTGTTGTACATTCAGAAATTGTGAATTTTTTGGGGAATATAACAGTTGCTACTAGCGATGCCAAATACGATAATGCCGAGACAATATTCTCGGAAATATCGCCAGTTTACCACCGATAAAACTTACGATAAAAATCGCCAAATGTGTCGAGAATGTCGGTGTCTCGCAAATAACAATTTCCACACTTAGGCCTATTTTCAATGTACCTTCGCTAGCGCAGTTAAATAATAATAACACAAAGGGATTCATCTAAATGACATACAAATATTAATGGCTTAAAAAGTGCTGATGTACAAGTTCTTTCACTAGAAACATTTCAAGTATACAGTATGCACTAGGGATGGCAAATACGATATTGGCGAGACGACAATATCGCAAATATCGCCAAATTTACGTGCGATACTGATGGTGATAATTATCGTAAACATCATCGATAATATCGGCATATCGGTATCGCGTTTATATCCGAATGTAGCTAATGGCAACAACTTGAAGGTACTTTAGTCAGCTCAGGAGACAAGGGATGTTTCAAGGAGCGCTCCCTGCTTAAACATTTTATAATCAACTAGTGCCATTTTATTACGTATCGTAGCCTGCGCACATTTTATCCATGATTTCATTCAGCTTTTCGCATTGTAATTCAGGAGCCACGTTGTCTCTAGCCGAATCTTTACAGTCTAAGTGCATCAGGAATTTCTAATCGTAAAAATTGGAAGTGACATTTATTATTTATTTTAATTGCGTTTGCAATTCCCCTTGTGCCACATAATAATAATATATCTCACTCTCACAAAATCAATTCCAACCTAATCTGGAAGTTATAAGTTTCTAGCTGGGTAATAGTAATTCCAAATTTGGATATTCTACGCGTGTTAATTCAACAAGCTTAAATTTCAGAAACTTTTGTTCTATCAGAAAATTAGCTATAAGACATTTTAAGCCGGATTTATTAAACAACCATTGTTTGCATAATTTTTGATCATAAATTAGTGACACTGTCATCATGTCTTCAAAATAAATTTTATTGGCTAGTTGCACGTTCTTTGTGGTAGAGTTCAAGTGTTAGTTGGAATATTGGCGATATATCGGCGACATACGATATATCGCCATTTACAATTACCGATACCGATATTTGCGATATGATTCAAGTGGCGATATTTGCCATCCCTAGTTGCTACACTGTTACCAGTTACAGCAAAGATGCAGTCAAAGTTATAACACGTTGGCTATTCGCTGCTTTGTAATACTTACTACATTTGGGACACTAATTTTTGTTAAAAAATGCAATGTTTTACACATCAATGAATGTCTTGGATTGAAAATTTGTTTAAACCAAAAAACCCTGGTTTTAACCTTAAAATTCTGGTTGTTTGGTGTTTTGAAAGCAATAAAAAACCAATGACCCTACGTTGAAAGGTCAAGTTGGGAATACACTAGACATTTTCAAATGTTTCTGGTTGTCATCCTAACCTCACACTAATTCATACAAATACACTTGGATACAAGAATAGATTGAAAATGTACGCAGTACTGGCTGATTCAAACTGAGATGTATATGTCTGACTTTGTAGATTCTGTACATTATTTCGGATTAAATCATTCAATTTCCTAGAAATAAAAAAATAAGTATTACTTTGACTACATTTTACAATACATATCAACATTCCAAAACACAAACAAATTCCCAAACCTCATGCACTTCGTCGGATTAAAATATAATTAATAATTAAAATATTACACGGTGATTACTTACACTTGGAGTCACTCTGGCTTACACCTTCAGTCATCTGACAACGTTCCAGCATTACCTCCGGCGTACCTTGTTTTAACTGTTTACAACAAAAATTAAAAAAATCAATTTTACAGCAACGTTCATCAGTTCATACACATAAATCATAATTTCAAGTCTAGGTATCGAGCAAACACAAACATTTACATAAAATACACACCGCCGTGCTTCTCAAACTAGTCTCAGCACGATGAAGCTGACTACGTTATTTGACATTATGCTTGTACTGACTTAATATTATTTCCTGGAATCACTCACAATTTTATCATTTTTTAAAATAATTAAAACTTAAACACTAACATTTACATAAAATATATACCACCGTGCTTCTCAAACTATTCTCAGCACGATGGAACTGACTACGTTATTTGACATTATGCTTGTACTGACTTAAAATTATTTCCTGGAACTATTCGCACAATTTTAGCAATTTTTTAAAATAATTAAAACTTAAACACTAACATTTATATAAAATATATACCACCGTGCTTCTCAAACTATTCTCAGCACGATGGAACTGACTACGTTATTTGACATTATGCTTGTACTGACTTAATATTATTTCCTGGAACTATTCTCACAATTTTAGCATTTTTTAAAATAATTAAGACTTAAACACTAACATTTACACAGAATATATTGGTTTTATAAGTTTATTATAAATTATGCTCCTTAAATTTTGTGTAAGGTTTTGTGAATGCTTGCGTTAATAATTCGATTTTATTATGGTTAAAAGAAACAAAATTATTTTAATTTACCATACAGATTTTGTTCATATTTCTGAGCCTGATTTTAATTCCGGTCACGGTGGCGTCAGATTGGGGCATTGGAAGATGCTTGTCTCTACTTATTGGGTACCCCATTGCAAGGGTCAGTCCCCAATACTGTATGCCGTTACTGCGTTACATCCTTTGCTGACACTACATATAAAGCCATTTTTGCCTTACATGTTTGAATAGTTCACTGTATCATGTAATGTAGCAAATAAACTTACGGGCTTGGCCAACATATGTCATCAGTAACCGCGACCGATCTACCCACTATCCGCGAGAGAGCAAGACGTACGTCTCCTTTCCTAACACGGTCTCGAAACATGGTCGACCTTGTCGCCTCAAAACTGTCATAGTACGACGCTTGTACTGTCCCGTTTACCATGTCCTTGAGTTTTATCAGTATCATTGCGGAATGTGTCATCCCGATTAGATGGTGCCAGCTTCGTGATGGATAAAAACAAACCGGTACTGCCACATACTCCAATCGTCCTTCGTGAATACCGTTGAGTACCTTAAGCTTAAACTTCATTATGTTTAGCTTGCCCCACAAAATTTTGCGTCTCAAATCCGAACATCTTCGAGATTTTCCCTTTGGTCGAGGTCCGATCCATAAGTAGAGATACTCGAAGGGTGCAATGAGCACATTTGATGGAAATTTCACCTGGTCAAACAGTCGCTGCACCGACTTGTTACTAACACCAGTTGCGTCGCGTTCAGTTGATTTAGTAACTTTGAACGTCCCCTTCTCTTTGATGTCCATTGTTTTGAAAATCATTTCATTCCTGAAATTAGAAAATTGTAAATATAAACCTGCAAATATTAAGAGCTTATCTTTAATATTCTCACAAATTTTATTCTAATTTTACGTCATTGGAAGTTTGCACTTGTATCCCACATGGTACGCAACAAGTGACGAGGTTCTGCCTTTAAACTTGCAGAAACTACAACTATTTTTATAGGCATATTTCACACGGATGGCTTTGTAATCTTGCCAGGTCATTACATTGTCCGCTTCGGGGGCATCTTTCAGTGACTTCCTAGATTTTTTACCTCTAGTAGTACCGTTGCCATCCACGCTCTTTCTACTTTTTGATCGTTTGTGTGACATTCGCTGTAAGAAGACAAAACATTACAATTATAAAAAAATCAAAGTAAATCCTGAATCACATAGTGACTAATTAATGTACACATAAAATCAAATGTGGGTTACCCTGAATGGGACTTTAATTTTTGGGGGTCGAACTTCTACTTCCTTTGGCATTGTGACCTTAAGATAGTTCTAAAAATGAATCCAAATAATTATCATAAATTATATAAAGTAAATCAAATGCTTCTAGGTTTGAATCCATCAAGCTCGAAGTTTGACTAGTGCAGTAACTTGTACAAATAAACAAATTTTGGTACAATTATCTAAGCAGGTATATCCGCATATGCATTTTACACAAACGATTTTATTACACTCAGATGCCAGTTAAATGGGTATCACAACGACACATAGGTACAGCATGTGTCTATTCATGAAGGTTCTCTAAAAATTTCTACGACATGTGCAAAATCAAACTGTAAACAAGATGACTTGAAGTGCCATATACAGTGAATGCGAACAAATTCTTGACTCAGGATGAAAGCAGACATTTTGAAAGTACGCACGTAGACAGAATAGATTACTGGCAAATCCCAATTGTTGTTACTTTTCATCTTTGAAAGTAATTCTACCGCAATAAATTCCTATCTCTAAGCAAAAAATGGGAATAACTCAAAAAAATAAATACACTAAAAAGCCCAATAGGATAATAAACTGACATATATAGCATTCACGGCTCTCACTGCATCACAATTATACAGCACCTTGCCATCAACTAATATTAAGTTTTAATTCTGTTAATTACCACTTTAAATAATACTGTCATTCAGAAATTTACAAATATAAATGAAGCATTCCATCCAATTATCTACATGGGACTTGAACAGAGCATTATACAAAACAGTTTCCCCACTTTATTGCACTACATCTAAACACAAAAGGCAATATAACAACAAAAATCCAAACCAGTAATTTGATTGCAGTATAAACTGAACTCGGATCACCCATTTAATTACAACGTTTTTGTAAATACTTATCACTTCTGTTGTACGTGTTCAAATTCAATAGGACTTGGCTCATACTTGCTTAAAATCAGCTTAAGGTCCATTGTCGCGAACCGCTAAAAATACCAAAATCCCGATTTTTCGGATTTTTGAAATTGTACGGGACCGGGACCTCAATGAAACCCTGTTGAGACAACATTTTATTGAAATCGAACTTCACATGACCGAGTTATGGCCGGTACCATTCTCAAATGTTTAGCTCTCGTTAACAGGGGTACTATTTCCCTTCATGGGTACAGGTAATACCCGGTTATTTGGGTACAGGTACAGTTCTAGGTACAAAATGGTACAAACACTTTGTACCCAAACATTTTGTCTTTTCTGGGTACACAATTTGCACCCGCTAAGTTGGGTACAGGTACGGGTATGAGAACGGATACGTGAAAATCCCTATTTGAGTCGATTTGATCAGGTACAGGTACGATTGTTTCAAATATGTGCACATGATCTACAAATACCTGAAATATTTGGGCACTTTCATGAAAACGTAAAATCATAAAAGCAGCATACTCTACAGAGAAAGCAGTTCAGTGTTGAGCGCAGCACATATTCATTTTTTAATGAACTTCATTTGAATTATTCTTTCAGCCTATATTTGTTTCACATTTTCCCATGGGTCGTAGATTCTTCATTCCCGTAGATATTATAGAAACCGGAAACGAATTTTGGTACGAAATTAGAGAATCGAAAATTGTATTCAGTAATTTTTTGGGCGGGCGAATGATACACCAAACGTTGCTTCCGTATACACTGCACAGATTAATAACCACCCTGTATTGGTCAACTAAATAGGGCCAAAAATTCAATTTGATTTAGGATTTCGCTACCTTATAAAACCAACCTAACTAAAATTTAAAAAATGACAAAAAATTCAAATACTCGAACCTATACCTGACCGAATCAAATAGGGATTTTCCCGTATCCGTTCTCATACCCGTACCTGTACCCAACTTGCAAATTGTGTACCCAGAAAGCACACAAAATGTTTGGGTACAAAATGTATGTATCCATTTTGTACTTGGATCTGTACCCAAATAACCGGGTACTACCTGTACCCATGAGGGGCACCAGCCGGGGTTATATTTTTTTCGATCTCCGCTTAGTATGCCCTTTGCACATGTGGCGGCAACTATTTTCAATTGACCAAGAGCAACGTTTTGTGCAACCGTCGGAGTAATTCTAAAATACTGAATTACAACGTCGAAATTTCTGCAAAGTAGAATGGTTAACTCCTCAAAAGGCTCGTAGAGGCCTAGCTAATACACTTTGCTGTCGTACCTAATTATAGCTCCTCACGAGTTCGAGTACGAGTACGGGTCGAGTACGGTATCAACCTTAATTGGTACTTGTACTCGTGGGTCGAGTATCCGTTTTCGTACTCGAACTTGAGTATATTTTTAACGAGTATCAGAGCGAGTACGAGTACGTTAAAAGTATATACTTAAACCCAGGGCTGGAGTATTCGAAAAATACGTATACAATTCTGATTAATATTAATTATAACGGATTCCAATCCCAATTCAAATGTATTTGATTCATAAAATGAAAATTCCAATTCAATTTATTCAAATATTTTCTATGAATTCCAATATGATTCAATTACTTTAGTTATTAAATATTAATACCCGGAGGTACTAGGGTCCCGAAATATATCTTAACTTTACAACTACAAAGCCAGAAAGTGTCTAAATTCGGCAATTATGAATGCAAAGAAGCCAGGAGATATGCCAGACCATTTTATAAAGGCGTTACCGCTTAATCTACACAAGTAGCATAACCGTATATGACGTGTTGATTCACATTGTTTTTCAGGGATACCCTAGTAGTCACAAAAGTGAGCTGCATGCTCTTTCCCTTGAAATAAACCCCTTTCCCAAATCAGAAAATTACTGGCAAATGAATTAATTTTTTATAGACTGCAGCGAATTCATTTCCCTAAAAAAATAGAGTCCTTGCTTTGCGTCAATTTGTCAAACGTAATCCCAAATTTTGTATTCCATCGAGTAGTTTCAAAAAATTATGTATTGGCTGAGAAAGAACTTCTTCGTTTTTTGAATTTACGAGACACACTTCAATATTTCACGGAATTTTCGGATATCTAAGCCTTGGATACAGTATTCATATATATTTTGAATACTAATTCGATTACAGATATTTTGTTTCGATTCAATATACATTTAAATATTTCAAAAATATTTAAGAATACCAATTCCGAATAAATTACCACAAAATAAGAATGAAATACAGATTCCAATTCTGATTCCGATTCGAATGACCAACCCTGCTTAAAACGAAAGCACGAGTTCCGGACATAAATTCAAAAGTACTTGAACCCGTACTTGGATTTACATTTGATACTCGAGTAATTTCCTCCGGCATAAAGTCCACATCCATATTTCCTTTATTACAAAAAAGTTGTTATTCCGAAGCAAAAAAGGAAAAACGGTTAAATTCAAAATTACTGCGAATAGTATGAAACGTTACACCTACAGCGTAAGTTATTGTTACAATCTCTCTTTAACAAAAAATAACGTCTAAAAAAATGTTTTGCGTTGTACTTGATACTCGAGTACGGTTCAAGTACGAGTTCAAGTACGGGTCGGTCGGTATAAACGTTTTATACTCGTAAGTACGGTCCAAGTTCGGTAAAAAATTAAGAAATATAATACCGTCCTCCGACTACAGGATTTTTAACTCGTACTTGAAGACACAAGTCCGGGTCAAGGGGGAATTTGGGTCGACAATTCGAGTACGGTTCCAAGTACGAGTATATACGGTATGGATAACTACTCGACCCGTGAGGAGCTATATACCTAATGCAGAATGAATAAAACGAAATCATGACCATCAAAAGGATCGTTCGGACTTGCTTTCAGATCGCACGTGAACCCGACCCGCACCTGAAATATCATGCTATTTTTTTGTCCACCCGAACTTCACCGTCAGGGTCCGAATTAATATCCGCACCTGTCAAGTATTTTTAGATCAGGTATTGCTTGGCTACCCATACACCTGAAAAAATACCTGAGTAACGGATTCGAAATAATCTCGAACCCGAACCCTACTTTCTTGTATTTTGTCTGAGCAAACTTTGTAAGTATCACAAAATGAATAAAAACAGCCAGTAGACAATCCCAAATCATTGTCTGAACAATAGATTTAGCACGAGACCGAAGTTGTAGCCAAGCCTTAACGAAAGAGTGCACGAAATAGATTCAAATTTTATGACGTCTGCTAAAACGTTAAAGCTATATAATAGAGATATATATATAAATTAATTAGCAAACTTTGGTCATTTGTTAATTTAATTGATATATCTATATGGCAGCTCTCGTGTATCACTAACTACCACGTGTCCTTCAGCCATGTGAAGCAATATTAACGTTCAGATCAGCTTTGCAGAGTTATATTCAAGTAGACTAAAAAGGTAAAATACTGCGGTAAACAATTGCTAAATACCTGAAAACGCACTTTGAATTCGCAGTACCGAACGTGTACTTGACATTTAACTCAGGTATGTTTTTAAACCAGAATTTGATCATAAACCGGCATGTATTTACAGGTGCGGATCCTTCATTTAACCGCACTTGACCCGAACCTCATGTACGTTTTTGTGGCTGACCAATGGATATTTTCCAGGTACAATACATCAAGTAGTTCTGCACGGTACACACTCCACATCAAAATATGTGAATGATAAACCAAAAATAGTTTAATCTGAGCAAAAACCCGAGGACAAACGGTTTGGTTTGTAATACTATAATTGAGATTTGAGACACACGGAACACTCATTGTCAGTGTAAATGTAAGCACTGTTTTACTATCAAATTTGAAAGCTTTCATATTGTTACATGTTTTGAAATCAAGAAGAAAAAAACAAAAACTATAATTAAGCTGGAGTGTGAAGGTTTAGAATGCACATTTTTTACAAGGGCTAGCATCGATCAACCTTGGAGGGTTTATGATGAGCAATATCCATAAAAGGAGAATCATGAACAAATATTCTAGTAAAAATTCCCTAACGTCAAATGAAACCAAACAGGAATGATCCAATACATCACTAATAACATTCAACTAAAACTTTGATGTGCATGGTCACACGCTTAATACAGAAAAATAATCGTTCTATCTCTATACTCATACTATTAACAAGAGGAACCCGAAAACCCTGACAAAGTAATGTACGTTATGTGTACATACATATGTATGTATGTATAGAAGTGATTTGACAAATAATTTTGATGGAGAAGAATGAACGATGACAGAAGCACAATATCAAATTCGTAATAAAAACAAGAAGTTACTTTGTGCGCTTACAAGATTGTTGAGGATGAGCCCCTTTTTAGATAGTTCAGTGATCCAAAATATAATTATTCCCAGCTCCGGAGTTTCGTTGCAGCTATAAGTTGATTGATCGCGGATGATGGAATTTATAGCAAACCACAATCTTCTGATGCTATAGTAGAAAACAATCAAATGATCACCAAAAATCAAAATCAATTATAAAAAGCACCAATTATATGAGTCAAAGTTTCGACTTTTAACTTCAAAATGCACTCCAAATCTGTACTCTCTCGGTCTCTCTCGCTATCTGATATAGCCTTAAGTGCAAATTGAAAAACTGATTCCCAACCATAACATAAAATGCGTCAAAAACTCTAACAATCAAGAATTTAAAACAATGACATTTGCACTTTACTAACCCTTCCAACCTACAAAAGAACCAAACTATACATTTAATTGTATATTATTTCTACATACACAAGTCAATAACTCAATATTACATTTTATTTAAACAATTTTGAAAAGCTTTGGTACTTACACAGCGGAACCACTAAATTGTGATTTGTAGTGAACCTAATTTTATGGGGCGACACGTAACACAGAAACAAGAGATATTATTTAACGAATTAACTTTAGATTTTTAAACGATAAGATCGCATAAAATAAGTACCTATATATATTAAGTCAAAACCCTGCAAACTTTAAAGAAGAAACCGAGTTTCAAACTGCCGTTTTTATAAATTATCCTTATAGCACACAACCAATATGAGTATAAACGACTCACACAAAACGACAAAACCCCGCTTCTATATATTTCATCCGGAATAATATATGCGGCCTTTGTTCCATCATAGAAGCAAATCGGCGCCACTTTAAACGTTGACGGCTATATATATATACTTGCTTGGCATAGTGCATTATATGATAGTTTGTATACATACAAAAAGGTTTGTATACATGCAAAAATGTTTGTATATATACAAACGTTTTTACCTCACTATTTGATAATAATACAATAATTACTTATAACTATAAAACATTGCACATTTCACTATATACCACGTGAGTATATATATACAATGTATACGTGTGATATATAGAGTATGATCGTATGGTGCCGAGATAAATAGAGTAAATTCCGTAAACAAAAAAGGCTTATTATTTTCAACGGCCATATCCGCATTCCTCATGCAGTCATTGCTCTATGTATATAGAAGTAATATGAAATAACTATAATCATTCTGCAGTGTGTATATGTATACATCTAATATAATAAAAGTATTTTAATTTTATTAAAGTTAAAGAAGAAATTAAATAGTTCTCGCCTTGCTATTTCGCAGTGCCTCGTATAAGTTATAGGACTTGTTGTATAGTACTACTTTTTGTGTGGATTATTCATATGTGCTGCGGTGCTGATTGTTGATAGTAATTTTGGAAGGACTTTAATTGCTTGCAGTTCGGCGAATATGTACCATTACATATATACACCAATCAGTTATACGTGCCATATCCGTGTATATATAAAGCGTCCAGATAGGGAAGATCACCATAATGTGTAATATTGTGCGTGTAAGTATAAATGCTCTTTATTTTTTATAGGGTATAATTAGAATTTTCTGAGACTATTGAATTACATCATCATTTCTCCACTATATACATATATATTTATACCTTAACTGTATTTTCCCGTAGAGAAGGAGCACATGATTATATGTAGTCCGTTTTTATGTAGTATTTAGTTAAGAAGAAGTTGTTAGTCTTGAGTATATGTTGCATATACATATATACACTACTAAATACTGCATATATTCTTATTTTATAAATTATTTTTCCAGTAGGGACTGAATGGCTGAACGTGAGTTCTTAGTTGAGTGAATTTAAATTATACGACACTTCTTTGCGAGACTGACAATTGTTTCACTGTATATATGGACACTAAGATGAGTAATGGACTGTTCGTATTTACACTATATTTACACTTAGATCTGTGCTGCTTTGAAGGGTAAGAAAAGTATAATATATATATACGCAATACTATTTTGGGCTTCTAACTACGGAGGCTTTATTTGTGACAACAGATGCGCGCGTATATAGGGTTTGTATTGAGGTCGACTTTGTCCCTCGCAGGCAATTCTGTTCCGTTTAGAAATCCTGGAGACAAAACATTTCGTCCCGATTCCGTCGTGACTAACATTACTCGAAATTATCTCGAAACTGTCTCAAGCCCCTGCAGAGCAGAAGCCCTGATGAATTTGGGTCCCAATATCATACCTCAAGTATACTTTAATATAATACTATATATAATTATAATTGAGGTCTAAAATGCAAGAAAATTGGTGCTTGAATACTACATATGACTTCAACCAGGCCTGTTTTCACGTTAAGTTGAATTTTTGAAAGTTCGAGCCTAATATTGGCTAATATACAGGTAACTGCAGATTGATCGTTTGACATCATGTATACACACTCGAGAAACAACACCATACGCTGAAAATCTTAAAAACTTGAATTTTCGGAATTACCGATTGCTGTAAACAAACGACCTGCGGGTGAAATCATTACACTACACTGCATACCATATTTCATGCAGATAGGATTTCAAAAACTCGAGAAATGACACAGGTCAATGTCCCACTTAACTGACCTAACAGGTACACATATATACCAAGGTGTATTGATGTAGGCATTTTTAGAATACAAGCTTCTTCGGACTAGTTATTTTGAGAAAGGTGGAAAAAATGCGCGCAGGGGAAGGAGTTTGCGAAAGGATTGTGGTATTTTTAATTAGTTTGGTAAATCCAGGTGTATTTTGTTTCATTTCCTATGTTCCTTAGAGAGGATTCGGCACATCCACTTTCTTCGCAGAAGCCAGAATAATAACTTGTAACTCAATACGACCATACATCCGTCTCCACTGGCTCAAAACATTCAACTGGAATTTCGAGGTCAAAGCAAGAATTGTCAAAACAAAAGGTATTCATTGGCTGATTGACAGTTTGAAGTAAAACTCACTAGTATATAGTTTTATGCGCGTGCTGTGGTAGTTTTGAACAGTCAAAATGCATGCAGTACAAAGCGCTAGAGTGTCCTTAAATTGGATTAATAATCACTGTTTTTGCATGAATTAAAAATTAAACTTGTGACTATATGATGATATATACTTTACTTATGCATAACAAAAGCTAAAAATGTATAGTTTTCTTGGCAGGGCTGTTGGTATGTGTGTTGGTTTTTTTCTTTGTAATCTAAATGTTTATAAAATAGTCCTGTTTTTATACATTTGCGTTACAGCCTTCATGAAATATGGTTGAAAATTGGCTCCGATAAAAACAAAGTCTGCGCTGCGCGTGCTCCTTCGAGCATTGCGCTAAGGTCGGGCAGTTCGGGAATGTCAAAGCAATTTGCGGAAATCGACCGAAACAGAAGGTATCATTATTCTCTGACATGTTTTACACTGTATATACACAACCATATTCTGCGAATTGTCCAATTGTATAGACCTATAAAGCAGAGTATATTCTTAAACCAGGAATAGCTTGGTATACTTGCTCATTCATTCAATGCCCAAACGACGTGCAGATGTAATGTCGAGGGAAATTGTAGGCACTCTAGTGTAGTACACCGTCTTACAACCACACGGACATTATTTTTGTAAAAATTTTGGTGTTCAATTATTGGTAAGCAAACTTCAAAATATTTTAGTAGTCCAATATATGACAAAATATTATTACAAGTAGGTCAACAAAGCCACAAATAATGTCGACGTAACGCGTATGCCCTATCGTGTAGTACACGAGTCGAAAAACAAACCTACATAATTTTTGAAAAACCGTTCGTGGCAATTCTTTATTCCGGAAACAGGCTAAAATGTTGATGGTTTTGACATCAAACACAAAAATAGTTAAAGGACGTGCACATGTAATGTCGAGCCAAGTTGGTGGCCCTTTCGTGTAGTACACGGTATTACAAACACGCGGACACAGTTTTTTGCAAATGTTGGTGTTAGTTTTAAGTCATTAAATGGGAGAAAATTTTGACGACCCTGTGAACGAAAAGTATTTACAGAACGTGCACATATAATAATGTAGAGGGAAGTCTTAGGCCCTTTCGTGAAGTACACCGTCTTACAACCACGCGGACATTATCACTATATATTTGACTTAATTTTTGTAAAACACACAATGTCGAGTTAAGGTGTAATACACCTGTGTATATATAGTAAGTATCGCTGGATAAATTCTAAGATATACGATTCACATTTGCGAACCCATTTAGGAAGCATTGGCTATGAAATGAAAATAGCCAGAAATTTTTAGAAATTAGCCAAAGATGTATTACATGTATATACATGCATTCCGGACGTTTAACTGTTTCAGTGATCTAGAAATGTTAGTCAAGCATAGTAGTTATATATAGTTTGTAAATAGTTCAAATTTCAAATGCACAAAATTTCATAAACATTTGTATATAATCCTCCTTTTTAATACTAAGAGGTGTGGATATATAGTGAAAGTGATTCTAAGAATGAAATATTTGCGCGCTCTATATAGATACAACGGACGACAATAGCACTGCAGTCAGTTATCGCATGCAACTATTTACTGCCATCGAAATTGCATTTTCCTTTTGCTGAATAGCAGCATGGTTTGTGCAGTGCTCAGGGGCATATATGCGGTGTCAGTTCGGTCCCGGTGAATTTTTAATCCTGATTCGATAATCCTGAATGTTAAGAGTAAATTCGTTCAGTGTATCTATAAGGAGAATAGTAATAATAATCTCATCATTTTACGGCGTGTATTTGTTTATTATAAACCAATATGGTAAAAACATTTGATATCGCAGTGTTTCAACCAATGGAAGACTTGAATCCATTTGAACCAGTTAATAACTTGGACAAAGTTTGGTATTTGACTTTGGCTGTGGAAATGCCTTGTGGATTCATTGGGAAAGGGGTTTCGGAGAATCCTGCCCATTTATCTAATTTTCTGAAGCTTCCCGACATTCCAGCTCCTAATGGAGACATGTTGTCAAATATCCAAGGTGAACAAATTTGTATTTATTACTAAAGTGTAAGTCTCGCTCCATGACCACTCAGGATTATCCAAAGTTAAATCCCATAAATTTTCATTTTCGGAAGTAGTTTTTAAATAAATGATACATTTGGAGAATGCAATTATGATACATGGTTTTAGCTATCTTCTTGACCTCAAATTGACCAAAATCAATCATGTTCTCTGATCGATCAATATTTGCCACATTTGGTCTCTTGTTCTCAGATTCACAAATAATGGTCACAATTGGTTATTTGATCTCAGGGTGACCATTACTGGTCACAATTGGTCTCGACGACTTTCTTTGGTCAGAGCTTTAATTTAATTATTTGATTTCTACAGGTTGTAGCAAATTCTTTTTTGGAGGTGACACGGAGATCCAGCAAAGATTGAATAGTTTTTGGATTTTGAATTCAGCAGTTAGTTAATTCAGTAAATGTTTGTCTTCATCTTCTTTTATTCCCGACAATATTTTTACCAAACTCCCGAGTTTTCCAAATCTGAAGATGTTTCATTATCTATAATCTGCCTGTGCCGTGGCCCGTGGCCAAAACCTGCGAAGATCTGAAATCACTCCGTTTTCGCTTCCATCTCATCTTTTCTTATCAAACAATACAAATCGTCAGTCTTGCTATCTGTTCTCATCCTCAACAATCCAAATCGGGAATTAGTAAGCACAGCCTACATAAAAGTTACAACGAATATCATATTGGTCAATCTTGGGCCAAGAAACTAATTGTGATCACTATTTGCCAATCTGATGCCAAGACCAATTGTTATCAATATTGGCGAATCTTAGGATAGGAATCTGATCGTTAAACACATTTGTAAACATGAGGCCAAAAACCTAATTGTGACAATTATTGTAATAAGTGCGTTATTCATACACAATAGCATCGCTATTCGCAAACGAAAATTTCTTATGAGATTTATTATTAAATAATTTTGGTTAGACAGCCCGGTCCTATGGTTACGAATTAGAATTTATATATTACAGATATACTCAATTTCCAGCGGAAACCAGCGGCCAATCTTTCGGTCTTGCAGGGACATTGGGTCAGGTACCGATTAGCTCCCCCAAAATTTCATTCTGATCACGAGTGGGCTTTAGGGGAGAGTTCTGAATATTTACGCGATTAAAAATAATTTGTAATAAGATTCGTTATTTAGTCTTGATTAACGCATTTGTTTATTCATTTGTTTAAATTATATGCAGAATAATATTCATGCAACTACTTATGTGCATAATCCATATGGTTTGTTTTCTGTCTTCCCACTCAGTCACCTTGTTGGGAGATTTCAATACGGAACAAGTAACTGTCACGAGGCTTGGGCAGTTTAGTTCATATGACAGTTTACAGCGACCTATTACCATCGGAAGTTCGATAATATGCAAACCAAATACACATTTCTGGTTGCTCAAAGAAAAGTACTTATGTACGGTTGTTCTGGTGAATTATGCCGAAGAGCAGGTGGACACCGAGGACAGTGGATATGAAACCGATGAATTGGGAATTACGTGGATGCAATAGGGGTATGAAATTTACGAACGATTTCATGTAGTTTAGTCTTTGTAAATATTTGAAAACAGGTATGAAATGAGGTATTTACATACATTGTCGTTGTAACAGAAACCTGGATGAAGCGTGAATGCAGTCATGTTGGTATGTATAGCTTAAGAAGCAAAGATGTAGTGTTAAATGTTACCTAAAATAAGTAATAATAATATATGGTGATTTCGAAAATTCAGAAAATAATACTACAAGCAAATTGAAATAATGGTTATAAATCTGCGTATCTTTGTATTAGGTATTGACATACCGATATAGCTGTACGATATTATCGTCCATATCGTACATTTTTTGAAACCTTAAATGAAATATAATTCTTGTAAACTTTGAACGATATATCGTTCAGTTTCCATATCGTAATACGGGGTTCAATTCCCCAAATAATGATTTACCGCTAACATTATAATGTATATTAAATAATTCTAAACATCATGTAAGTCAGCTCATAATAATACCATATAAATTTCTGGTTTCTTCTAAACATAATAATGTTAAAACATAACTGTAAAGTACAGGATTTGCTCATTGACAGAACCTGTTTTTCTGTAATTAATGCCAAGTTTGTTTCTGCTGGAATCAAAATATACTTGGTGGAAACTGCGTGATTCCTTATTGTTCTCACCAGTTTAGAAAAATTAATACCAATTATGCTGTCAGTGGGGTAAAAATATACTTGGTTTGCTTTACGTATATCCTCATTGTCAGCAACAGTTCTCATTCAATTAATACCAACTGTAGTCTCGGTTCTTTGATAATTTCACGTACAATTCAATTTTGTGGCACTTTTTTATGAACAGTAGTAATAAGGTCATTATTTAATTAATCATCAATACTTCGCTAGCGTTGGTCGATTATTTTTGTATTTCATGTTATTAACCGATGCGTTTCAAATTGAAACAAATTTCGTTATATCGTCCTTTGATATTGTTATCGTCAATTTTAGGATGAACGATAACGATATTAAAGATATTTAAAAAATTATCGATATGCCAATACCTAATTTGTATATGTGTAATTGATTGTTGAGACGTGTTTGTTTAACATGTATGTACATTATAACTAGTGGGATATTAGTTTTTAAAATTATAAGAATGTTTGTAAAAAAGTATTATGGCTACACATTTTTGCACGGAACTTGGAACCAGATGTAAGAACAATATAAAAACCTGTAGATATATATAAAACTATCATCACAGAATGGTATTGTGAGCCATACAAAATTCGTAGTTGTCAAAAGAAGTTAAAATGTTAACCTCGAACTACATAGCATATATGCATGAACTCGTTGTTTAAGGTTTTCAATACAGCTTCAAATGGTTTAATATGAGTAATATAATGCTGGAAACAGTTAATGTTTTTTCAAATTATGTTGCTGAATAAAGGTTTATAAATAAATTCTGCACATTCAAAACAGCGACTTGTTTGAAGAATAAGTACATGTTAATTTATTGTCAGAATATACGTGGATAAATATTTGAAAGAAAATATTTATTTGGTATTTTATTATGTAAATGATGTGAGAAATTATATAATAGAAGGGATAGAACTTGGTGGAAGAATTCTGTATTCCACATATTCATGAAGGGTCTAATCATTGCGGAGGTATTGATTTGTAGCAAAATTCGTAGATGCATTTTCTAATATCAGCCTTCAATATTCGTGACAAATATATTGTTGTGATTCTAAAAATGTGAGACAATGTATAACCAAAAGGGAGAGTAAATAAAGTTTCCTATGAACGGGAGTGGAAAGGTGTTTAGAAAACATTTCATGCAGATGTTCCAAAAACGTTTACTTGCTCCATATCCTTTAACGCGTTTAATTTTGAACGTCAACGGTCACATACATTTTAAAACAATTAGGAAAGCATTTGCTACCAGTTTCAGAAATATAATACGTTTTACCATTACTCCGTGCATATAGGCCATACAGTTGGGGGCCAGAATATTAATGGAGCGTATGCATATGCATTCTGTTATTTATAATTGAAATAAAATGTTCATTTAAGTTCGTCTTCATCAAAATCTGTTGCGTCACTGTCGCAAAGTAAGTCATTAACATCAAAATGAGTAGCATCGCTGTCCGAGCTGCCACTACCATCAGCATGGCTGGAACAGCAATCTTGATTTTTCTTGATTAAGTTACCAACCGAATGATCAATGTTATATATCATTGGTGCTTTTAGTAAAAAAAAATATCAACATTTTTATCAACTCTATCGATGCCAGCCAGAACTACATCATCTGCTTTGTAATAATTACATCCAGCATTATAACTATCGCGGACATCATAATTACCGAAACTGCTTCCTAGGTGGTCTCCGGGCTTGTATTTTCTAACAGTGTGGTTGTTATCTCGGGATTTCAAAGACGGGGTCACAATACTGCTACGTTCTGAATCCTTTATTTCAAAATCCGTCAAGTCATCATCGATATCAATGTCCTTCCGGGAGCTTGCATAACATTCTGCAAAAGTGTTCCTCAACTGCAGAATTGGTTGATTGGGCGTTGATTTGGCATTGCCTCTAAAAAGTAATTCACATGTTTGAATATATGGGTAAATGCAAGCCCAAACCACTCGTGTCAGATACGTGTACATATATATATGAATGTAGTAATACTATGACATAAAATATTAATAAATAATTAAAACAAAATAGATAAAACGTGTTAGACGTTACGCAAACGTTTTGAACTGTAGATTTTACATAATAACGTATACTTACACACTTGAATCAATATATGTATATACATGATTAATTAACAAAACATGATGTACTTATTTTGAATACATCATTGAAATGATCAAGGCCATATACCTGTGTTTAACTTCATTGCGGTGATCTATATTGTCTCCAGAAGTTTTGGAACAGGATCCTTTTCCTAGTAATACTTGACACTGTTGAGATTTTCCAATTAAGGGAGTATTAGAACGTATGATCTCGGCATTATTGTTTTCTAATCTGTCGACGTTAATGTCTGCGTTGATCGGACTTGTGTAGCTGGCTGTTGCTTGCCTCAAAGTTGATATATTCTTTTGGTATTTTAATGGATACGTGTCCGTAGGATTGTAAGTCGTGTCAGAATTATGTAAGTCAATGTCCAATTCTGCCTTTAGATTTTCAAGGGTTTGCTCAAACTCTGCTATCCTCGCATTTTTAGTTGCTATAAGGCGTGCACCAGCTCTGAGTAGTTTGGTTTTCATTGTTATTGTTTCCCTGACCAGTGATTCCATCGAATCATGCAACTGAGCGTCAAATTTCAAGGACCTATTCAGTTCCGCCAGAAGGAAATGATTTTTGTTCAAAGTTTCTTCGTAACAAAGAAAAACTGATTCTAGTATCCGCAAATTAGATGGTAAAACGTCTAACTGAGCACATACATATAAATATAAGTTTTCATGACAAACAACAATTATTTCAATGTATATATATAGCATATTATGATATCAATTCTTTTCACTTTTGCAAGAATCATACCTTTTTCATGTGTAAAGCGCCGGCTGTATCACCGTCCTTGTTTATTTTGAATGACAATAAAGCAGAACTCGAACTAGATGAGTCCAACGAAATTTGTATACAATAATTATGATGTCCTGTAAGAACTTCCTTCAATGAAACTGCAAGCACATCTGTACGATCATTTCTGCTAGGTATTACCCATTGTTCCTGGATGTTGTCCGCAGTTATCTAATATAAATACATATACTTATACGAATCACGTTTATAAAATTATAGTCCAGAATTATATCGCAATGCTCTTACACACGCGTTCAGAAGAGGTCACAATTGTTGCATACATAGAAAATTTTAAAAACTCACACAGCCGAAATACAATTCATAATGTTTGATCTTATGTGAACTGTTGTCATCATCATTAGCACTGGAAAAATCTGTAATTTCCAACACGTTTATAGTAATGGGCAAAATTGTCACTTGAGTAAAAAAGGGCAAAATGTATATGACTTGCCCTTCTCGTTTCACTGAAATTCCATGTTTATACGCGTTTACAGTCATGGCTTAAATTGTGCATTCGAATTCTATAATTAAAAAATTAACCTCAACTTCAAATTACATATCTCGAATATGTTTGTATATATACCTCACGCCCTTATTTAATGTGTTAACGTAACGCTAGCAGTTATTATTATAAATCCGAATAATTGTAAAAATAACTATCATAAAATAGCTACACGCAACACCGGTATATCCATATAAATAAATAAATATATATATATATACAAGCGAATATATATTGTGCGGCCCTTTCCGTCTTGTGCGGAAATTCTGAGTGACAATATTGGCAATTGGTGCATTTACTATATATTTATTTGGTGAATAAAAATGAATACTTTGATCAATGTGCGTCTGCGTGCGTGCTTGCGGTTCTATATTGTGAAAAAACCGCATCAAAATAGATGAGAGGCATATATATATACACAATGAGACAACGATTGAAGGAGAGAGAACTCCTATGTGTAAATATATAGTATAGGTTGTTGGCTACCATGTACATGTACCACCACAAATATAGCTTTCATTGTGCGTTGTGGTATATATTTTATATTTTACCTTCATGACAGGCAGCTATATATATATATATAATACATGCAGTAAATCATCGTAGTCGCAGTCCGGAATGTTTGGATCAGCATTCCTCACATATACAGAGAGCTATGCACCATGTCATATACGCCATGTCATATGCTATTTTTCGGGTTAAAACTATTGTTAATGGTTTGAAAGTTTTGAAACGCTCTTTAATCTGCATTCTCAATTCGTCTCCGCATCTATAAAGTGCAAGTTTTAGTAGTGAGTTTTTCTGGCAAACAATATTAAGTTTATTGCGATATATACTTAAGAGTTGCGTTATTAGGAATAGGCCACAGCTGAAAAAACTTTTTATGGTGTCGTTTCATTAATATACTTCTGCTGGTATATGCGAGCGAAAAATACATTAAACGTTTGAAGTTTTTTGAAGACTAATATACTATTGAGGCTAAGAAACCGAGAATTCTAGCAACATGTCGACACATCCGCAGTTGTCCACACGTGCTTTTGATAATCCAAGGCTAATTGTTGTGCCGGATGTGAGCACATTTAGCCTTGAATTGGTAAAAACAATTTTATGTATTTTTATGCTTATTCAATAACGTAAAACACCTATTCAATAAATACAATATATGTGCGTGCATGTGACAAAGGTTGCAGTAATTTTTGTCCCGGAGATTTTGGGACTCGAAGGACCCTCAGATCGGAACAGAAACAAATTTGTGTCTACTACAGTATATGTGTAAAAAAATATACACGGAAGTTATTCCGTTTAAGATAATGTTATTCTCCTTAGTTTTTAAAGCAATTGTTCGGTATTATTGGAGAAGCACCTATAGAAATAGTGGAATTTAGAGAAATGCGGCAAGACTGGGATTCTGATGTCCCGAGGTTATCGTGACGAGATCTTGACGGGTCAGTTTTGGGACAAAATATTTTTCCCCAAAGATTTCTGAACGTGACGGAATTGTCTAAAGGACAAAATAAATCCTTAGTGGGAGCTCTAAAAACGACAATAAATTGAGAATATGACCAACTATAAATCGTTAAGACTGTATACTATATACACGTTGAGCTTTCTGTATACCGTCGTTTCACCACATTTTCTACAAATGTTTTAAAGAAAACTATATGATAGAAATATCTACATTATAAGAAATGCAATACTAAAGAACCTATAAATGTGTTTGTTTCTCAGGTTTTGAACTCCTTAGACGTGGGGGCAACAGAAATCAGTGTTGATATTGATCCACGAACACATGACATCACTGTTCGAGATAATGGATTTGGAATGAACTTTACGGAGCTGCAAAGATTTGGATACAGGTGAGCTGTTTTAGAAGTACATGTAACTAAATACAAGAAATCAGGCTAAAGCATTGAAGATATATTATTTTATAAACAACCGTAAGTATGAGCCAAGTGCTACTGCAGTTGATGTTTTTCAACATCCGTAATCTCCCCGTTACTTGCTTTACAACGTTGATGTGAACACTCATGGTGTATATACTAAATCTGATGTACATCTTCGAATTCAAATGGACTTGGTTCATGCTTACTTACGGTTGTTTTTGAAAGGTCCATAAACAATAAAGGCGAGATGCACAATATCCGAAATTACCAAACAACTCCAAAAACTCCGGCGTATAACGGAATTTTTAAACTCTGCAGGATCAAACCTCAAAACAATCCTGCTAATACTCTGTCGACAATATTTTATTTCAATCGAACTTCACATGACCTAGTTCTGGCCTGAATCACTCTCAAATGTTTATTTATCTCTAGATAGGGGTATCCATATGGGATTTCTTTTATAATTATTCCAAAGACCGAATTAAGAATAATTTTTTTTGTTTTAATTTGGTTTGGAACATTTAAAACATTTTGCAAAGTCGTAGTCGCTTGTATTTGCACTGATGCATATCATATAATGAAGAAACTGATTAACAAATTAATTACGTATAGGTATTTACTACTTGGCAGACAAAACACTGACCGCCGACATGAATGAGTAATTATTAGTCTTTAATTTCAATTTACTACAGCGGCTTGGGTGGACTAAACGGAGTAAGTACAAAAATGTATGAAGACAGGGGGAAATCACTGCGGCTTATAATGAATTGCTCGAGGAGTGTAAAAATATATACCAGAAAACAGGACGCCTACTTTTGCTATAGCAAGTTAATGGAGTATGGAAAGGAGCCCCAATTTGGAATGGAAAGCGGTTCAAAATTTCCAGAGGGAACCAGCATCATTATAAACGGGGCATTACAAAACCGTGTTGCGAAACAACATTTTGATAGAGAAAAAATCATGAACGAATTGAAAACCAAGTTGAGTTCTTAAAAATGGCAACATCCTGGTCTAAAAATTACTGTAACATGGGATAAAGAAGTAGCTTACACATGTGACGCAAACTCTTCGCTTTGCGAATTTTTAGAGAATCTTTACGCAAGCAAAACGAAGATAAAAGTGGCAGTAACTGATACTGTAAAGTGCGGGTCGGTATCAGTATGTGCAACAGTATTATCCACTTGGACCAACGCACAAGTACTGCCCACAAAGATTTTCGTAAATAATAGGGAAGTGGCAAGCTCACATATGAACAACTTATTTACGAAGGCACTTACCGCACTAAATGAGGATTTGAACTGCCGTTATAAAGGATACTTTTTAAACGTAAAAATGCCGCCAGAATTAATAACAATAACCGTGGGGCAAATTTTTACCAAAATCGCCATGAAAAATCCAGAAATGCTCGCAGAAGCTTTGGGGAAAATTGCTTCATGTATTGCAAGTATAGATCAGACTGGAGACTCTCATATGGAGTTCGTTCGAAATCGTCCAAGAACGTGCGACTTTCGGACATTAGCTTATAACGGAACTTCAGCCCTACTTGGGAGAGAAATGATAAGATCAGCAGCTGTTTGTGACACACACACATGTTTGTATACAATATTCACTGACAATGATAGTTGGAATATGTCTATAATATATATGTTGATTCATTGTGTACAAGATGTCATTAATATAATTAAACTGGACATTCCAGGTATTTGGACAAGACAACCTTGCCGGAAGTTGCTCAACAAGAATAAGAAATGGTGACACATACTCCCAAAACAGAGGAATTGATAATGCATGGGGAAGTAGAATCAGCTTTCCCCTATCAAGCCCGAAAAGGAGTCATCTGTCACATGTAAATGAATGTATACATATGTATTTTGTCAAGTTTATATGCATACTTGCAGAGATTTTGGAGCGGATTCATGGTTATGCACGCGTAATAGAAACTGAGTACACTATATAATATCATTAATTTTTCTAGAAGGTTAACCACCCATCCTTGAAAGGGATCGTTGAACATAATGAGGTAGCTGAAATGAGGCGAAACTATATACCAGCAACAACAACGCAAGTAATTAGTGTTTTATAAAATTTTATGCAATAAAATGTATACAGTGCAATTTTAGAAATGGTTTACTTTTTTTGATCTCAGTACAATGACGTTGCGGGAATACCTTTGCGTAAACCGAAGAACCGAGTAATACCACACATGTACACACCAAATTATTATTCGACATACTTCGACACAAAAAAAGACACCAGACTGGTATGTAATCACGTGAAAGTACTAGTAAACAATATTTTAATTTGAGGCTGTAACAAAGTATTGCAAGATTTTCCAATTCTTAGCAATACTATCTACAACTGCAGGGAGCAATACGGTATTATGAAATGCAAACTAATTAAAAATATAACGGCCGAGTTACTATAAATGTGTAATTGAATGTGGTATTTGCAGTATGTCGAAATAATTTTAAATGATTCGGAATTTCAGAACGATGATGCTAATAGTTCTGTGACGAGAACACCGAAAAATAGAATGATTCGGCATATCTACACGCCTAACTATTACAACAAACTGGACAAGGGACCGGGATATATGTACAATGATCTCTTCGTAGATATACTATGCTAAACGAAATGAACAATTTGCGGCCCTATACACATTAACAAATGTGTTGACACTAGCACTCGATGTATTAATTGGAATTTGAACTGAAAATCTGAGTATCTTGTAACCAAAAAACACAGGCATTGCGTACGGAGAGAGTTGACTGCAAATTTAATTCGATGCATATACATATATAAGATATTTAAACTAATAATCCCGTTATATAATGCAATACTTGTCGAATTTATTAATCGTAATAATGAGTAATTACAATGCGCATGTACTATATGCGTTAATTTGTGAATATGTTGATTTTCAAGATAACGCAAAATATTATGAAACGGAGACATGATGGGGGAGTCGAACCTAGGGAAGAAATATCAGCTGCGAAAAAGGCAAAGACGGCGAAGTTGCTAGATAAATATCCGGTAGTAAAATTTCAGGTAAGTTATAACGATTGTTGGCTTTACATCATTAAGTACCATGCAGCACAACTTGCAATTAATTAATCATTTAAATTTTAGAATCAACACAACAGAACTGAAATAGAATCTTATTTGGAGAAAAACATGACGTTGAAAACGAAATTACCGGCCAGTTCGAAGAAGAAACAAAGGACACCTGTATTTAAAAAGCGTCTACTTAGTTATGTGGACAAATCCACCCAAACAATTCAACTGAAAAATTGCAAATGCAGTTGTGATCATTAGCGTACTTACGGTTAATGAACCAAAATTACATATATATAAAACTGAATGTTTTAGTTTGACAGTGTTTTGGTTAATGAAGAAAAATAGTAAGTAGTACTATATGTTGGGGTTAATAAGGGTAATAAAAATACTAAATGTAAAACATGTAAAGCTTTCATTTATGAATAACTAACAAGAGGGTATAAGTCATGTTCGAATACATCGATTAAAATCACCTGCGGCATATAGAATGACGCATTTCAATGGAATGCAATGAGTTACATTAAACTTCATGCATAATAATTTTGAAACCGATGAATTTTGAAACAGCCAATTTAAAAAGGTAATCTGTATTTTTATGTGCTTCAGTTTGCTCATATCGGGTTGTTCAAAATAAAAAACAAGATGTATACATGGAGCAAGTGTTAGGAATGTTAGTATTAATAACGAATTATGAGTATAGGAATAATTCAAAGGTAATATTAGTCACTGTCCATTTAACATTCTAATATGGCGATTCGAGAAACGCCTTCTTCGTGCTTTTTGATGTCAACAGTAGCGGCCTCCTTAATATAAATATACTTTAAAATAAAAATAAATGGTTCATTGACCAAATCGTATAAGGTATACAAGGTACTAAAGTAACATCATATTTTACGATAATTTTACAATTTAATACTCAAAAATAGTTCACGATGTAAGCTGTATGTATATACATGTGAATAATAAATACATGTAAATCTATAATAATATGTAATAAAATATTATAATACAAGTAATCATAGTGTATATATACCCTTGCAGTTATTTGGATGAAAATATGCGCTAGTTGTCAGGTGATCTCGCAAAAATACAACGTAATTTTGCCGATATGTAAATCTTCCATTACGGCAACTTGATGCACATGCATGTGTTAATATCACTAAAAACTAACACTAACATTTTCATTTACCCCCTTAAAATCAAATCGTATACATGAGGAGACCTTTTGGTGGTAACAGCATAGCTCGACATTAGGTCTATTACCCGGGTATCACATAGTTGCAAAAAGGTTAACATAAACGTATATGTCACATACTGTAATTATCTCCCATTTTAACACATGGAACCTTATTAAAATATCTCATTTTCAAGGATCCTGTAACGAGGTACTTATTTACAATATGCACATAATTTGACATTAGGTGTGACTACCCGGGTATCTAACTATACCACATTCGGATATAACTTAATCAATTTTTTTGCAATGTACACGATACAAATGTGCCATCTATGAGGCTTCTATAAACTAATAGTATACATGTAGCATTTATATGTTGCATAATGCAGTATATACACTTATATATGGTCGAATTTTATGGCGTAAACTTCAATAAGGCTCTATAATAATAATTTACATAATTACAAAGATTTTAATAATAAAAAACAATGTACTGCATTTACTAAACAAGAATACAGAATTATTATTTATAATTATTTATAATTAATAATAATGATCTTTGCCCAAAATATATTCTTATTTGGGTAATTTTTTATAAACGTCATCACGGGTGCATGTGGGAGCAAATATTCTTTGACGGCGACTATATATTCAAATGCGGTATATGGCAAAGTAGAGATATCATTTCGCTTAAATACACGACTAGAATAAGTCGCGCTGGGATATAGGTCATCTCTCAGTTGTTATCAGAGGTGTCCATTTTTCGAAGGATTTCCTTCAAAGAAGGCGTCTTTGAACGAATTAAGCGTTAGCTTTGGCAATTATGAACGGGAATGGAAGGAAGACTGGAAAGGAAAAACGAAGAATGAACGAAGGCCTCTGCAGAAATAATGGAATGTGAAGGAACATGTTAATTTTACGGCCTTCGAACGCTGTTGGAACTTATGATCCCATCTAATACATTTTAGGCAAAATCCGTCCTTAACTACAGTCAATTTATACGTAAGTACACCGTTACTCAACTGAAAAAACATTCTGGTCTATTCTAGAAACACTTTAGAAGCATTTTATTCCCTTCACTGTACATATGTACATACGGATAATCTGCAATAATTGTAATTAATTACAAACTAATTATTCGTTTTTCAGAGGTAAGCAGTTGGAAGTTTAAAGCTTTGACTTTGTGACTTGTGTTAAAAGATTTGGGATAAATATATAAACATAAAAGGAAGGTAACGCATGAAGGGCATTTAAATATTTTTTGAAGGCTGAAGGAAGGATTATAGCAGGATTTGAATGAAGGAAGGACGAAGGAAGGGTAAACATCCAGGATTGATTTTACGGAACGATGAAGGAACGGATAATTGGAAACGGTTAACCTTCTGAAGGATGAATGAAGGCGATTTCAAATGGACACTTCTGGTTGTTATATGAAAGCAATTATCAATGTTAATTTAGAAACTACTATAGTTACGATTTTTAAAGAACTGGATGTTGCTCAAACTACGTCGGTATATATACTATTATTTATAACTTTGGGAGAATTTTGGAGGTACCTATGGATTGACGGAGTCAACGGCGGGTAAGTTTCTCCTCCAATGCTGATCCACCAGGGAATGTACAAGTAAACAATGTAAGCTGTATTGTAAAATTGTTCTCGACGGATTTCAGGCTGGCTATCCAGACCCACGTTTTTGTGAAAATTTTCCAATAATTGGAGGTAGATGTGATAATATTTCATCCTAATTTTTTACAGAATTATCATATGCTGCCCTCACTATGGGCCTGGGCGTCACTAAAAACGTTAAATATTTTGGCAATTAAATTTTCCTCATTTATTTAGCTTATTTAACTCAATTACTAGCCAGAGGCTCCAGTAATATTTTTTCATTTTCCCAAGGGGTCATAATATTAGGGGATAAACTCATTTCGCCTAATACCTAGATTTTAATACAGTTGTCAATATGCTTTATCAAATGGACAAGACGTTCCTGTTGACAATGGAACGCGCCAATGGATATATATTTACTCACTGTATATTGGCTTGCCGATTTTGCACAACCAACACTCGGTTTTCACTCCTGTCGATTATTTGGAAACGTACACAATGTTACGCTGCTATAGATGTAAATGCATTTCCCATTGTATATGTCCGAATTGATGCTCAGTGTATTATTAGTTTTTGATTGAAATCAGTTGCGTTATATGTTAGTCGAAATAGTAGCATGAAATTATATGAAATTGGTCATTTCTTGTAGTGACTTATTCCACATAATGTCTATTACTACTTCGTATATGTATATTCATTTGCTTCAACTTATCTGTTAAATTATACATTTATTACTTGAAAAACCGTAGGTGCCAGTGGATACACTTGTACGTTGTAGTTGCTTATACATACAGCTAATTTGTAAGTCAACAACTCATTGATGAGACGCAATGTAGTTACCAATAACATCTACAACGACCCTTAATAAAATATATACTTGTTCCAACAATCGTAAGGTTGCGTTACTTTGACTGTCCTCCCTGTCCGTCTGCAGAGATAATGGATTGCAAATTAATAACATTGCTTTATTCACCAACTTGCAATTTGCTGTATCTATACAAATTGCTTATGTGTGCATGCAATCGATGCATAATCGATGTTTATCAAAATGGTAAACAACTGACATCTAGAATAAAATTTACCTGAACTTCAACATCTTCCAAAGTTAACTCGGTTTGCGTTACTGCATCTGCCTGCGTGTATATAACATTGGTTTCCGTTACCTACAATAATTACCAGTACCAGTATTAGTAAGGAGGATATATTTATTAACACTATACCCAATGCATATTACAAATCCTGATGCAAACTTGATTGTATATAGTAAACACTTGCAAGTAAGTCGGGATCGGAAAGACACATTATGTAAACTTAGGTACCTGACCCAATGTAACAGCGAGACCAAAGGTTTGGGCCATCTCGCCGCGGGATGTATAATTTCTAAATTTTAAATCGTGACCAAAGGGCCTCGCTGTCCAACTTAAATTTGCCAATAATAAATCCAGTAAAATATTTTCAAAGTCGCTGCTATATTAGATAAATGGGATGCGTTCATCTTACGTGGTTCTAAAGTTCAAACCACTATTGATATCCAAGGATTTTGACCTCAGATTGGCCAATATTGCTTAGAATCTGTTTCTTGACTAGAGATTGACCAATATTGCCCAGAATCTGTTTCTTGACTAGAGATTGACCAATATTGCCCAGAATCTGTTTCTTGACTAGAGATTGAACAATATTGCTCAGAATCTGTTTCTTGACTAGAGATTGAACAATATTGCTAAGAATCTGTTTCTTGACTAGAGATTGACCAATATTGCTCACAATCGGTTTTTCGACTAGAGGTTGACCAATATTGCTCAGAATCTGTTTCTTGGCTACATATTGACCAATATTGCTCGCAATCGGTTTCTTGACTAGAGATTGACCAATATTGGTCATAATTAGTTTCTTGGCTAGATAATGGCCAATTTTACAATAAATCGGCTTCTTGGCTAGAGATTGGCCAACATTACTAACAATCGGCTTCTTTGGCTACCGAATTGACAAGTATTATTTATTTGCTTTCCTCAATTTGTTTCAATTTTTTCAAAATTTTGCAGTCCTGGAGGTTACGTACATCGCTGGTGTCATGTTCAATAAGTCCCTCGTGCTGGAAAATATCTTACGGGATTTAATATTGACAAAATTAATTTAGACTCTTTCCTCACGAATTTAAATTTGAAAATTGTTAATTGCTGGGCGAGGTGGCCCAAACTTTTGGTCTAGATGCGACATTGGACCAGGTATCTAAATTTTACATAAAATGTCTTTCCGATCCCGAGTTACTTGATCAAGTGTTTAGTTTACTATATACAATCAAGTTTGTTTCAGGATTTGTAATATGCTTTGGGTATAGTCTTACTAAATATATCCCATGTACATACATACAATTAAGATCTCTTATGGGAGTGGATAAGTTGCTAAAAATCGCACCCGGTTATTGTTGATCCTCGTATCGATATCCTGCCATCGCACTTCAGAAACATCAGTAAGTCTCTCGACTGGGGACACTACCCAGGTTATGTCACTGCCAACCTGTATTGACGATATTATGTCCCGTATATATGCAATATGAGGATGTCTTGTTAATGTAAAATAGTTTAACAGCAGAAAGTACATACTTATCAATACACTATATACAGAAAGTTGAAATAAGTGTTGAAAATAAATAATGAATAATTTACTGAATCATATTGCGGAAATAACGTTGGCACGGTTGGAACAATAATTTCGGGGCATCCATAATTGTCAACGGAATAATCGTCGCTGTTAGTGCAATTCCATTCGGCAGAGTCGTCCATCAACCACTAAAAACAACAAATAAAGCATGCATGTTTTATATATAGTTTACGTGAAACCCAATTGATTTTATTTTTATTCATAATTGCTAGTATTATTGTCAATAAATGAAAAGAGGACATCCAAACAATCCGATGAACAGAAGACGTATATACATATTATACAAAGATTATATTCAGTTAAGTACACAAATTACACATATTTAAGAATTATGTAAATGGGAAAGTCGTATATGTGTATATACCCTTTGACCATCAGGCAGCAAATCGTCCATGTCTATTATGTTTATTATATATGTGTATATTAATATCACCTGGCACGCTTGCTATATATTAATTAAACTTAAATATGACCTTTACAAATTTGAACTTGACCATAAAGACTATATAAACTTGAACTCGCGTTAAATCTGACATTGATTTTTGAAATTAACGGTTAGTAAACTTTAACACCTCGCGCACATATGCACTCGCACTCACAGCTTATATATACACGACTCGTCTCGTCACATTCAGTTTAAATCCGACGTTATCTAATGCATGTGCGATTTTTGATCTTATATATAGATGACGCTGACATTGTTGGCAAGTAAAAGTAAAGTTTAATTAAACACATGCACGTCTTGCACAGATCCGGCAAAACTAATCTGCATCCCATGATTTCGATGTCATATATGATATATATATATATATCCTGTTGATTCAAAATCCCGCATTCTGCGCATGCGCACGTCCTGCGACGCTTGAGTATATACATGGAGCATATTGATTATTCGCACTGCAGTGCCATGCGGTTAAATTGTTCCGGGCTGAAAACAGTTATTTATATATGCAAGCATTTATTTATTTATTAAAGCAATTTATTTATGCGTAAGATTCATCCTGCTCCTTTATTCACAATTACTTCCTATACGTTTGAATGTAAATGGTTTGTTTTTTGGTTATAGCACATAGTGAGTAAATGCTAATTTATTTGCGAAGAATTTAAGAAATATGCATGCGGATAAACAGAAGTGAATAGTGAATAAATAAAAACTCTTGTACAAATAAATAAGTAATAATTTGCAAAAAAGCATATACATATAGTACGTTCAAACGTACTGTGGAATTTGTGGTTGTAAGTAATTTTTTTATTTTTATTTTCGTGGAGAGTATTTCGGTCTAATATACTAAAAAACGACTTGAGAAATATCAGATACAAGTTTATACCTTTGGACAAGCTGGTTCAGGTGGTCCAGCGATGCCAAGCGATGGTCAAGCAATGGTCAAGCGATGTTAAGCTTTATTTACCTTAAATAAAACAGTAAATTTGTTGGTTAAATTTAACGAAAACAATCATATTCAGCTGAAATGTTCTTTAAAAATTCATGCAGACCATGGTTAATATTCATTTTTGAAAATACATATATACGTAAATGTGAAGAAAATGTATAAAGACAAAGAAACTAATCCTTCTCTGAATATATAGAGCTAACTGGAATTGATCATTTTGACTCCTCGGGGAACCACAGTTATGGTAATACACTACAATTCTTGTCCTTGAATTTAAGATTGGAAGTCAAAATACGATTCTGATATATTTGTAAGTAGATTTGAGTTGTAATTTTATTGTTCTTATAGAGTGAAGAAACGAACTGTATTTGTGGTAAAACATCATGCGTGAACAAAAGATGTGAGAACATACGAAAATTGAATAAGATTTTCAAAGCTGCATTAACTCAGGCCATGACAGTAGGGATGCCAATGGTCTGGTCCGGACCATTTATAATGGTCCGTTATTGGTCTGGTCCGGTCTGATCCAACACTTGGACCAGACCAGATACAATTGGTCCAGCTTCAGGACCAGACCAGACCAGACCACAAGGACCATGGTCCAGAAGTATGCAAAATAAAAAATTATGAGTCAACGAAATCCCATGGAACTAACTAAAAATGTCATTTCTGGAAGAATTTCAACGGATAAAATGTGATTGTTTAATTGCACTCTATGGTTTTCTGGACCATGGTCCGGACCAATGTCTTTGGTCTGGTCTGGTCCGAAAAACTGGACCAGACCATTGGTCTGGTCTGAGCTTCGGACCAGACCAGTTTCATAAAAGCTGGATCAGACCAGACCATTGGCATCACTACATGACAGACTTTGACAGATTTCTAAAAGATGAAGCAATTCAAAACAGAGGGCTGGTACGTACACTAATAATTTATAGTATTAAATATAATAACACTATTATGGTTGTTATTATAATTTAACGACATGGAACAAATATTTTCAGTGAGTAACTTGTTCGCTGCAAAAAATAAGCACATTAGCTTCGCAATAAAATGTGTTTATATTTGCAGGCATACGTCATTATGGTCGCAAGTGCTGTTTTAACAGACGTGTATTATTTTGCGGACAGCTTAAAAGATTGCGTAAGTGAAGTCACATTGGGAGAAACGACCACCATCAAAACAATTGCAAAAGCTGTGAAGTACGATGCAAATGTAAGAAAACGCAAATGGTTTGCCCACTATCAGGGCAAACATTGCGATTTTCAAGTTGCTAGCCAATAATGTAATAGAAACTTCGGTCGAACTAAAATCCAGTCCTTCAGATTGCAGCTCATTTGAAAGTAATACAAATCTGAAATATATGTTTTACTACCATTTCACAATTATGTTTAATCTAAGTGTTGCATTTAACATCATATTTTGGTTTAACTTTAAGGGGGTTACCTCCAGCTGAGCATTACAGTTGGCCAATTTTCCCACGAATTTTGTCGTTTAGGTAACGATACACGCAGGAATAGAGGATTTTTTAAATACAATATGCAACGATGTTTTAATTTCGTGATTTAGCAAGTACTGATGCAGATACTGATGGTTCCCATTTATCAGTGGAGGTGCATGAAGACGATGATCCCAGAGGTGTTGCAAGGCTCCACCGAAATGACTTTGAACGCACAAAAAAATCGTATTCAACATTATTATGTAGGGCACGCAAATCGATTTCAAATGTTGTTTGCCAACAAAAGAGCTGCCCTTCAAAGTTTTTGCAATGTGATAAAGGAAGGATAACAACTCCGGACGAATCGGGCTCCAAAATGAAGATCTGCTACGACCCAAGACAACTACGATGCTCAATAACATTGAGAAACGTTCTGCTTATTCAGGTAACCATATTATCATGCTATACATGTTTATTATTATTTTTAAATACTGTCAACAGTACTGGTAGAAACATATGTACAAGTTATGTTGTAATATAGGAAAACAATATAGTCATTGTTCACAACTACGGACACCTGAATATTTCGCGATGGGTGTTGTAAAAAGTACAAAGACGACAAGCTCATGCAATTCGTCCAAGTCAGAATCAAATTTGAATAGTTTTTGGCAGAGGCTGTGTTGCTGGAAATAAACTACCTGTGTGTACATCTCTTAAATAAATTTAGCTAAAAGTATAGTTTTCAGTGTTGTGAGAAAATAAATATAATGTAAATGGTACTTACACTCAGTGATTTTTAAGTATGTATATAGTATTTGTATCCAATCATAAGTTATGCTTCTGGAAGTCTGCGAACAAACTGTCTTACAGCTTAACCTCACAACATTATACTAGTGTACTAATTTCAATAAACTGTGCACTGATTTCATGTGTGTGTTGAGCGAGAATGTAGATTTTTACATGCTCTATTTCAACACACTTTTTTTGGAAACTTTAGTGCAATGTAAGAAATAAAGTGATAGAATGTATGAAGCTGAGTGTAGATTTTACATTGTAATCAATTTGTTATTATTAGTAGGCGCATGAACCTGTTCCACTTTTAAACATAAAAACATGCAGATAATAGGTGCTTGTATGGTGGCTCTAACTGATAAGTAATTCTTATAAATAGTGTGCCCATGGAATCGTGTGTTCTGTCTGTTATATACTATCGAAGTGCGAAGTGGTAGCCGTATAGATCGTGTGTTTCTAAGGTATAATGACGGAAGAACAGGAACAAGTTGCTATAGAGATTTTGAAGAAATATTTAGGTCCCGAGCTCAACGCACTTGTACCGCGAATGTACCCGAAGGACTGCAATTAAAGGACTCGTAGTTGAAGTATATGGCCACTGAAATTATTGAGCAGGTGGCATTCCACAATTTTTTAGAAAACATACAGGTGGTAGATGAGATTGATAATGAGTAAGTAGTCAATGTCTTTAAATATATAGTATAGTTTATGTGACTTTATTGGCTGACTGTTGTAATATTTCTATAGTATTAATCAAATGAAATTAAAGCCTTTTTGTTTCACCAAATATGAATAGATCGGAAGAAACAAGAAGGGGCATTAGAGCTGCGGGTCCAAACGCTAACTCAACCTTGAATCTGTCAACAACAAACACACGTATGGAATCTTGCATAGGTATGTTACTGCAAGTTCATCTATACATAGACAGTATCGCCATGAAAGGATTCAATGAGTATCGAAGGGATTTTATTTTTGCTAATTTTTTAAAAACATTCTAGGATCCATTCCGGGATCTAGCCTCCAGACAGATGAAGCCAGGAAAGATCTTATTCAAAGTCTTTCGGGACTGCTTTTACATCTTAAGGAACGTACAGAGTCTAGATGTGAATTGGATGCTGCAGCTCAAAAATGTGCCATGTTTACAAAAGCCATGTTTCCAACTGATGTTAAAGCCGCCATGGGAGAGGACAAGTTTGAACAGGAAGAACTAAACAGGAATCGTTTTGCGAATGTATCTGAATGTACGACATCTGGGGAAAACAATCAATGAACGGACACGTATGTTGAAAAGTAATATTCATTCAAATTAGCACAATCAGTTGTTCAGATGCAACTATACAGCATTGTAAAAACGTTGTATTTGTCGATATGCTTTTTGTTAGACGCAAAAGTAACAGTATGTAAAATTTGTATAATTGAAATTGTTAAAAAACTAGCAATGTATACATCACATTTTATGCCAGCGTTTCCTAAAGTTAGTATACATATACGCATAATTTTTGGTAATCTGCAGTTGCTGGATTTGTTATATATTGAATTAGCTTTGAAAAATCAATTTATGTTTCAAATAGTTTAGTGGCAATGCTACATTACAGAAAATCACAGATACAACGCGAATAAATTAAAAATTGAGCACATGCTGCAGAAATGCTTCATTCAAATTTGCTTTGACGCCTTAGAAACAGTGCATGTTCCTTTTGTATACACAATGGGGATGAAGTTGCATAGGTATATGGCTATGCCTAGACTCACTTGCTTGCATATGACGTTACATGTATCCACCATGAAATTACAGAAATTTATTTCTGCATGTATGTTTCCACGTTAAACTTTATGTTTGATTTCATAAGATAATCTTCCAAGCAAAACATTTATCTGTATGTAATCCCGTAAATTATGTACAAGCTAGCGCAATTTCATATCATTTCGTGCAAGTTTTGCAAGAAAGTCAAACAAGATACAGCAATTAGGAAGGCAATTAATTATAAAAACAGGATAATTTTCACAGAAAAAGATTAAGGAATAATATGCCTTGAATATATGTATGTGTACACACATATACACAGTTTTTCGTTTCGCGTCCACATATTAGTGTGGACGAGTTTTCTATGATTTTATTGGCACATACCATGCAGTCAGTACTGTTTTCTTCATTTTTCAATTTTCAATAACAATTTCAATTTTATTGTTTTACAATTTTATGTTTTCAAGACTCTTCAATTTTATTTTTCAAATGAGATGAATGGAAAGGAGCAATTACCTAACAATTAGCTGACGCCGCCCTATACGCGACAGCCTGATATGATTAGCAAAACAGCATGTATATTCCAATCAATAATCCAATTATGTATTCACAAAAAAATCCCGATATCCCGCATTACAACGCTGTAAGTATATACGGCTGAAAGCTATTATGAAACTAAGTATATAGTATATAACGTGTATAAAACCTTCTAGCATTGACTTTCTCAGCGTTAAGATTCTCGGCTTCTATACAGGAACACTCGAACACTGATGTGAACGTGAACTGAACGTTACCCACAGCAGGATCCGCCAGTCTCTATACCTGTTTCAGTCCAAGCCAGAATCAGTCTTAAGTTTCTGATCAGTCAGTCAGTCTATAAATCTGTTGGCGTTTCCCATGAGTCCCGCAGTCAATCACGCAGTCATTATCATATAGTCACTATAGAATAAGTCCGAGTCGCACGGAGCAACGTGAAAGTTACAAAAATGCCTATTTTTTGTGATTTTCTTTTGCTGGATTTGAATATGATTGATTACCTGGAATCTACTTTTGTAAAAAACTATGAAAACACCCAATATGTTCACAATTATGTTTCGAAATATCTCGCTTGATTCAAAATTCTTGGTGTGTATAAGTTCATCAGTTATAATCATTTGTTTGGAGCACATAAGCTAATCGAAGTTTCCATTTTGGCAGTTGCTCTTTCTTCGCAAAAAATGTGCAGCGTCGGCACTTTTAAAATGGCAAAACTATGCCTTTCAAGCAATAAAAAATATTTATATATTATATATATATATATTTTTGCTCTGCTATATAGGTGCGGTTCATTCTTTTCTGGTGTCCTATACATTGGTTTATGCGTTCATGTTATATAGACTCGCAGTCAGCCCCGCTGAACCAGAAATAAGTCTCAGTCATATAGTCGAAGTCTTCAGCTATATGTACTTAGATTTATTAGTCGCAGTCTCATAGTCATTCATCAGTCACTCACTCAATGTTGCAGTCAGTCCTTTAGTATCAGTCTATAAGACTGCGGTCTATCCTGACCCACAGTATTCCCACACCCACCTTTCTATATAAACTAAATGCAAAATCAGTTATACCATATATAACTATATATGCAGGAGCATTTGTTTAGTGGGATAAACAACGATAATTTCCAAATGCCCAAACCTTATTTAAATTTTCAGAATGCACATTTTTTTAGGGAATTAATATTGTTTCTCATTGACATTTCTACTTTTTTGAGTATGACAAAATGATGCATGAATGCAGGCTTTCCTGCTGAGTCAAGTTACACGCATAAAATACTCATCAAGAAGAGTCTAAAGACATTGCATACAGGACCAGGTCTAGATTTACTTTCATAGAATCTGTAAAATTCAGTTATATATACTAGATATATAGTTCGCTCCAAGTTGTCAAAATGCACTGGAAATACACAATAAGACAAGAAAATGATCAAAATGACGGTATGTATAAAATTAAACAGGTAGATTTAAAAACTGGTCGAGTAGAAAGTCAGGGGGAAACTTCGTGACTACATATATATATATATATATAAAGGGACCCTCACGAACAACACAATATCCTTAGCTGATGACCCGTTGTGATACTGTTAGTTGCCGTTGACCTCGTTTCGACACGACATGTAATCTACCGAATGTCTAAACATATGTATGTTCCATGCTGCCGCAGCCGCATATATAATCAATGCATGCTATTAATAATTAGACATATACATCATGGGGAACAATAACAAAAACGAGTGCAAGCATATTTGCATATATGCCTTAAAAGCTGTAGTGATAGATTTTTTGCGGACTGCCGACAGCACGGACCCGCGCCCTGTCCTGTGTACAGTCTGTCTTGAAACGCCAGTTTGAGAATTAAGGGAGGGTAAATTAGTAGTTGTTTGTGTATATATGTCAGAGTGTAATTTGATACGTTCTTAAACGGGTAGTGTTTCGTGTAATTTTTATTTTGTAACGAATTTTTTACTAGAAGTAACCATTGTATTTTAAAAGTAATCACTTATTCTGTGACTCATAGTATGTACAAATAGTATATTCAGACAATATGAACAAGGGCACTATGGACAGTCCAGATACCCAAAAATTGCGTCGTCCACTTCGAAAAAGTACTGAAAATGCAATAGAAAAAATCCACCTTTGGACGAAACGAATTAGGACAGCGATAACGTGCGACAAATATGACGACGAGAAAGCTATTAATAGCAACACTCTCAGAAATGTTAGACGTACACGGAATCCAAGTAAGTGGTATTTATTAAGCGTTAACTCATATCATATTTACAAACTGTATGGAAAAATGGTCTTTTAATTTTCGCATATATATTACTCTCGTTGAAGGAAAACCTGTAAAGGAACGACAGCATGGGGATTTACAGCAAGTTTCATCCGAATTGAAAATTGTATCCAGCATCGGACCCGTCAGCTACAAGAGTGAAATGATGACCGAATCGAAAGGGGAGAAAAAGGAACTCATTAAAAGCGAGAATGTGAACGGGAAATCAGGATTGAACAAGGACATGCTGGACATTGCTGTTACTGATGAAGCAATACTTGCGACAAATACAGTTATGCACTCAACTCCACAACCAAATGACATTGTACGCATGTATCCAAAGCACGCGACGGATATTGGTATGGGTGAATTTTAATATGTTTTAATCATTTTCAATCCGTTTGTTTCTCATCTAAATGAACATTTGACATTAGGGGAGGCTGAAATATTGCAAATATTGTGAATAATTACATTGGTATTTTGATTAAATGAATGCAGTGGAAGATAATACTTCCCTCACTGAGGGCATGAACCAAGAAGTGAATGAGATCAGAATCTCCAAAGAAATACGGGAGCCAAAGATTGAACGGATTTATATAACGGAAGACGGAGTTCAAACTCCTACTCCACTTTGGGGCGAAATTTATGACAGACTGTTGGATTTTAATTTTGGAAACGTAACAAATGGTATAGCCGGGTACTCAGAAGATGTGTTCAAAGAATTGGGACTTAAGTACGACTAAATTGGTTTTTCGAAATCGAATTCAAGATGCGAATCTCCCACTGATGGTCCATGCGAATCCTGCGATGGCTTGAAAGGGAATTACGAAGAATACTTAGAAGTTGCTTTAATCGAAGGATCGTTTGGACCAGGTATGTAAGGGTTTGTATGTGTGATATACTGTATTAAAGGGGCATACAACGCAACTTGCACGCATTGTGCTTGACCTTTGTAAATGCTGGAGTTTGTCAGGGCAAATCAGTATTCGACAATGACATGGACATGCGAATAAATGTTTGTCTTGACGGCATCATGGCAACTCTGAACAGTAACGTTCGTATAAATTAAATATGTTTACAGATGACTCGTTTCCGCGAAATTGCATGACACTAGTTATAGACCCCTTGAGGTAGCGCTGGAGATAATTACAAATGATATCAAAATTGCTGAAACCCATGCTGGTTTGTGGACTGACCGTAGCGACCTCCAAGAAGAATTTGGTTATGGGAGTGTTAGAAATGGTGCAGTGACGAATTCTGAATACATGTGTTCCATTTTAGGACTGGAAGATGATGAGAGGTCTTCGCTTGTAGCATCAAAAGGCTCTACTCCAAAGAATGGCTCTTGGGAATCCCTCGACGACATGGATGGGGAGGAGGATTCCTATCTGGAATGCTTTCAACAGAAAGCAGTTGATAGAGGTATGCAAGAATTGGTAGTGTAAGCTAATGTACTACTCATTCAGTTACTTTTGAAATGCCGCTAAGTATATTGTATAAATATGAAATGTAGATTCTCACGACCACTCGGTTCTTAACTCTGAAGTTGTCCCAATAATTGAAAGCTTGATTGAGACGCAAAACGGCTGTTACAATACGATGGGTGGAGAAGTCCTTCCAGGTAAGCATATTGAAATGCAAGCCGTGTGTGGGAGTCAAACAAAAGAAAGAAGTATCACGCCAATCGTAGAGCATGTTCTGCGTGACCATTTAGACAATAATGATTGTTTAAACAAGGAATTCGCAAGCGAAGGTGAGGTTTTATCAGGTTATGATGAAAATAAAGTATGTCATGAAAAGGGAAAATGTGATTTAATTCAAGAATGAAAAAATGCCTGCATTTTTTATTGTCATGCAATACTGAAACATTTTTTGCTTTACAAAATATAGATTCGACAAATCAAGAAGCTGAAGTCGCATTTCCAAAGGTGTCGGTACCAAGTGTTCTCAATGGTGGGTTTAAAAAGTCTTTATGCCAAACATATGTAGCTCAAGATGGAAACGTGTTTTCGGATCGCGAGTGCTCTACACGTGTTCCAGGGAAAGTGGTTGATAATTATCGAATTCATGAAAATTGCAAGTCAGCTCAAGCAGCTTCTGTATGTCTAACTTCACTGCGGGGTGAAAGTAAAGTTGCAAGAAAATTCAATTCAAAATCGGTAGATCGGTCGCAAATCTGTAGTTATAATCAGACAAAGGATGCCGTTCTTACTTCGGACTGCAAATGCGAAACTGATTTGGATACGTACGAATTTGTAGAAGGTAAGTGTTATATATATGATTCGACATGCAAGCACTTTAAAGTATGATTAAAGCTAATGATGTTGTCTTGAAGTGCCAGGAAATCCGGAACTTATGAGATTGGTCAAAACGAAATCTGCTTCGAAGCACTTTTGCTGGAAATGTGGGAAATGTTTACGTGAAAAAAATATGTGATTTATAAAAGAATTAGCTGTGATAGTTTTTGTGATAGTGTCAGTGTAAATACGCTGACAGCAAATAGCTGGCGGAAATGATGGTGACTGCAGTTTGTTTGTATTGTTTTTTTGCTTGAATTGTTGTTGAATTGTATTTAGTAATCGTAGTTGATCAGTAGTCGTTGATTTTTCTGTAATGGTTTTAGCAAGCTTGTTTAGGTTAAGGTATATACACGTTAATAATGTTGTCTGTTTAAACTGATGTAGTAGTTATTCCCTTTGCAACTGAACGAGTAAAGTGGGAATTTGTTGTTTTCATTTGGTGTGTTTGTAATCAGTATTAACCATTTTTGACAAGTTGTGTAATAAAGACCAAACGAAATACTTAAATATTTTGATTGGAATATTCCTGTAAATCAATGCAATGCATGCCATGGATGGCCAAAAAATGGTAGATCTTGTTCAATGTGTTACAATCAGTGCAGAATTAAATAGTTAAATCATGCTGAATAGTATGTCCATATATATGTAGTACGGTTTTGTCGATTTTACGAAATTTAACTGACATTACGTTATTTATATTGTAAGTACTAATTACAAATGAAGCTTACAATTAGTGAATTGATTATTATAAGCCCTGTTTTCGAATTATTGCTTAGATTGATGCAAACACGTGTATGTAATACACAATAATCAGTTTTTCATACTGTATTCAATCATATTTTCTATACATCATTATCTCTCTGCAATATTTGACTTAATTATTATTATATTAGGCTTAAACGAATCATTAAAAAATTTGAAACAATCCCAGTGTTCTCAAATATTCTTAGGAACGCAAACATATAGACATGTAAAACAATCGCTAGGCGGTAATTTGAGGCTTCATGTAGGATGTCTTTAGCTACGGCCTGCAAAGTAGGACGAATCATTAGTATTTCTGATTCGTCAGATTTAACAAACGGTTTAAACTCCGCAAGAAATAACCATTTATATAAGGTACATAATGTTCACAACAAATTTCATTCAAATACACTCAGCAGTGTTGAAGATAAATTTCATTTGACTGGAAGTCCAAAATTTTAAGAATCTTTTTCTCAAAGACCATCCGGCGGATTTCAATCCAAATACGAACTCAACCTTACTTTTGACACTAGTAATGTCCTCGAAAAATATTATTGTAATCGGTCTATTAGATTTTGAGTTTCGTGAGGAAGCACACACAAACCGCCTGGATGTATACGGACAATGTTGATTTACTAGGGTGCTGACGGCCCTCTAAAACTGACGATATCAAAATCTCTCATTTTCCGGATTTTTAGTGGTGAAATTCGGTTACACCTCAGCCTTGCTCAATGTTCTTACGAGCCATTCTCGTAATTCTAAACGAGGTTCCAGGGAGATTGCACGTTATAAAATCAATTAAATTTATTGCAAATGGGCATAAACACCTACGTAATCCGAACATTTTAGCTTAAGATTTACTTTTAAAGTAATTTACTTGATACTCAATACTCAGTTTATAAAGAAACGCAAAAGAGTAGCTATGGTGATGTTATGTAACAATCTTTATATAAATGAATGATAAATACATATATGTGCTAAATTACTAAAATGTTGCTAAATTAGTTAAGAAACTAACACTAACATTTAAACTTAAACACCATAAATTCAAATACCATACACAAAAAAAACTTCTGGTGGTATCTGCATGGTTCGACATTATGTATACTACCCGGGTATCTTAGTTACAAAATACGGTGAACTTATGCTCCTTTTCTAATTTTTATAATTATCCCCGACTTTATCACTAAGATAATAATTATTATATTTCCCCTTGAAAGGTTATATAACGAGGTACTTATTTGCTAGATACACATAGTTCGACATTATGTGCACTATATACCCGGGTATCTAATATCACATATTCGGGTATTAATCTATTGTGTTGTATGCACGATACATGTTCACCATCTATTAGGCTCTTGTAGACTAATACTATATATGTATTTACATGTTACATTATGCCGTAAGCTTAACTACTGTTGGTTCCTATAAGCATTTAAACTAAAATTTATTGTACATATGCTTTTAGTGCTGCAGCACTGACAACCAGCATTTATGAGTGACCTGCGACCTTACCATCAGAATGTCAAGACAGAATACCATTAAGCATATATATACCCAGTCTATCGCTGTAATTAACAAAACTACTCGAAAAAACGGTAACGCATGACCATATAGTGGACTATAGATCATAATCCCCTGCGAGTTCTACAGAAAATTAAATGCAATCGAAATCTTAATTGAAGTTAAAAAACGTCATCTCTGCGACTGACCGGAAGTAGAGCAAGAGTTATGACATATATTGATGGGTCTTGTTTCCGAGCCTCGATCCGCACCCAGAATAAATTTAGGTCAAGATCGGGCCTTTAAAATTATAACATAGCTGGTTTGGAAAGGGTTCAGGTGTCCAATACTGCACTTTATTGGTTCCTTCGGGCGCTTCGGGTGTTTCAACTTCGATTATTTTAACGAGTTGGTTAATTTTTAATTGCCAGCACATACACCCCGTGTATAATTCGATAAGAACATCCTTACAGCAATAAATTTCAACTTTTAAACACGTCTTTAATACATGTCTGTACCGGTTGCGAGTATTTGCATGCATGCGGGGGAAATGTTACTGGGTTTAACTCCAACCCTTAATTCCTCAATGGTTTCGAAAATAAATTGAACTGTATTTTTAGCGAGTTTGTGTTTAGGTAAATATATACAACTCTTTTTCAGTGCGTGTTTGGGTTCAAAAACTGACAATATTTACATGATATATAATATAGCCGAATAAGCAGGACAGTTATAAATATATAGACAGCAGACACGCATAGACCGCAGACTGGAACATTTAACGATAGAACTATTTATGATCGAAGGATGATTGAATGAATAATGAACCATTGAACTGCGCATAGTATTTCAGTATTTATGCGCATGCGGAGTCCGGCATGCGTTTGTGTATATTAAACAGCTAAGTATATATAGGCCCAATGCATGAGGCCATGTTGGTCTTTTAAAACTAATGAGCGGAGGAGCAAACTTTTGTAAAATCAGGTTCAAGAAGAAGTATATAGACGTGAAATGACATTGTAGTAATTATTTATACCTGCGTATAATTAATCCTTCCTACATAACTTGGAAGTAATACTCAACAAATAATCTCAAATATATATATTCTTTTGAGTAACCTTTAAATCAAGTGTTCCATTTCCATAAATTGATCATAACCCACCTTTCAAAAGACTCATGCCTGGGTTCCATTATTTGATTAAGGATTCTTCTTGTGATTCATCTCTGAAATTAGTATTCGTTTCATTTCTGTTTCTATATACGCAGTGCGGGTTGTCGAAATATTTTTAGTTCAAAAGTAATCAGTAATTGTCTCAATTGACTTGGCGCTTTCAGTTGATTATTTCCGTGAAATTTCAAACCGTAGATTTTTGTGTGAGTTACGTGAGAATTATGATTTTTGTAACATCTGTTACAATTATTTAGTAACTATAAACTGTGCCTACATATACGCTTAAAACAAAAAAGTATTTGGACTCTGGTTTATTACATATATTTCTGCACTGTCATTCAGAAAGATGTACAACTATACGTCTGACATTTCTGTCACTATTTGAACAGAGCAGTGATTTTAGGAAACACTTGTTATTTTTTGAATGATTCCTCTTAAAAGAGTCGTTATTTATTTCTTAGTCTGGTGGGATTCCTTTAGAAGACGATATTGTTCCTGGCACCCTCAAATTAAGGATCAATTGAGAAAGAATCTAACATCAACACAGCGGTAGGAGTATGTTTAATTAACAATTATTATGCTGAAAGATTTCTTGTTTAATTTATGTACGGAATTTACTAAGCATTCTTATCAATTTTGTGATGTCTTTTGTGAACGATTTTGAGACCTTGACAAGGGGGTCTCGTATAGGCCAAAATAGTAGTCTAGCAGAGAAGTATTGCCAAAGTCAAATGTGTAGAGTAATTATAGCTCATGTGTTATATAATTTACGTGTAATAGTAAATAATTGTTTATTTTTACTACACGTTTCAGGACCTGTTCTATTTCGATTTCTGCTCAAACTATGATAGTTCGTTGACAATGAGATTATAGGGATAAAAGCCGTATGTGTAATATTTCGTCATGTACATACATGTACAAAAGGCATACCAAGGTTACTTCTAACACCCTTTGGAAAATTGAAAAAATAGAGCCCTCGACACGGCCGAAGGTCGGGCCGTCTCATGTCAGGATATGTCTTACGTTAAAGTTATGTGAACTACAGTAGATTGGATACTATAGCCAATAGCAGTCACTTCCTGAAGGGCATTTGCGAGATTACTTTTAGCAGAAGAACCAACGTATATGTACTATTTGTACTCATCATCTTCAGATAAGGTAACAAATAGTACTGCTCCAATGTTAACACACATGATGAAAATGACAAGAACATAAAAAACGTAAATTAATGAAATGAACTCTGAAGCTAATTAGGAGTACTTTTTATAGCTTCCTGACACCACGGGTTTAATTATTCAGTGGACAGAACCGTTCATAAAATTTTAATGATAACTTTTCAAATGTTACAAGGCAACACTAATATTGAATACATATTGCCACTCAAATTAAAGACCCTGCAAAGCTACTTTAATTTGTTTTGACACTATAATAACAGTTTGACTGTCTCTATAGCTAGTTCCTTCAAAATGTGTCTGATACATGGACAAGGAGTACAGATAGTATATAGGTTGAGCTGCTGTTCCAAATAGGGTTTCTGTTCGGGATGTCCCGAGTATGACGTGACAGGATCGGGACAGTTTCCGGACAAAACATTTGTCCCCATGTTATTTCCGGACGGTGTGAGGACGCACATTTTTGTCCCGAGGATATCGGGACAGGACGGATTTATCAGCGTGAAAAACAAATTCCTTAAGAAATCCTAGTTCCAAATGGGTTTTTAATTTTAATACGACTTCCACAAAATCGGAAGAACAAACCCAAGTTGCCTTAAAAAAAATTTTGAAATTGCATGTGAAACTAGATACGGGCTGTAACAAAACTGTAATTTCCTGCCATTTTTGACAAATTTTGTAACATGAATGGTCAGAATTAATTAAGTTTATTACTGGAAGTGGAACTGGAAACTTTTCCATTATAAATAAGTTAGTCATAATTAAGCCCTGAAGATGAACACTGTTTGAGTTCGAAAGCTTGGCAAATAAATTGATTCTAAGCAATATCCACGTATTCCAATTATTTCAACATGGTTGATACTTTTCCATTATATTTCTTGAGTGGGTATTAGAGATAATTTTATAGCTGGCGTACTGCCTTTACTTACATATTAGGTCATTCTAGAATTCCAGATTAGTTGAGCAAACACACACTATATACATACGCTGTCTATTTATAAGGAAGTAATTCCCGAATGAATTGTCAATCTTTATTCTCTGTACAACTGGCACATACAGCTTATTGTTAGACGTTATTACTTGCTATTATTTAAAAATTTTATTCGAAACTTTGAAACCAAATATGTAACTAAACTACAGGTATACACATGTTATACCACAGTGATTGTACCCTGACTGTCCTCACATATAGTCAGACGGAGTGATGCCTTTTTACTTTAATTCCTTGTGCCTGTGGGTGGGTGCATGTAGTGGGTGTGGGTGGTGGGTGGATAATTGCACGTACACTTGTGTACTATATATGCGAGCTGCATGGAAAGGAAAGGTATCGCAAATACAAATCACATCTAATTTATATATTATGTAATATACATATAACGACACACCTGGCAATTCGAGTCGGCCCTTTAGACCCAACCCGCCCAGGCGGGTTCGGGCTAAATGCTTTTTTGTGTTGCAAGTTTCAGTGATTGTGCCTTTTTTTATTCCTTGCGCGTGTTGATGGGTGCATATAGTGGGTCGAATTTTTCTCGCTAATCATGATGTCAGTGCAACTTGTATTAACGTTACGAAATTTCTGATCTGAACTAAAACATGTATTAATTAGCTTTATAAATTAAATAATTGTCGTATAAATAAAATATCTTACATTTGGTGCCTTATCTTAAGAATAACGTTGGCTAAATTCTAAAAAGTACCATTTTCATTTCATATCCCATGCTTTTGAAATGGGTTCACAAATTAAAATGATACTTTTTAGAAATTAGCTCACAAATTAGTACTTCGTGAATCTGAGGAACATTTACGTGGTTAACTTTCCCTCTGTAACTGCTCGTATTGTTACAAGTTGCACTACAATTAAAACTCCATGTTGTTTGGACTTCAAAATGAACGCTCAGTAATAATTTAACATAAATTCAAATCCTATAGAACACTTGCCGACCTCCGCAAGCTGGAATGGATCGTGCCAACTGAAACCCAGTAGGCTGCGATCTGTTCCGGAATGCATTTAGTTTGTCATAAAGGGGTACGTCGATGTTACAGAAATTTATTTTTATGGCCAGGCGGGTTCGGGTTACCTATTTGCGGGTTTGACTCGGGTTGGATTGGGACATGACCTGTGGACCATGCCATTAACCACAACCACATCCAGTCATCATTCGCACTATATACCACACCACGCCACCATATAGTCACGTATTGCTACCTAATATTCGTTTATGTATACATACGCGTTAGCCCGGTTTTCTTTGCCGGGAAGCCGTTACGTTACCCTGTGAGTTTAATTTGTGTAAGTGCACCCATATATAGTCACCAGTCCACCTATAGTCGCCCAGTCGAGTATAGTCGGTTCACACAGTTTCAGTAAAATTTTTATATTTTAATCTCTTCCTGTGAAACGGTGGTATACCTTTTCTGTATTAATATATATTAAATCGGGATTTCATCTCAAATTTATTGCCGCCGGGAACCCCGATTTCATTGCAGGATCTTAATAGTTATACTCGGTTTGCAAAAGATGTAGTTCCGCATATTAAACGAAGTTCAGTTTTCAGTTCAGTATTCAGTATATTCCCACTTTTCGCCATGCAGTATACATGAATGCAGTGCGTTGCATTGTGCGTCCGCGTCCGTTTGCTCTATATGCTTAATACTCGTTTTTTTAAATAGGGGAGTTTTTTCAATATTAAGCTGAAACAAAAGGTGGATTGGCACCATCTGAAGTACTGCCGGAGTGGCAAACTCGAGCATTCGAAACGAGACCTATAGAAACTAAGCTTATTGGACGGTAGACAAAACACCGTAAAACGTAAGTAAATATGCGTAGAAGTATATTTGTACCTTTTGTAGTGTGTAACGAGTCGTAAAATTTATTATGTATAGACATTAAATAGGTGCGGTTTGAATTTGTTCTATACAGCAATGTACCCGTATGCAAGTTTTATTGCCCAGAATGTTGTCAAAATATTGGTGTTCAATTATTGGTTAAGAATTTTGATTAAGTTTTGATTTCTCCTTTAAAGAATAGCAGTATAAACACGTTCGTAATTAATGTCGGGGAAAACCATAGGCACTATAGCATAGTAGAGGGTGGGGTTAACTACCGGTCAATTTTCCTGTGAAATGTTGGTGTTCAATACTTAGTTATGAAACGTGAAAACATTTTGATTTCTTCGTCAGGGGATAACAGTAAAAACATGTCCAACCTTAACGTCGAGGAAAGCCATAGGCAATATGGTTTATGGGAGGGTGTGACAAACTCGCGGAAAAATGTTCTGCCAAAATGTTAGTGTTAATATATTAGTTAAGAAACTCGTAAAATTTGGTTTCATTTACAAGGATTTATATTTAGAGCACGTCAATACATTATGTTCAGGAAACCGTACTCAGTATCATTTAGTGCTCGGTCTGACAAACTAGCGGACATATTTTTTAAGTGTTGCTGTTTAATTTTTGAGGGATGCGATATAGGTTCGATTTCTTTGCGAAAGAATAAAAGTAGAAACACGGTCACACTTAATGTCGATGAAAGTCATAGGCACTAACGTTTAGTAGACGGTGGGGCAAACTCTAAGTAAATTTTCGTTTGAAATGTTGGTGTTCAATTTTTACTTATGAAACTTGATAACATTTTGATTTCTCTGTTAAGGAATTACAGTAAAAACACATCCTCACGTAATGTCGGTTAAAACCATAGGCAATATGGTTTATTAGAGCATGTGACAATCTGGGACATGATTTTGCCAAAATGTTGGTGTTATGTTATTAGTTCAGAAACGATAAGAGTTTGGTTTTATTTACAAGCTTTAATATTTAAAGCACGTCAACTCATTATGTTAAGGAATTCGTACTCAGTATCGCTTAGTTCACGGTCTGACAAAATTGCAGACATATATTTTGTTAAATGTTATTGTTTAATATTTGAGGGACGCGATATCGGTTTCATTTATTTGCCAACGATTAATGGCAAAAACACGGTCACACTTAATCTCGGGGAAAGTAATGGGTATTATGGTTTACTAGACAGTGTGGCAAACTCCTGGACATGATTTTGTCAAAATGTTGGGGTTCAATTATTAGTTTGGAAATTTAATAAAATTTTGATTTTTCTGTAAAAGAAGGACAGTAAAAACATGTCCACACTTAATGCCGACGACAACCCTAGGCAAAAGGGTTTAGGGAATGGCGTGACAAACTCGCGGAACACAACTTGCCAAAAAGTTGGTGTTCAATTGTTAGTTAAGAAACTCGATAAAATTTCGTTTTCATTTACAAGGACTTATATTTAAAGAACGACTACACATTGTGTTAAGGAAACCGTACTCAGTATCGTTTAGTACTCAGTCTGTCTATCACGCGGACATAGTTTTTTAAATGTTGGTGTTCAATGTTTGAGTAACGCGATATAGGCTTGATTTCTTTGCCAAAGAATAACAGTAAAAACACGGTCACACCTAATGTGTAATAAAGCCAATGAAAATATGGTTTATTAGATGGTGTAACATTCTCGCGGACATAATTTTGCCAAATTGTTGGTGTTCAATTATTAGTTAAGAAATTCGATAAAATTATGATTTCCTTGTGAAGAAATAGCACCATTGAAATACGTATACAGGATGCAATGGAGTTAAACTCATTAAGTGCAGATTGGTGACTGCAACCGGTGGCATCTGTTATTCACAAATGACATTGTGCTTTTTAAAATTTAGTCAGCATAGAATATACCAGAGCTCTTCTCTTCTGCTCAGTAAAATGGAGTCCGCGCATGCGCGCTATGTAGCAATATAAGATTTTCCCTCTCTGAGTTTCATTGTTCCCGCATGCATCTTCACCTGCATGCACGATATATATTCGGTTAGCTGCTGTAGCTTGTCTTTCTCAATCACGGAGACATTTCAATGTGTTGTCTTTTTATATCTTGCGGATCGTGAATTTTGTAATATTTGCTGCGTTTATAATTTCAATTTGCATATAATTCCAAGTGGCGTTAAATAAAACTGTTTAAGGTAAAGATTCTATTATTTACTATTTTCTTGAGTTATAAATATATACATAAGCTTTTATATAGCAGCATCATCGGTTATTAGTATACAGGCAATGAATATATAAATCCTTGAGAGCCTTGCTTATATAGACCCTGGTATACTAGTATGTATGTACATATTAGTTGGGCCCATAATCAACTTGCTGTTTAGTTCGTGAACACGCATGTTTACATATATTATGCCTATATGCCCACAGTAACTACAATGATCTGAAGGTTTAATTCGAGTTGGAAAATCGGTGTACATATTTATTAATTCGTTTGTGAACTTCACTCACATAGTATTGTTGTATACAATGTACACGCATATATATAGTCGAAAAAATCCATACTTTGATATTTTATTGCCTCACTCAAAATTTAATTTCATATCTTTTCGCTTATATTTTAGGAAAAATATATGCTACTAAGCGTGTTTGCGAGGCATGTGCTGTGCTTCGCATATGTACCACACATTGACCGCTGATCCACTTCCAGCAAGAAGAGCCTGTATATATACCTTCAACAACCGCAGTTGTCCTCGGGGTATGTCCTTTATGTAAATTTAATATAATAAAAACTATGAGCACGTTAGTATATGTATCTGTTTGTTTGTATACTGGTACATGTTTAAAATTGTAATGTGTATAGACCAATGGAAAGTATTTTATTACACATTCCTTGGATGCTAAGGTCAAGGAATTATCAGGGAATTTTTTGTCCTGCATTTTACGATTGAAGTTAGATTAGAAATCTGTTTCCATTTACAAAACCTGCCAGAACAATTGATGTCGACTAGCTGGCATTTCAGGAAACACTTCAAGTTTCCCTTAAGGCAAATTTTGAAATTGCATCTGAAATTAGATATGGGCGAAGGCCCAAAAACAGAACTGTAATTTCCTGCCATTTTTGACAAATTTTGTGACATGAATGGTCAGAATTAATTTTGTTTTTTACTGGAAATGGAACTGGAAACTTTTCCATTATATTTCTTGAGTGGGTATTAGCGATAATTTTATAGCTGGCGTACTGCCTTTACTTACATATTAGGTCATTCTAGAATTCCAGATTAGTTGAGCAAACACACACTATATACATACGCTGTCTATATATAAGGAAGTAATTCCCGAATGAATTGTCAATCTTTATTCTCTGTACAACTGGCACATACAGCTTATTGTTAGACGTTATTACTTGCTATTATTTAAAAATTTTATTCGAAACTTTGAAACCAAATATGTAACTAAACTACAGGTATACACATGTTATACCACAGTGATTGTACCCTGACTGTCCTCACATATAGTCAGACGGAGTGATGCCTTTTTACTTTAATTCCTTGTGCCTGTGGGTGGGTGCATGTAGTGGGTGTGGGTGGTGGGTGGATAATTGCACGTACACTTGTGTACTATATATGCGAGCTGCATTGAAAGGAAAGGTATCGCAAATACAAATCACATCTAATTTATATATGATGTAATATACATATAACGACACACCTGGCAATTCGAGTCGGCCCTTTAGACCCAACCCGCCCAGGCGGGTTCGGGCTAAATGCTTTTTTGTGTTGCAAGTTTCAGTGATTGTGCCTTTTTTATTCCTTGCGCGTGTTGATGGGTGCATATAGTGGGTCGAATTTTTCTCGCTAATCATGATGTCAGTGCAACTTGTATTAACGTTACGAAATTTCTGTTCTGAACTAAAACATGTATTAATTAGCTTTATAAATTAAATAATTGTCGTATAAATAAAATATCTTACATTTGGTGCCTTATCTTAAGAATAACGTTGGCTAAATTCTAAAAAGTACCATTTTCATTTCATATCCCATGCTTTTGAAATGGGTTCACAAATTAAAATGATACTTTTTAGAAATTAGCTCACAAATTAGTACTTCGTGAATCTGAGGAACATTTACGTGGTTAACTTTCCCTCTGTAACTGCTCGTATTGTTACAAGTTGCACTACAATTAAAACTCCATGTTGTTTGGACTTCAAAATGAACGCTCAGTAATAATTTAACATAAATTCAAATCCTATAGAACACTTGCCGACCTCCGCAAGCTGGAATGGATCGTGCCAACTGAAACCCAGTAGGCTGCGATCTGTTCCGGAATGCATTTAGTTTGTCATAAAGGGGTACGTCGATGTTACAGAAATTTATTTTTATGGCCAGGCGGGTTCGGGTTACCTATTTGCGGGTTTGACTCGGGTTGGATTGGGACATGACCTGTGGACCATGCCATTAACCACAACCACATCCAGTCATCATTCGCACTATATACCACACCACGCCACCATATAGTCACGTATTGCTACCTAATATTCGTTTATGTATACATACGCGTTAGCCCGGTTTTCGTTGCCGGGAAGCCGTTACGTTACCCTGTGAGTTTAATTTGTGTAAGTGCACCCATATATAGTCACCAGTCCACCTATAGTCGCCCAGTCGAGTATAGTCGGTTCACACAGTTTCAGTAAAATTTTTATATTTTAATCTCTTCCTGTGAAACGGTGGTATACCTTTTCTGTATTAATATATATTAAATCGGGATTTCATCTCAAATTTATTGCCGCCGGGAACCCCGATTTCATTGCAGGATCTTAATAGTTATACTCGGTTTGCAAAAGATGTAGTTCCGCATATTAAACGAAGTTCAGTTTTCAGTTCAGTATTCAGTATATTCCCACTTTTCGCCATGCAGTATACATGAATGCAGTGCGTTGCATTGTGCGTCCGCGTCCGTTTGCTCTATATGCTTAATACTCGTTTTTTTAAATAGGGGAGTTTTTTCAATATTAAGCTGAAACAAAAGGTGGATTGGCACCATCTGAAGTACTGCCGGAGTGGCAAACTCGAGCATTCGAAACGAGACCTATAGAAACTAAGCTTATTGGACGGTAGACAAAACACCGTAAAACGTAAGTAAATATGTGTAGAAGTATATTTGTACCTTTTGTAGTGTGTAACGAGTCGTAAAATTTATTATGTATAGACATTAAATAGGTGCGGTTTGAATTTGTTCTATACAGCAATGTACCCGTATGCAAGTTGTATTGCCCAGAATGTTGTCAAAATATTGGTGTTCAATTATTGGTTAAGAATTTTGATTAAGTTTTGATTTCTCCTTTAAAGAATAGCAGTATAAACACGTTCGTAATTAATGTCGGGGAAAACCATAGGCACTATAGCATAGTAGAGGGTGGGGTTAACTACCGGTCAATTTTCCTGTGAAATGTTGGTGTTCAATACTTAGTTATGAAACGTGAAAACATTTTGATTTCTTCGTCAGGGGATAACAGTAAAAACATGTCCAACCTTAACGTCGAGGAAAGCCATAGGCAATATGGTTTATGGGAGGGTGTGACAAACTCGCGGAAAAATGTTCTGCCAAAATGTTAGTGTTAATATATTAGTTAAGAAACTCGTAAAATTTGGTTTCATTTACAAGGATTTATATTTAGAGCACGTCAATACATTATGTTCAGGAAACCGTACTCAGTATCATTTAGTGCTCGGTCTGACAAACTAGCGGACATATTTTTTAAGTGTTGCTGTTTAATTTTTGAGGGATGCGATATAGGTTCGATTTCTTTGCGAAAGAATAAAAGTAGAAACACGGTCACACTTAATGTCGATGAAAGTCATAGGCACTAACGTTTAGTAGACGGTGGGGCAAACTCTAAGTAAATTTTCGTTTGAAATGTTGGTGTTCAATTTTTACTTATGAAACTTGATAACATTTTGATTTCTCTGTTAAGGAATTACAGTAAAAACACATCCTCAAGTAATGTCGGTTAAAACCATAGGCAATATGGTTTATTAGAGCGTGTGACAATCTGGGACATGATTTTGCCAAAATGTTGGTGTTATGTTATTAGTTCAGAAACACGATAAGAGTTTGGTTTTATTTACAAGCTTTAATATTTAAAGCACGTCAACTCATTATGTTAAGGAATTCGTACTCAGTATCGCTTAGTTCACGGTCTGACAAAATTGCAGACATATATTTTGTTAAATGTTATTGTTTAATATTTGAGGGACGCGATATCGGTTTCATTTATTTGCCAACGATTAATGGCAAAAACACGGTCACACTTAATCTCGGGGAAAGTAATGGGTATTATGGTTTACTAGACAGTGTGGCAAACTCCTGGACATGATTTTGTCAAAATGTTGGGGTTCAATTATTAGTTTGGAAATTTGATAAAATTTTGATTTTTCTGTCAAAGAAGGACAGTAAAAACATGTCCACACTTAATGCCGACGACAACCCTAGGCAAAAGGGTTTAGGGAATGGCGTGACAAACTCGCGGAACACAACTTGCCAAAAAGTTGGTGTTCAATTGTTAGTTAAGAAACTATATAAAATTTCGTTTTCATTTACAAGGACTTATATTTAAAGAACGACTACACATTGTGTTAAGGAAACCGTACTCAGTATCGTTTAGTACTCAGTCTGTCTATCACGCGGACATAGTTTTTTAAATGTTGGTGTTCAATGTTTGAGTAACGCGATATAGGCTTGATTTCTTTGCCAAAGAATAACAGTAAAAACACGGTCACACCTAATGTGTACTAAAGCCAATGAAAATATGGTTTATTAGATGGTGTAACATTCTCGCGGACATAATTTTGCCAAATTGTTGGTGTTCAATTATTAGTTAAGAAATTCGATAAAATTATGATTTCCTTGTGAAGAAATAGCACCATTGAAATACGTATACAGGATGCAATGGAGTTAAACTCATTAAGTGCAGATTGGTGACTGCAACCGGTGGCATCTGTTATTCACAAATGACATTGTGCTTTTTAAAATTTAGTCAGCATAGAATATACCAGAGCTCTTCTCTTCTGCTCAGTAAAATGGAGTCCGCGCATGCGCGCTATGTAGCAATATAAGATTTTCCCTCTCTGAGTTTCATTGTTCCCGCATGCATCTTCACCTGCATGCACGATATATATTCGGTTAGCTGCTGTAGCTTGTCTTTCTCAATCACGGAGACATTTCAATGGGTTGTCTTTTTATATCTTGCGGATCGTGAATTTTGTAATATTTGCTGCGTTTATAATTTCAATTTGCATATAATTCCAAGTGGCGTTAAATAAAACTGTTTAAGGTAAAGATTCTATTATTTACTATTTTCTTGAGTTATAAATATATACATAAGCTTTTATATAGCAGCATCATCGGTTATTAGTATACAGGCAATGAATATATAAATCCTTGAGAGCCTTGCTTATATAGACCCTGGTATACTAGTATGTATGTACATATTAGTTGGGCCCATAATCAACTTGCTGTTTAGTTCGTGAACACGCATGTTTACATATATTATGCCTATATGCCCACAGTAACTACAATGATCTGAAGGTTTAATTCGAGTTGGAAAATCGGTGTACATATTTATTAATTCGTTTGTGAACTTCACTCACATAGTATTGTTGTATACAATGTACACGCATATATATAGTCGACAAAATCCATACTTTGATATTTTATTGCTTCACTCAAAATTTAATTTCATATCTTTTCGCTTATATTTTAGGAAAAATATATGCTACTAAGCGTGTTTGCGAGGCATGTGCTGTGCTTCGCATATGTACCACACATTGACCGCTGATCCACTTCCAGCAAGAAGAGCCTGTATATATACCTTCAACAACCGCAGTTGTCCTCGGGGTATGTCCTTTATGTAAATTTAATATAATAAAAACTATGAGCACGTTAGTATATGTATCTGTTTGTTTGTATACTGGTACATGTTTAAAATTGTAATGTGTATAGACCAATGGAAAGTATTTTATTACACATTCCTTGGATGCTAAGGTCAAGGAATTATCAGGGAATTTTTTGTCCTGCATTTTACGATTGAAGTTAGATTAGAAATCTGTTTCCATTTACAAAACCTGCCAGAACAATTGATGTCGACTAGCTGGCATTTCAGGAAACACTTCAAGTTTCCCTTAAGGCAAATTTTGAAATTGCATCTGAAATTAGATATGGGCGAAGGCCCAAAAACAGAACTGTAATTTCCTGCCATTTTTGACAAATTTTGTGACATGAATGGTCAGAATTAATTATGTTTTTTACTGGAAATGGAACTGGAAACTTTTCCATTATATTTCTTGAGTGGGTATTAGCGATAATTTTATAGCTGGCGTACTGCCTTTACTTACATATTAGGTCATTCTAGAATTCCAGATTAGTTGAGCAAACACACAATATATACATACGCTGTCTATATATAAGGAAGTAATTCCCGAATGAATTGTCAATCTTATTCTCTGTACAACTGGCACATACAGCTTATTGTTAGACGTTATTACTTGCTATTATTTAAAAATTTTATTCGAAACTTTGAAACCAAATATGTAACTAAACTACAGGTATACACATGTTATACCACAGTGATTGTACCCTGACTGTCCTCACATATAGTCAGACGGAGTGATGCCTTTTTACTTTAATTCCTTGTGCCTGTGGGTGGTGGGTGGATAATTGCACGTACACTTGTGTACTATATATGCGAGCTGCATTGAAAGGAAAGGTATCGCAAATACAAATCACATCTAATTTATATATGATGTAATATACATATAACGACACACCTGGCAATTCGAGTCGGCCCTTTAGACCCAACCCGCCCAGGCGGGTTCGGGCTAAATGCTTTTTTGTGTTGCAAGTTTCAGTGATTGTGCCTTTTTTATTCCTTGCGCGTGTTGATGGGTGCATATAGTGGGTCGAATTTTTCTCGCTAATCATGATGTCAGTGCAACTTGTATTAACGTTACGAAATTTCTGATCTGAACTAAAACATGTATTAATTAGCTTTATAAATTAAATAATTGTCGTATAAATAAAATATCTTACATTTGGTGCCTTATCTTAAGAATAACGTTGGCTAAATTCTAAAAAGTACCATTTTCATTTCATATCCCATGCTTTTGAAATGGGTTCACAAATTAAAATGATACTTTTTAGAAATTAGCTCACAAATTAGTACTTCGTGAATCTGAGGAACATTTACGTGGTTAACTTTCCCTCTGTAACTGCTCGTATTGTTTCAAATTGCACTACAATTAAAACTCCATGTTGTTTGGACTTCAAAATGAACGCTCAGTAATAATTTAACATAAATTCAAATCCTATAGAACACTTGCCGACCTCCGCAAGCTGGAATGGATCGTGCCAACTGAAACCCAGTAGGCTGCGATCTGTTCCGGAATGCATTTAGTTTGTCATAAAGGGGTACGTCGATGTTACAGAAATTTATTTTTATGGCCAGGCGGGTTCGGGTTACCTATTTGCGGGTATGACTCGGGTTGGATTGGGACATGACCTGTGGACCATGCCATTAACCACAACCACATCCAGTCATCATTCGCACTATATACCACACCACGCCACCATATAGTCACGTATTGCTACCTAATATTCGTTTATGTATACATACGCGTTAGCCCGGTTTTCGTTGCCGGGAAGCCGTTACGTTACCCTGTGAGTTTAATTTGTGTAAGTGCACCCATATATAGTCACCAGTCCACCTATAGTCGCCCAGTCGAGTATAGTCGGTTCACACAGTTTCAGTAAAAATTTTATATTTTAATCTCTTCCTGTGAAACGGTGGTATACCTTTTCTGTATTAATATATATTAAATCGGGATTTCATCTCAAATTTATTGCCGCCGGGAACCCCGATTTCATTGCAGGATCTTAATAGTTATACTCGGTTTGCAAAAGATGTAGTTCCGCATATTAAACGAAGTTCAGTTTTCAGTTCAGTATTCAGTATATTCCCACTTTTCGCCATGCAGTATACATGAATGCAGTGCGTTGCATTGTGCGTCCGCGTCCGTTTGCTCTATATGCTTAATACTCGTTTTTTTTTAAATAGGGGAGTTTTTTCAATATTAAGCTGAAACAACAGGTGGATTGGCACCATCTGAAGTACTGCCGGAGTGGCAAACTCGAGCATTCGAAACGAGACCTATAGAAACTAAGCTTATTGGACGGTAGACAAAACACCGTAAAACGTAAGTAAATATGTGTAGAAGTATATTTGTACCTTTTGTAGTGTGTAACGAGTCGTAAAATTTATTATGTATAGACATTAAATAGGTGCGGTTTGAATTTGTTCTATACAGCAATGTACCCGTATGCAAGTTTTATTGCCCAGAATGTTGTCAAAATATTGGTGTTCAATTATTGGTTAAGAATTTTGATTAAGTTTTGATTTCTCCTTTAAAGAATAGCAGTATAAACACGTTCGTAATTAATGTCGGGGAAAACCATAGGCACTATAGCATAGTAGAGGGTGGGGTTAACTACCGGTCAATTTTCCTGTGAAATGTTGGTGTTCAATACTTAGTTATGAAACGTGAAAACATTTTGATTTCTTCGTCAGGGGATAACAGTAAAAACATGTCCAACCTTAACGTCGAGGAAAGCCATAGGCAATATGGTTTATGGGAGGGTGTGACAAACTCGCGGAAAAATGTTCTGCCAAAATGTTAGTGTTAATATATTAGTTAAGAAACTCGTAAAATTTGGTTTCATTTACAAGGATTTATATTTAGAGCACGTCAATACATTATGTTCAGGAAACCGTACTCAGTATCATTTAGTGCTCGGTCTGACAAACTAGCGGACATATTTTTTAAGTGTTGCTGTTTAATTTTTGAGGGATGCGATATAGGTTCGATTTCTTTGCGAAAGAATAAAAGTAGAAACACGGTCACACTTAATGTCGATGAAAGTCATAGGCACTAACGTTTAGTAGACGGTGGGGCAAACTCTAAGTAAATTTTCGTTTGAAATGTTGGTGTTCAATTTTTACTTATGAAACTTGATAACATTTTGATTTCTCTGTTAAGGAATTACAGTAAAAACACATCCTCACGTAATGTCGGTTAAAACCATAGGCAATATGGTTTATTAGAGCATGTGACAATCTGGGACATGATTTTGCCAAAATGTTGGTGTTATGTTATTAGTTCAGAAACGATAAGAGTTTGGTTTTATTTACAAGCTTTAATATTTAAAGCACGTCAACTCATTATGTTAAGGAATTCGTACTCAGTATCGCTTAGTTCACGGTCTGACAAAATTGCAGACATATATTTTGTTAAATGTTATTGTTTAATATTTGAGGGACGCGATATCGGTTTCATTTATTTGCCAAAGATTAATGGCAAAAACACGGTCACACTTAATCTCGGGGAAAGTAATGGGTATTATGGTTTACTAGACAGTGTGGCAAACTCCTGGACATGATTTTGTCAAAATGTTGGGGTTCAATTATTAGTTTGGAAATTTGATAAAATTTTGATTTTTCTGTCAAAGAAGGACAGTAAAAACATGTCCACACTTAATGCCGACGACAACCCTAGGCAAAAGGGTTTAGGGAATGGCGTGACAAACTCGCGGAACACAACTTGCCAAAAAGTTGGTGTTCAATTGTTAGTTAAGAAACTCGATAAAATTTCGTTTTCATTTACAAGGACTTATATTTAAAGAACGACTACACATTGTGTTAAGGAAACCGTACTCAGTATCGTTTAGTACTCAGTCTGTCTATCACGCGGACATAGTTTTTTAAATGTTGGTGTTCAATTTTTGAGTAACGCGATATAGGCTTGATTTCTTTGCCAAAGAATAACAGTAAAAACACGGTCACACCTAATGTGTACTAAAGCCAATGAAAATATGGTTTATTAGATGGTGTAACATTCTCGCGGACATAATTTTGCCAAATTGTTGGTGTTCAATAATTAGTTAAGAAATTCGATAAAATTATGATTTCCTTGTGAAGGAATAGCACCATTGAAATATGTATTCATGATGCAATGGAGTTACACTCATTAAATGCAGATTGGTGACTGCATGCGGCGGCATCTGTTATTTACAAATGACATAGTGCTTTTTAAAATTTAGTCAGCATAGAATATACCAGAGCTCTTCTCTTCTGCTCAGTAAAATGGAGTCCGCGCATGCGCGCTATGTAGCAATATAAGATTTTCCCTCTGAGTTTCATTGTTCCCGCATGCATCTTCACCTGCATGCACGATATATATTTGATTAGCTGCTGTAGCTTGTCTTTCTCAATCACGGAGACATTTCAATGGGTTGTCTTTTTATATCTTGCGGATCGTGAATTTTGTAATATTTGCTGCGTTTATAATTTCAATTTGCAAATAATTCCAAGTGGCGTTAAATAAAACTGTTTAAGGTAAAGATTCTATTATTTACTATTTTCTTGAGTTTCAAATATATACATAAGCTTTTGTAAAGCAGCATCATCGGTTATTAGTATACAGGCAATGAATATAGAAAACCTTGAGAGCCTTGCTTAGACCCTTGTCAAACTAGTATGTATATGTTAGTTGGACCCATAATCGACTTGTTACTTAGTTCGTGCATACGCATGCTTACATATCTTATGTATATATGCCCACAGTAACTACAATGATCTGAAGGTTTAATTCGAGTTGGAAAATCGGTGTACATATATATGTATTAATTCATTTGTGAACTTCACTCACATAAAGTATTGTTGTATAAAATGTACACGCATATATATAGTCGACAAAATCCACACTTTGATATTTTATTGCCTCACTCAAAATTTAATTTCATATCTTTTGGCTTATAATTCAGGGAAACTATATACTACTTAGCGTGTTTACGAGGCATGTGCTGTGCTTGGCATGTATGTACCACAGATTGACCGCTGATCCACTTCCAGCAAAAAGAGCCTATATATATATACCTTCAACAACCGCAGTTGCCCTCGGGGTATGTCCTTTATGCAAATTTGATATAAGAAAAACTATGTGCACGTTAGTATAAGTATCTGTTTGCTTGTATACTATTACACGTTGTAATGTCAAATTGTAATGTGTATAGACCAATGGAAAGTATTTTATTACACATTCCGTGGATGATAAAGTCAATTAATTATCAGGGAATGTTTTGTCCTGCAATTTGCAATTTAGAATAGAAATCGGTTTCCATTTGCAAAACCTGCCAGAACAAATTGATGTCAAATAGCTGGCATTTTAGGAAACACGCTTACAGATTTTGGAAAAATTGTTTGATTTTCAGAATGACGAATATTCAGTAGTCGTATTTTAGTTTATTAGTTTTTTTTAAATGTGTAGCATTTAAATAAAATCCAGTGCTTTCGCCAAACCTTGTTTGACGACCAGAGCTTTTATGTCAATGTTTAGAACTGTAAATACTAATCATAACTTCATCACAGACCAAACTTCCATCGTTAGGAGCCGTTGCGTGTTGTAATGTACCACTGTTTTCATACATTGTACGGCTAGTCTTAAAGGAACAGTCTCCGTAACTATATCGATGCATGGATTTATGATAGTTCGTGATTATAGTTACTAGCTTCAGCACGTATGTCTTCTAATTCATGCATAAAACAGTGCCAGCGTGACGCTTCTGAATAATCCTTCAAACCCGCTCATTTGTGAGAGATTATTGAGATATTTCGAAGCAAGTCCGTACAAACTGAAACAAAATTCAGACCATGTACTTTCCATACACCTATACACCGCGGCTGAATAAATATAAATATTGCGATACAAGATCCATCGATAAACACGTACACTGTTTTGATATTGTAAGGGTATTGAAGAATACATCGAAGGAACCCAGAATTGATTGGATACCGACATTGTGTGCCAACAGTACTCTCCAGAAGATTTCAAGGATTTTATAAGAAAATTCGGGACTAATTGGAGTTTGCGATTACCAAGTTATTCCGATTTATTATTTCCGAAAATCAACGTTAGAGTTAGTCATAGTCAATTGTTAGATCATAGTTACTGTAATGTATATTCCATGTGTAAGGTGCAATAAGCGATGCAATACTTTGAAGGAGTATTGTAAACATTATAAAAAAATTCATAGCCGGTGCAATCATAAACCCACATTTTCATGTGCTGACTGCCATAAACAGTATGGAAATTATGCTGCTCTGCGACAACACTGTAATTTAAAACATGGAAAGTTATGCACAGAAATTACAAACTGTTCCGTCAAGTTTTGCGGGAATTGCGTTACCTCACTACCTGATCAAATAAATAATATTCAATGTGAACAGCTGCAAACAGTAAACGAAAATGGCGTTAATCGTGAAGACTGTGCAATTATTATAGGCGAAGTACAGGAAACCATCACCGCCGACGACAGCGATAACTTGCCAGGCGAAGAGATTTGTACAACATCTAATGACTCAAATATTTCAAACATAGAGGATGAGTGGACTAAACAAGTTGCACTCATGGTTGCTACTCTATCTGGTCAGTATCAACTTGCTCAGGCTGCTCAAGATTTCATAAACAAGACAATTCAGAAACTTCCTCCTACAGATCGAGACATGATAAATAAAAGTGCTTATACACTTAGAAATGAAAAGTCCCGGAAAACGTATTATGACAGAACAATGAACTACGTGCCGGCTGAAGAAAAAGTTTTAACTATAGAGTACATGCGTAAAGGAATACAAATCGTGAAGCATGTGAATACATTCATGATGGTACCTTTACAAAAGTCGTTGACGAGAATGCTGTCATCAGAAAATGTATTAAAAACAGTGTTTAAGTCTACAGCAGTCGCAACTCAGTCGAAGAAAAAATTATATTTGCTGGAACTAAGCCTGTCTTTTGATGAAATACAAATTTCGTCCCCAATTGGTCAAGCTAAAGCTAAACATAAACTAATGGTGTGCTACTTTGATTTGATGAACTGTCCGGATTTTGTAAGGTCACAATTAGATTTTAAAATGCTCGTATTTGTTGTAGAAAGCAAGTTTCTACAAAAAAGTTCAACTAGTCTCCGTAGAATTTTATCGGATGTAATCAATACAGTTAACAATAGCGTTAATGGAATTCCGTTAACAACAAGCCAACCGGATGTCTTGTTTCGAGTTGTTATAAAGCAATATCCAGCAGATAATCTTGCAGCTCACCAAATATTCGGTATGAAAACGGGATTTTCGTCAATTCTGAGACCCTGTAGATTATGCTATATAACAAGGGAAGACATGAAAACGTGTTTCAATCCGGGAAAGTTTAACCTACGAACAAACGAATCCTACGAGGAAGAAATGCAACAAACATACGAGGCAGATATCCGTGGTCTAACTATTAAAGGTCATCCGTTTACTTTCAGGTTCCCTTTAACGGATATTGTAGGGTTTGACATTACACAGTTGGTTTTCGATCCTTTTCATGTGATTTTGTGCGGGGGAGTACTGTCTAAGGCCATTGTAAGACTTTTGAAGCATGTTGTGATAGAATTACAGTTAATCTCATTGGCTGATTTGAACGACATAATTAGAACGTGGGAATATCCACCCAAAACAGGTTCCGATAAACCTCCGACACTTCCAGTTGATTTTTTTAGAGGTGATATACATCTGAATATGAAAGGTTCGTCCACTTATGTATTGGCACAAGAGTTGCCCTTTATGTTGTATAACATTCTACCAGAGGATGATGTTGACCTTCTATTATTTTGTGAGTGCCTGCAAGTAAGCCAGTTTGTTCTTCATGGAATAGAAGCAAACGAACAATCCGTACTTGAGCTTGAACAACACACGCATACATATTTATATCGACGAATGATTATTTGTGGTGTCGATGATTTCACTCCCAAATTGCATTACTTTGACCACATGAGCATTCAAATGAGAAAATTTGGTGTCTTACGTGACCAGTTCACAGTAAGGTTTGAAGAACTATAGCTAAAAAAACCTATAGCAACTTTAAGAACCTTTCGAAATCTGTTGCAGATTATGTGCAAAATCGATCGATGATTTCGTTTGAACACATCAGTTGGCAAGAAATTTTCGTTTTGGTTCGGACTTAATAGGAACTAATGAATATTATTCAATTCAAAGTGACTACAAAAGCTTATTAAACGATTGTTGTGGCATTAATTCAAGAGAAGCTCTTACGAGCGTGACAGTTAAAGGGAGTGTAATTAAAAAAGGAGACGTAATTGAAGTAACGTCGACTTTAGAATATTTTCCACAGTTTGGAAAGGTTGAAGGAATTATAATAACATCTGACAAGGAGATTTTTCTGTGCATAATGTTATATGAGAATCTTCAGTTTCATCGAAACGTATGCGCATTTAGAGTTGTAGCAGAGGGAAGGCCAGCAATTATGAATGTTCGTGACTTGAAATGTGGTATTCCTTGCCCAGTGCATAACTTACCATACAATAAAATCGATACAATTTATATAAGCAGATATTGCCCAGGTCGACTGCAGCTTGTACAATTTTGAAAAATGTGTGAGAAACAAGTATTGATAAATAGCGTTCCTAGTTTAAATAAATTACACAAATCATTAACCAGGTAAAAATTAACAATGCGTAAATCGTTACGACAATTATGCAGTAAGTATAACAGGATATATATGTTGTATATACGTACTACGTATGTATTGCTTTTAAGTAGTGTATAACGAGTTCATAATTTCTGTATTGTATAATGGACAATTAAACATTAATTTGGAATGAGAATTTAAATTTTTCGCATTAGTTGGTTTAATTTAATTGCACGAATAATTTTAGGAACTGTCCATTACACCTGTTGGTAAAAGTAGTAATACTAACATTATTAAACATTTAATTTACATTGATGTGCATATACCAATATTGTTACATAATTTTTATAAAGTTCTTAGTAATTAATGTTAAAGGAAAGGTATTTGTTCACAGGTTGTTAATGTTACTATGTATATTTTTAGTATTTTTAGTTTGTTGTACTGTAATATTTATACAATACGATTCAGAGTAGCTCATGACACTTGTCAGCACTCTCGACGGTCTGGATAACGCGACGTGTTTAGTTTGACGTGCCTTACATCATACAACATGTAATAGCATGTGATATATTCATACAATGCACGTAATGAATTTGTTGTCCACAGTTTTTTCATTAATTATTGTTTAATTAATAATTGCTTATAAATTTTAGTGCGATATTCTGAAGTAATATTTTTTCGAATGCGGTCTAGGGCACTTGTAATGTCTTGAAATTGCTAATAGGTTTAGGGTTAGACGTTTTAGAACACTAGATATCAGTTACACAATTACTGCTTCGGAGTTTGATGCTTTTATTCGATTGTTTAACTGACTTTACGAAGTATCTGGTTGTTTACTTTGATGTCTTTCTAGTTCAGGTCGGTTAATATTTGAGATTGTTGTACGAGCGACTGAATTTTGGTGCTTCGGTACTGAAAGGTATACACGGACTGTACATAATTGTAAATATAAGTAATAAAACCAGCGGTAAAACAAAACATTATTTATCCTTAAATATAGCTGCTTCGATGAAGGCACTTGAGGCTGATTCCGGTCTAAACAAAAGAATGTATTTTTATTACAGGAATGCGTATAGTCGGTTTACCAGCTTGGCTAAATCAATGATAAAATGGACTTTAGTGAAGACATTTTTGAAGGTATGTTGTACACAGCTGTCAAAATAACGGGGAGATTACAAATTTAATTACATGATTGTACTAGTATTGTAAAAGCAATTAACAGTTAATGGACAGTAGTACAAATAATAATAAATAGTATCGTCATAATATTGACGGTTGTAACCTCTTGGAAACAGGTGTCCCAACGATGTGTGTTGTATACTGTTATGCTAATAGTACAAACTCGAATTTTATATAATGTTATATATGTGTGGATCTTTTTGAAAAGGTCCGTACCATCCTTACATTTCTAAAATCACAAAAGAATTTGTTGCTGTAGTACAACACGAACGAACTGAAAAAAGTACTAATTAATCTTTAAGAGTCCAATATGAATTGCTTAACATGAGTTGCCGGTTATAGCCAGTATAAAATGAATGTTTGTACGAATTGAGTGTTGCCGTGCATTAATAACAACGTGGTACGATAAATATAATGTGTTAATTAAAAACATTTCAGAAGGTAATTGCGCCCCTGCTGGAATTGAAAGCCATTTGAAATCTACTTCAAATATGCTAAAAGATCAAACAGCCATGAAACACATTGATGATGAGAAAGAATATAACAGAATTTTAAATGGGTCGGGATGTTTAAACGTCGTGCCATTCGTTGGTGTTGATGAAGAATATAGCTCTAATGAAACGGTTCTATCTGAATTAACAACACTGGTCTCGCCAAATGTAGCTACAAATGCGGTTAAGAGATTCCCTTGCTATGAAACATGCTTACGTTTTTAAAAAATGTTTAGGTTGATTGAGTATTGGTCTTCTTTGTTATGCTTACTTTTCTTTATGTTTATTTGCATACATTTTGTAATTGTAAAATATAAGTAAAGCTTTAATAGTTTATTGTTGCGCAGATCATAGCTAGCCGCTACATGGACGTACTGGAAGTGATGGGTACAAATGCAGAATCCAGCACAGTTCAGAAGCAAATCGCATATCACCATGAAAATCAAGAAAACATGGTCAACGATAAAACCCGTTCAAGTTTGCACGTATGAAAAAAATAAATTGTTAAAATCAAATTCTAAAATAAATTTATCGGGCAGATAAAATTTAAAGCAACTTCTGTTTTCCACATGAAACTAGAAGCGATGTTGTAGTAGCGAATCAGCACGGAACGAAACTTTCACATGTAATAAAATGACCAAGTACGATGAATCTGCTGTTAAGCAGCATGAAGTTTTGAGTTATGGAAATGTAAGAATTCTAAAAAACTGGTACCATTTAATTAGCACCATTTGGCAAAAAATCTAATAAGAATTATAATACAACATATTTGATGTTTTGAACTTTCAATCCATTTATCGAAACAGAACCAATTTACAGTCGAAGAGCAGAGTGGGTCAGCAGTTGTAAAGCCATTAGCAGTTGGGTCGTTTCGCAAATTAAAAGTATTTGGTCCAACATTCAGATCTTAAACGACTATGTATTATTGAATCTCAAGAAACTTTAATACTTACAAACATTTGAACGCTCGTACATATTACAATTTTTAGGCAACTCGGCTAGCAGGTGCAGTGAAGAAGGCCATGAATACTTCTGTTGCATGGCAGTCTCATAAGGTGAAAGAAATTCTAAAACACTATCAACCTCCAAAAAGTTATCTTGATCACGTGAGTAGTAATTTTGTAGTAATAAGTCTTAAAAGTACGAGTTAAAAAGTAAGTAAAGGTGGTGACCTTTGTTACATGTAAATGACACTGTGAAATCAACGCACATGATTGAACATATATGTTTGTATGAATTAAAATTTCACGAACATTTTTTAACAATTCAATGCTACCATTTACACGTATTTATAATAAAAGGAAACCATACCTGCAGAGCTGATAGACGAAACAGGAGCAAATGATGACGAACAAATACCCCATATAAGTAAATACTTGATTCTTAAAGAATTTGTAGAGCAAGATGGAAAACTAGCCAAGGGATCATGGACAAAAGTAATGGAGGTATGTAATCATCGTAGATATATATTTATCCTGTAAATGTTTGCAATATCCTTGTGACAGTTTGTATTGTAAATATGTATAAACAATTACTGCGCAGGACAAGCTCAATGTTCCTAAATTTGAAGGGGATTGCCTTCGTTTACTGAAAGATCCGGTTCCCAACGTCGATGAGATCCGAAGGTCAAAGATTGCCTTTGTTGCACAAATTGCCGAAAGCTGTATTGAACAAAAAGTAGGGAACAGTTCCAGCTATAAGACGTTGGGGAAGAAAATTTTAGTACAATATCCTCGCCTTAACATATTAGCAGGTGATTGCAGTGACGACTGTAACAAAAATCGGAGGAAGCAGACAGCTCGAATTCCACCTATGAATGTAAGTGGTGTGGTTGATGTTACGCGTGAAATTTATTTTGACGCATAAGAAATAAATTTTTTTAATACCACTGGTCTCTGATAGGATTTGTTAATGGCGCCAGTAATTGCCGAGGTAAGCAGCATTCGACGACGAAACCGTGAAAATCGAAGAATCGCGGCTGGTTTGGAAGTTGAGCCCAGGGGAAAGCCGGTACAAGTTGTTGAAAGAATGTTAGTACCTCACATTAACGTTTGTTTATTTCGAAAAAAATACATCCTAAATCAATTTTAGGCTGGTGGCCATTCCTCTGCTAAGCAATTACATTATAATGTTTCTCATATTAATTACCCAATATATTTTAAATACGTAGAAAAGACCGGAAGCTGGAAAACGGAGACAGATCGGTGGATATGATTGTTAAAAAATGTAGACTAGACGCACTATTGACTGATCCAAAAGCGGATTCCTTGGAATTAGTAGAATGCTGGCGAGAAACGTTCGACTATAGAACGTTTGAAATTAAGCAGTTGGGATTGACAACTATTCTCAGCACCTATCATTTATATCGTAATGCCGATTTCGTAAGTATACAGCGTCATGCTTAGTTTAAATGTATACAGCATCATGCTTAGTTTGAATGTATAGTTTTGTTGTTCCTCAAATATAAAAATACTTAAGTGCTTCAAGAATAATATAATCAAGTGACGAAATACAATTTTATTGTCGACATTGCAGATTAAACTTGAAGCCGAATTAATGCTTGCGAGTAATCTGGCTGTAAAGATATACTTTGAAAACGTGAGCCGATTTTTTAAAGCATTGCAGGCCCGCTTGAAGGATGCAGACACGGAGTTAGAAGCCTTTAAAATGTTTAATGTGTGCTTTAAAAGCAGTGCCAAGGATATTTTTTATATAGCTAACGTAAGTTTTTTTGACTTGTAAACACCAATAAGATTGAACAATAGTATTATTAATTTGTTGCTATACGTTATCAATAGGGAGAGGACGAATTTGTTACTCTCGTGGCTACAAAATTGGTTATTCCTCACGTTGTCTTGTTGAGGGAATCCAATCAGAAAATTAAACATGCGGCGATCAGTTGCGACGGTGAACTGTTATTACTTTTTGACAGCGACCACTGGAAAACGGTTGTGGCATATTTGATTCTAACCTACTTTGTGTTTGGAATTAATACTCATCATAAGCATCACACGATTCCCATTCTTCAAAGCTGTTTTTTTGGAGTGCCGTTGGCCGGAAGCAATGAAGGCGATGCTCGAAAAAACAAAAGTAAATTGCTACTACCACCAGCTTTTGCTTAATTACGTAGATTAAATGCGTGAACAAAACACTTTACAGAGTATAGTTTAAAAAACGTTTTGAATTTCCAAATTAGTGTATATATATCAATTATACGCCACTATTGAAAAACCAGCATGCAGTTTAAATCTTTGGAAAACCATGTTGTGTATATCCTTGAGTTATAATATTATATTGCAGATATAATCTGATATTACATTGAATATGTTAGTCAATCAAGTTGTTCCTAGCCATTAGCTATATAATATGCGTTATTGTTGTTTCGATTTTTTGTAAGCACTATATACAGAAATTAGAAACTACAGTCATACCTCAATATATATAGTCGCATCGCAGAGGACAAGTATCACCGGGACCGAACACAGAATCACCGAATTATCTAATGACTCATAGCGGTAGTGACTATAAATATGCATTACATTTGTGTTGAAGTGTTACTTAATTACTTATTGCAATTATTAATCGTGAGGTATATATAAGCACAAAATCATTTTTTATTGTTTATATATATATATATATATATATATATATATATATATATATATATATATATATATACATGCATCAATATTTATATATAGATCACAATTATTTTTGTATGATTGATTGGTCAGTTTTAATTGACGTATAGTTGAATAAAAATTATTCGTACGAGTAATCAGTTGAGAGTATTGAAGGTGTTAGCAGGTTTATACATATAGAGTTAATTTCATTATCCGTGTATACTTACGAAGAATATATTGGATTCATAGCATATATAGCATATAAATTATATTCTCCAATCAATGAAATGGTGTTATCATGAGTCACATTTATAATTGAACTGTACAACAGCACTCATGTAACTGCATATACCCATTAAGCATTACAAAGTGAACAATAGTAAGTCGTCATTTTGATTAACTGTATACCTGGTCCGATTTAACAGTAATGCAGACAATGCAGAGATTAACCAATATATTCTACTCATGATCGCAATAATTAAGGTGGCAAACGTTTACTCTCGGAATTATTGGAAATAATTTATGGGTAACTAGGGTAAATGTTTGTTACAGAGGTACGAATAATTGTATACTCATTTGTAGTGTATGGCAAATACATCCAATACATTGACGCTTATATAACATTTGCCAATATAGATTAAGACAGACTGTAATTATTACAAAATGAATCATACTAAGTTTCTCAATTTGAAAATTCCACGTTTTCGCTTACCATATGAAGAGCTGCATTGCGGCTACCTCATGTAGTTACAATATATAAAATAAACAAATTATATAACCGTTTATATTGTACAGCAAATACATATAATACGTTGAAAATGGCATAACATTTGCCCATATGGAGCAAGGCAGATTGCAGTTAATACAACATGCATCATAGGAAGTCTCAATTTGAAAATGCCACGTTTTTGCTTATCATATATGAAGAGCTGTATTACAGCTACTTCATGTAATGACAATGTATACCAATCACGCTATGGTCAATAATTTTAATAGTATGTTCATATGTAGTAGTTAAATGATCAGCACTGTTCAATCGCCACACATTTTGTTGGTTTGGGCTTGATCAGGTTTTTAACACTATATACAGAAGTTGTTCTCAGTAATCGGACAAATTCCATTGTATTTTAAACATCTGTTAAACGTCTGCGCATAATCTGGCAATAGGTTTCGATTTTCAGTGTTCCCTGAAGATTTTAATTAACAGCAGAATGTCAGTCATTTTACTCCATTATTCTGCTGTCCAGGGTTGACCATGCGGATTAACACAATCCCTACATCCCAGTCTCAATTGAAATATGAATCTTAGTGAACATTTCAAACCCTCCCCTGACAAAAGAAGGATTCAAATAATATCTTCATCCAATATTATCATAATTACTGGAGATTTTAATTTCCCTCCATTAATGATTAACCAGTCCTCCAAGTTGAATGATAGAATTCGGCCAATGGGGATTTCTAGTATCTTTTATAGGAATTTTCAAAACTGTTTAAATAATTTAATAAATACCACAGGAAGAATTATGATGGATTTATTTATTAGTGATAATTATTTTCCTGGATTATCTGATCTACCACCTGTAGATGAGATTGTACTATTTATGTAGTATGTACCTATGGCGTCTATTTACCAACGTATTTTTTAATTTTTGCACGAAGCATTTTCCAATGTCATTTAAACTTTATGAAATCCTGTCTGCATGAGCAGTTCAATAATATTTACGTAGACAAACTCTCAACCTTTCAGGTTGTCTAGACAGGCGATCGACTTTTTTAAAAATCAAACTATTTTCTTTAAAGCGACTTTTCCTTAAAATACTTTGCTAATACATTTGTTTAACTTTAATGCTACTTACTTTATTTTAGGTGGTTCTTGTACTGAGATACCTACACGTAAGTATTTGCTTAAATGAAATTCACAAATATGTATTTTCATTCCGTATAGTTCGTAACACGTTAATGTATTCCTAGTGAGTTTCAAATTGACAATATTATCACACGAATACAAACAATGCTCCTTCCAACTCCATCTCTGTTCGGATTTGCCGGCGAATAAATTACAAGCGTACTCACATTGTTGACCTGATACTTTCTAGGGCTGAGTCATAGCTGAACATATTCCATGACCAAATTTATCCATTTTTGGATTAATTTTTATTTTGCACAATTATTTACCACTGATTTACCAGTGGGAGCTTTTACTGTAGGAATTACGTGTAGACTTTATTATTTCAATATATTTGTAAACTGTGTTCAGCACTTTCCCTGGTACTTTCAATATCAAGAGAGCTTTATGAAAGTCCGGCTCAGTGAGCACTCACAATTCAATAATCCCTCGAGGAACAGTCGTAATATTGAAAAATATTAACTGTTACAAAA
>CAMXBY010000021.1:0-18663 GCA_947179485.1 Allacma fusca | reverse complement strand
TTTACAGTCTGCAAGCACTCTCCCTCGTCATCAATAAAGCGACACGTTGCGGATTGTTCTCGCCCTCACCCTCGTGAGGTGCTAATTTTAAAATTCACCCCTCTCCCTCGCCCTCGTGAGTGCCCTCTTTATTTTATATTATACGTAAATAAACCTCCATAAAATTTTCTACAATCTCTGTGCTTTCAAAAAACATGCTCACGGATACTTGGTAAAAATATGACAGCTTCAAAATGTACCCTTCTCATTGTTAAATTTCACTTTGGAAGCAGAGTTGCCGCAACTTTGCTTATTGTTAGTGTCTTGTTTGGTCCTGTCCACAATCCTGGAGTGTATTAAGTAGCACTCTGAAACTCTGAAAAGCCCATCCAAGCCACAACAAACGATAGCAAAATATTTTGTTAAGTGGCGAGGTTGTAAATAATTGCTAATTTAGAAATAGACCTTGGATAAAATTAAACTTTAAGTACTGATAAGTATCTTCTTAAATTCAGCCCAATCGTTTGAATATACCCGGGTAGTCCCAGGTACACTTAATATAGACCCGGGTGCAAAAACCTTTTTGAGTACATTTTGGATGCAGGTACGTTTCAGGTATAGGTACTCCCTATTTAGATTGGGAACAGGTACAGGTTCATGTAAAGTGAAACTGTGTATTCAGGCACAGATAAACATTTATGTACCCAAATTCAGGTACAACATTTTTGTACCCATGCGGGGCACTGATTCTAAATCAGCAAAAAAATCCAACTTTGGTTCACGCCCTTGACGTGCAAACCTAAAATCTTACACAGGCCAATGAAGTTTTTGGAAAATCTGCGACGTTTACTTGTTGGATTACTGTGAATGAAGCTGGCACTGTGGGATTGCCTTGACACAGAAAAATGTACTATGTAAAATTTTCTCTCCTAATTTGATGAAGGTTCCGGTAAGAAAAAATCATGAGGGATTATATTGTTAGGTATGTATATAGAAATTACATAAATTAGTTAAGTCTCACATGAATAATTACTAAAGTTGTGAAATACACAACCATAGGTTAAGTCAGTTCAAAGTTACTTCAACAGTTATTGTAAAGGTGCAAAATAAGCACTTCCCATCGGCTAAAGCCGACGAGTGTCAACGTCCCGTTACATCCGTTATGATGTAACGTCTAGACTTAAGATTGTAAAAATAGGCTCAAGTAGCCACTTGTTAAGTTTAAGATTCTTCCAGACTCTTCAGTGAATAACTGAGAGTCATTCCAGTAACACCTATTTTTAGTTGTTAATCTTCATTTCCTTTTCCTTTTGACTTGAATTATAAATAAAAGCAATTAGTCTTCGGATTAATGTAAAATCACATTCAATCGTTTATTCATTATCATTCCTTCCATCAGCACGATTCCCAATTACTTACAATTTCTTGATAATTACATAAGTAAATAATCCAGGAGTTAGGATTTCATGGTATGACCATAACCTACTCTTTCATGGTGGCCTTTGTAAAACATTGCCAAAATATTATTGCCCCGGCAATGCTCCCGAATTACTCTCAATTATCACTCCCCTTGGGAAACAATCGATTTATTTTAAGAATTGATTTCATTACCAGGCAAGTTTGAATAATGTGTCATATTTCGTGAGAATCTTTGAGAATTACAGTTTTGGCCACGCAGAGGTATCATTCCTGCATTTTTGACGTTGCAACTCGCACAGCACCATAGGGACTCTCTCCAGAGAAGTCAACCGTATTGACTGTGACCGGTCGACGAACCCCTCGTAAGTTTTATTGTTAAACGGGGTTATTATTTCTTATCCACGGAAGGCAGACGGATTTACCTGCGCTTCACCGACCGATGCCCTGAGGATTTGGGTATACTCAACGGACAGCCACGGAGCTCGTGCCGTTCCCACCTCATCCAGGAGGAATTTCATGTCGTAAATACACAGTGTTAAGTTTCATATCCATGAACCACCGTCACGGTACGTACATAATTACGTTATAATTTATGTCCGATAAAAAGAAGCCCTCCACTTCAAAACCTGACCCTAAGCCTTCTACAAGTAGAGTCACTCGTAAAAATTCTGACCCTGATTTAAAAGACGCCTCTGAATTAGCAAAAGTCTTACAATTAGCAAAAACCAAAGCTAAAACTGCAGCAAGTACCAAGCCCAAACCTCCACCATTACCTCAAAATACACCGCCTCCACCGCCAGTTCCTCCGGTAGTCCCTCCAGCACAAGCTTCTCCTCCGAGAACTCCCAGTCCCCAATATTCTACTCCACCCGGCACTCCACCGCCGATCTCTTTACCTCCCCCGCTCCCTCCACCGTTACCTACTTTTCCATTAGTTACTCCAGTCACACGATCCGTTCCCTCTTTTAAGAGACAAATATCAAAAGCCCGTAAACTCCAACATTTTTCACGACACAGACCCTCTACCAAAACTCGCAAAGTAAAACCATTCAAAATGGCCGCCGCTGCTGCAGCAACTCCAGTTAATGTTACGGTAAATACCGCACCCATACATTCCATTGTTGACTTCCAAAAGATTAAACAATTCATTCCCGCCACTCATGACGTCCATGATTTCATTATTGACGTTCAACGTGTCGTGGCCCAATACCAATGGGATTGGCCCACACTCCAAGGACACACTCCAAATTTACTCGCTCGTGACCCCTTTCAATGGCTGCAGACTCAACTTGCAATAGCGCCTCCCGTTATTGTTAGCCTTGACACATTCTTCACAGCTCTTCGTGAGCGTTATGCAAAACCTCGACAGGTCTATCTCAATCAATTAATTTCCCGTAAGCAAAAAGATAATGAAACGAGTGCCAAATTTTTGTATGATGTTGATAGTATTTGCACTCGCTATGACCCAACCATGAGTCAACCTGACCGTGTTGCTTGGGGAATGGAAGGTCTCCTTCCCAAGTACAAATCTGCAGCGGCAGGATTTCCATTTACAAGCATAGCTGCTCTCGTTCGTTTTTGCGAACAACGAGAATTTGCAGATTCAACTGCTGGCCCTTCAGATATGGCTGCAAAAGTTAAATCTTTGGAAGAAACCATCCAAAAACTTACCTTGTCTGATGCGCCTAATGCCCAAGCTAATTTTGCTTTTGTCCCTGGCCGCGGACGAGGTCGTGGCAATGGCCGCGGCAACTCCCATAATAATAATAATAATCACCGCGGTAACCACGGCAACATTCAACAACCAGTTCCCCATCAACCCCGAGGTAATAATAATAATAATAACAATAATAACAGAGGACAAAATCAAAACCCTCACAAAGGCATGCAATGCTATAATTGTAATAAGTTTGGTCACATCAGTCGTGACTGTCGTTCGGGAAACCAACAGAGGGGGCCCAACCAGCGTGGTCAGGGTCCCCGCCCGAACTTTCGGAACAAAAATTTCCGCGGAAACAACAATGGCTTCCGCAACCATCAACAGAACAACGGCAACAATCGCCGGAACGACCAAAATGCCCACAGATTGGAAATTTCATTCAATCCCAATCCGCCCCAAACCAACCAAACTCCCCAGAATCACTTTGCGAATCTTCAATATCCCTCCATAACTTACCCACAATAAACCTGTCACCCGCTTCATCAATGTGCCCATATATTATGTGTTATTTTGATGATGTATCCATTGATGCATTAATTGATACAGGAGCTTCTCATAATTTAATACAAAAGAATCACATCCCCTCCAGTGCAGTCATCACTCCTTGCCCACAAAGATTTGTTATCACAGCAGATAAAGCTCGCATTCCTACGTCCCATATAGCCTCCTTAACGTTCCAACTTGATAACTACTTTTACACAACAGAAGCCCATGTCCTTGAAACGCTCACTCCTCCACTCATTCTTGGCTGTAAGTTTATTACACAATTTGACTTTCATATACATCTGAACTCCAACTCCCTATACAACTCTCACGTATGTCATTACTTTCGTAAGCATGCATACTCAGCCACTTGCTCATCTGAGTGCGGCTGTTCCTCTCCCGTCAAAACACTATTTACAATCCAACTTCCCCCTCGACACCAAATGTATGTACCTACTACTCCACTACACACGTCTCACACGACATTTTTCAACCCTCATCCACTCATTGAAAAACAATACAAAGTTATTTTTCCTCCAGTTATCAACCCAGCGAAAAATGTTTTGCTCGCCACAAACATTTCCACATCTACACAGATTATTCCCGCCGATACTCTTTTAGGTCATGCTCAACGCTATGATTTTACCCAAAGCTTAAATACAGCTCCGGTAATTCCTGAACATCCAACACCATTTACACCAACACAAATTCAATCATTAAATATTAATCCAAAATTAAGGCCAGCTGAACGCGCCTCAATCATAAATCTCCTCAATAAATATTCATATTTATTTGCATGGACGCTTATGGATCTTCAAGTTTGTACCCTTCCACCCATGCGAATTAAATTAAATTCTGACACTCCAGTTCAAGCTAAACCCTATCGCTTGAGCACCACGGAGCGTGAGATTTTAAAGCAAGAATTAGATAAATTAATTCAAGCAGGTATAATTGTCCCTTGTGAAAATTCCAACTACTCTACCCCTGTGTTTTTAGTACGCCAAAAATTAGGTAAATGGCGACTCGTCTGTGATTTTCAAAAACTCAATAAAATCACCATAGACGAAATTTTCCCTCTCCCAAGGATTGATGACTTGCTTTTTCAGTTACGTAATGCTGCGTATTTTTCCCCTTTAGATTTATTTAGCGGTTATTACCAAGCCCTCATCCACCCAGATGATCAACATTTAACCGCTATTGTTACTGAATTCGGACTATACATGTATTTACGTGTATGTTTTGGTCTGAAAAATGCCCCCGCCTACTTTCAAAGGCTCGCTACTCGCACTCTCGGTACTTTAAGATACACACACGCTGTATCTTATATTGATGACATTATACCCTATAGTAAAGACTTTCCCTCTCACCTGGTCGCAATAGAACTTGTGTTTCAAAGACTAGCTAAAGTTAACTTTCGCATGAATCCCAAAAAGTGTTTCTTTGGTATGCAAGAACATGTAGTCTTTGGATTCTTTTTGTCCCAAAAAGGATTATCCACTGAATCCGCAAAAGTGGCCGCGATTATGCAACAGCCCAAACCTAATAATTTAGAAACTCTCCGTAAATTTTTAGGCACTATAGGTTATTATCGCCGATTTATTTGGAACTTTGCTCAAATAGCTGCTCCACTCCAAGGATTATTGAAGAAACATTCGCTATATCATTGGAGCCCAGACTGTGATAAGGCATTTTTGACTCTCAAAAATGCGCTATGCACAGCTCCGGTACTTAGACATTACGATCCAACACTACCATGTATTTTATACACGGATGCGAGTAATTTAGCCATCGCTGGCATCTTACATCAACAATTTGACGGTGAACACCCAATTTATTTTATTTCCAGAGCCCTGACTCCAGCTGAGAAAAATTGGGGTGTTACCGAAAAAGAATGCTTAGCTGTAGTATTTGCCACACGCAAACTTCGAGAATTTTTATATCTCAAACCTTTCATAATTGTTACTGATCATCATGCTTTATGTTATTTAAAATGCCAACGTAACCCCACCGCCCGACTTACACGTATGGCTGTGATTTTAGAACAATTTCGCTATGTAATTAGGTATAAGAAAGGCACCCTCCATAGAAACGTAGATGGTGTCTCTCGATGCCCCTACGCCCTTTCCACTTCCAAAGACACGGAAGATGATCTTACAATTCCAGGTCTATCAGCCCAATCTACACAATCACCGCCCCATCCACTTCCAGCTATCCCTCTCATTAATCCTGCTGATTTAAAGCATGCTCAAGCCATTGATCATACTTTAAATAAATTACTGCAGAAAAAGCGATCCAAGTTAATTCCCAATGATGATGGTATTTATTTTATTCAATTTAATCCCCGCAACCCTAAACTTTTAGTCATCCCTAAAGCTATGATTCCCATTGTATTACAAAATGCTCATAATCATCCCCTTGGAGGTCATTTAAATTTCCAACGGACTTTGGCACGTCTCCGTCCATTTTATTGGTGGAGATCCATTACCTCAGACACATTTAAGCACTGTACTCATTGCCCAGAGTGCCAAAGTCGCCAGCACCTTACTAAATTACGTATGGACAGTCTGAAAAACATTCCCATAAAAATTCCAGCAAGCACATACGCTATGGATTTATTAGGCCCCTTTCGTGAAACTCCGAGAGGCAATAAATATGTACTCGTCCTCACCGACTTATTTACCAAATGGGTACATAACTCACTCCTTCCAAACAGAGAAGCTGCTCATATAGCCATGCATTTGGAATCTTTTATTTTAACATTTCCAGGCATGTCTATATTAATTTCCGACGGAGCTGCGGAGTTCAAATCTGCAACTCTACAAGAATTATTAAAACGGTTTAATATTACACATAATGTAAGTATGCCCTTTCACCCCCGTTCCCACGGAATTGTAGAGAGATTAAATCAAACTCTCGCAATTATGCTCAGCAAATTTGTCTCGGACAATCAGTTAGATTGGGACATATTTGTTCCATATGTAATTACTGCATATAATACTTCCGAGCATTCAGTTACAAAAATTTCCCCTTTTCAAGCATTTTTCGGCAGAGCTCCTCCAGCCCCTCTACTCAACTCCATCCCAAATACACTTTTGCAAATGACTCAGCTCAGCGCTTCTCAGGTCAAAATTATGCATCAAAGAATATCCCAGTTAATTAAAAAGGCTCAATTACAGGCCAAAGAAAGATTTGATGCTATGTATCAACCCTTAGAGTTTAAAGTTGGTTCCCACGTTCGATTTTATCTCCCTCAGCGAAAAATTGGTTTGTCTGACAAACTTCTTTGTCGTTGGGTTGGACCCTATACCATTACTTATATTGATAAGAATAATAATGCTGACTTAGTTTTAACCTTTCCCTCTACTAAGCTTAGACCTAGTATTAAGTGTCACCTCTCCCAACTCAAGCTCATAAAAATTGATTTGGGGGATGGCATTATTCATCCCGAGTATGTATATACTACGGAAGACCAGCACGAATTTGACGCTTGGTTGACACAATTTCCCTCCGACACCCCAAACTCCGATTCCTCTCTCCCATCTCCCATCCGTAAACCTTCTACACGTCCTTCACGAAAGATGCAACTACAACCGTCCACTTCTTCTGAAGACAGTCCAGTTAAGCGTTTAACTTCTCCTCCTCCAAACTTCTCGCCCCAAACTTTTGGTTATCACTCTACAAAGTTAAAATCAATTCTCAAATCACCCCAACCACTTGATAAAGATCATACACTTCGACGTTCCGCACGTTTACGAAATAAAACAAAGAAAGTTACATTTTCCCATGTCTGACCACAATGACCAGCAACAATCCCCAGTCCCCGCCTGTGTACCCCTATGTACCAGGCATTGTCCAATACCCGACAACTCTGGGTATCAATCCTGCCATCCGACTCTCCGACAACCCATGGACGGAACTGATCAAAGTTTATCTCCCCGGCACCCCGGACACACTCATCTGTTGCCCGGTATCAATCTGCACAGTTCAGATATTTCCATATCAATTTGCCGACGCGTCTGGGAACGAACTACATTGCTACGACTCCTCAATTCCTATTCTCAAGAGGACCTTCCGCCATGTTGCTGTCGGAATTGTATTACCGGACCAAATTCCCTCTTTTGGACCAGTTGAGCGCAACATACTTCCAAGCCACAGTGAAACAATCTCAGATGTGGAACGAATTTCTCCTCCAACTACGCGACGCCCCACCGAATTACGTCTCAGCGACGCCCGTTATTTCCATCGATCCGCAAATTCGGTTCGAACAAATCTCTCGGGCATGGTTGGAATCAGCCAACACTTGTGCAATCCAAACCCGTCGATCCAATTGGGTCAAGAAACACGGGCCTCGTCAAGGCCCAACTCTGACATTGCCTCAACAACTCCTGACAACTGCTCCACCGGACCCCATTCAAAACCCTCTCGCCCAGCCGCCTCAACAAGGCCCTGTACATATACCTTCACTTCCGAAAGTGACTTCACCGGAAGTGATGACGACAGTTTGCCAAACTCGCCCTCTCCCAACTCTGACGCCCGGGCCCCCGCCAACGACTCATATGATGACTGGTACGACGCATGTCAAGCCGCCGCCGCAATGGACTCCGACGACTGGGACGGTGATCGACCTCAGACCCCAACCGATAATGGAAACCATACAACTCACTCCTCTCCATCAACCTCACCGAATCTACCCGGAACTCGTTCTCAACGAACAAGGGGAATTCGTGGAAGCCCCGTCAACTTTTCAACCTTAATAATTATGATTTTTCTTTTTATCTTCGCCTGTGAAAGTGCTCCACTAGGCATTTGGGGAAGCCTCCCCAATCTATCCAAGATCACCGGTGCCGGAACCAAACTCAACATGGCCCGGACCAATTCAATGCATAAGATGGTACCCTTACAACGGTCAGTCAGTATCCAATCATTACCTTCCAGGGCTCAAAACGGTAACAAAAATTTTGATCTTCCCATGCAGGCTGCACCTGCCAAGAAAAATAATGCAGTCAAAGTTATGGCTGCTGGAGCTGCTCTTATGGTAGCCCCACCAATTATAAGTAAAATCTTGGATTTCATTCTCTCTCGCTCCAACACCTTCCCGGAAATTCCTAAACCTGACCAGGACACCCTTCCTTCTCCTCCGCCCCCTCCCTCCCCACTCGAAAAACCACTCTTGATAAATTCACCAATTACGATTGACGATTATAAGGTTGATACTTTTAAGCCATTCGAAAATGTTAATAATTATGATGCTAACATAACACAAATGTTACAAGAATGGAAATCTATTCATAATTCTTTTCTCTCCTTACAGACTAAAAAGGATGAGCCCGGCCAGACAGTTACTCTCACTACTACCCTCTCTCCGCCTGTACATGCTAAGCAAACGGCACCGGAACCCATTCTTCCCGTTCTTCCGGTTCCAAAGATGGAAATTGGCGTTGGCGAGGGAGATTCTCCAGTTCTTCTCCGTATTTTTACATTATCAAGTACTGCTCTTTCAACCATAATTGGTTTTGGTTTAATTGTGTATGGATTATATTGTTATTATCGGTATCGTCAACGAAACCGTCAGAACTCCCGAATCTCTCATGCCCTACCCAGCGCCTATTTCATCAATAATCCCCGCCCACACAACAATGACCCCTACCCCCCATTGTGGCCCTCAACAATTTATCCAACCAGCTGTCTGCCCGGACTCCAGCATAGTTTTAAGCTCACTTTGATTTTATAACAATAAGATGTACTAATACAATATTGATTTTACACCTGTTATCACCTTCGCCTTAAATGATTTCAGCATGTATACTAGCCCGTAGAGAAAAACACAAAAACAAATTTTTGCACTATCTCTTCTTTACTCTACCTATCTTTTGTTCACAATACATACCAATTGAACTAACACCATTTGAATTTTAGTTACAAATTATTAAATTTTGGGGACAAAATTTTCCCCGACCGACCGGGATGTTAGGTATGTATATAGAAATTACATAAATTAGTTAAGTCTCACATGAATAATTACTAAAGTTGTGAAATACACAACCATAGGTTAAGTCAGTTCAAAGTTACTTCAACACTTATTGTAAAGGTGCAAAATAAGCACTTCCCATCGGCTAAAGCCGACGAGTGTCAACGTCCCGTTACATCCGTTATGATGTAACGTCTAGACTTAAGATTGTAAAAATAGGCTCAAGTAGCCACTTGTTAAGTTTAAGATTCTTCCAGACTCTTCAGTGAATAACTGAGAGTCATTCCAGTAACACCTATTTTTAGTTGTTAATCTTCATTTCCTTTTCCTTTTGACTTGAATTATAAATAAAAGCAATTAGTCTTCGGATTAATGTAAAATCACATTCAATCGTTTATTCATTATCATTCCTTCCATCAGCACGATTCCCAATTACTTACAATTTCTTGATAATTACATAAGTAAATAATCCAGGAGTTAGGATTTCATGGTATGACCATAACCTACTCTTTCAATATGCGCACTCTGCCTCCCCCTCTTTCGTTCACATCCTCTCCATTGGTCCTCTCCCTCATGTTCATGAGGGCTCCTGAAATCAACGTGTACTCACCCTCACCCTCGCATTTTGTGAGGGCGAGGACGAGGGAGAGGGCGAGGCATCCCTCAATCCCTCGTGAGGGTGCCCATGTATGGTGGGTAATAAATCATTCACACGAAACATTCAAACTTCATGGGCGATTCTAGAGTTATGCTGTTTATACACAGATATTTACATGGATTACTGCATATTTTGAGTTTCGCAGTGATTTTTGTTACAAATAACAAAAATAGTACTATCAAATCACTGAAAAGGTTTGCGTGTCTCGGTATGGACTGATTTATTTTTAACTTTTTGAGTGATTTGAGAGTATTTTATTTCGAATGGGGGGGCAATTGCCCCCTTTGCCCCCCCCCTTGGCTACACGCCTGATTGTAAGTTACGCTGGGGCTTGTCACTTATGCTTGGGTAACCATACAACTTTTATTTCATAGGACGTTTCTCTATTTCGGTTACTTTGAAAATATGAAGTGGAATTGAGTACAGGATAGGCACTTTATTTTACAAAAAGTACTTTAATTTTTTATATGACCTGATTTTCAGTACATTATCTAGAAAAGTCGATACCATAGCTATTTTTAGGCGCTTTTGGGAGTCAATTTCACCAATGCCAATATAATATACATATATAATAATTATATCGCCCCCATATAAGAGACGACAACGTAAAATATTTGATTTCCTTATTTAGAAGCAAATTCTTTTCTAGATTTTTCTAAAATTTCATTGACATTTGTAGATAGAGAATTATTATTGTTGTCTAAGTCTTCAAAAACGTAAAGCAATGCCGAGATTTTTTGAAGATTGTTTTTTCAAAATTTCTTTTGATTTTATTTTGCAGGAAATGTAAATGGTTATCAGAAATGCTGTCCAACTGATTTCTACGTTGAAAATTAAGAGCTTGACCTGAATGAACAGAGTTTCAGGAAATTCATCCTCGTGAGCAAAGAGTCAAAGATGAGAGCTTTTTAACTTAATGTTTTCAAAGGCGGCTATTCATTGAAAAAAATATTTCGAGATGCAGTAACTAAAAAATTTTAAGGGGATTCATTTTATTCTACTAACATCTTTCCAAGTCAATAATTGTCCCCACGCAAACAAACATGTAAGGCAAGATTGAAACAAAAAAATAATATTTTACTTCCTAAATCAATTCAAAAACCTTGGGTCAAATTTCTGGTTCCTGAGATCACAACTGACTTACCCAGTCACTCGAAATGTATAGGATCCTACATGTAAAATCTATAGGATAAAAGCATCAGATTTGAGGGACGATATCTCAAACGATTTTACTACAGGGTCCTATACTTTCCCATAGTTACTAGTCCCAACCTCGTATGGGATTTTCTCCAGCTTGTCCTACATTTGAACATTTATAATTATCTTATGGACTTCTCTACCTCTACTCCATTTTCCTTCAAAATTACAACCACATAACTTTCATTACTACAGTAAGTTTAATTTTTAGACAATTGTAAATAGTATCAGTATTTACATGCCCGATTGGATTCCTGAATAAATATTTGATTTGATTTGATTTGAGTATTTAAAATTGTCTAAACAATTAAGCTAACTGCCATTAACATTTGCATACATATACATCTCCTCAAATTGCCATACACACCCTACACTGTAGTTCTATGTGGAAATAAAATAAACTCTACAAAATAAAATTGTATCCACAAGTAAATAAATTCACGTAGGAATTCAAAAAAACAACAAAAATCACACACTGGTTATATTTTCCACTTGTCATTCTGTTACTAGTTGTACGTTAAAATTGAAACAAAATACAGTCGACTCTCCTTATAGCGTCTCTCCCTATAGAGTCACTCTCCCTATAAAGTCATCCCGGGTTCCTCCCAAGCTACATCGTATTATAATTTCTACCTTTATAGCGTCACTCGTTATAACGTCAGTTCCTTTATAAAGTCACTTTTTTTGTAGCCGTAGAGTGAAAAGCGTACCCTTATAACGTCATGCTGACGTTACAAAGCCTCAAATCTAGCTAAATAACACATCGGTGTAGTCATTTAAAAATTTTTACTCTTCAGGTTCACTAAAATTGCATTGGCTTATTATGTAGCGACGTTATAAAATATTGAATGGAACGTATTATTGTAAATATATGTGCATGCGTGGTTAACGACATTGAGTAAGTCCCAACCAGGAAAATCCACATTTCCAAGCTTTTAGATTTATTTTCGGATCCAGTAAAGAACTGATATTCATAGTTTTAACGGAATTACATTTTCACTGTTTGAAAACGTTTGTAAATGATCTGAGAAGTGTCTTATTGAGTTTCAGAAAATACTTTATTCAATCCTGACCTTTGTTGTCGGCGGTGTTTGTGGCATGGGAAGCTTTGAAAAATATAATTATTTACTAAGTAATATTAACTATTTTTATTCTCATTCTGCATAGACATATATAGTATGTGCTACTTAAATGAACCGAGACATGAGTCCAATTTAACTAAAAACGAAAAATTTGCAATTAAACCGTTATTTATTTTATGTTCCTTTATAACGTCGTTCCCTTATAACGTCACTTTTTGGGAGATTTATTGATGTCGTTATAAAGAGAAGCGACTGTAAAAGGTCATTTGATTTAGCGTCCATCATAACCAAAGAAAATGTGAGCGTCAATTGCTGTTGATGAAGTATGGAGTATTTGACGGTTATAATCTGTCTTGTACAAATGCCGAGGAGCGCAGAATCCTTGTCAAAGCAAGCACAGGAATTTTCTAAAAATGTCCTATGATACCCCCAAACCAGAGCTGCGTTCATGCTCAGTTTAAATAGCGATTCGAACATGAACATGACAATTTTAAACAAACTACGATCTGAACATGACCTGAGTACTTCAAGTTCACGTTGTAACTTGACCATGAAAGTATGATAAATTCAAGTTAATTTCACCGAACTTGAACATGGTGCTAACATGAAGATCAAGTTAGCTCTGTTACTTGACCCGAACATGCACTTGAACTTGAACATGACCACGAATTTAAAGTTATGCGGGTAAAAAATAAATTAAGTAATGACTCAACATATTAACCTTTTGGAATGCATTGTTACATCAGCTTAAAATGCAATAGACAAAATTACTAGCCAATATATTTTAATCAACTACCCCCCCCCCCGCCAGGGTTTTCTCTGAAACTCTGACCACCGGACATTTTTTCAGTCAGCTTTAATGTTGGCCACTTTTAATTAACTTAGTTTTATGAGCTATTGATTTTATTTACTGTATTTCAGCTTTATGAGATGACTTTGGTTGATCATGCAGTTGATGGGAATAAGCACGTTGAGTTTTTTACACATGCGTGTATTGTAGATGCTCCTATTTGCAAACCGTTAAAATTTTAAATCAGGTACAAGCTTCTAATAAAGGATATCTTGCAATCACATTTTATTGCTAACATCAACTTGAAATGACATCTTCATGATCCAAGTTTTTCCAGCTGGCTGAACCGACCATGAACATGACAATGTTGTCAAGTTGGATGATGAAGACTTGAACATGATTTGGACTTAAACTTCAAGGGAAAATTTGGCGTAAACTCGAACTTGATGCTTCATGGTCAAGTTAAAATAATCGTCAGACCGAACTTGACATGAACAGGTCAAGTTTTAACATGAACTTGCCTGCAGCTCTGCCCCAAACTATAGGATTTTTCTGAAAATGTCCTATGGTACTCGCACTTGCAAGATTTGTGCTACCCAACTATAGGATTTTTCTAAAAACTTCCTATATATGATACCCTAACTTATAAGAATCGCGTGCAATTTTCTGACGAGCTAATTGATTTCTATAAGATTCTATATCGCTAATGGGCTTTCTGGTACATTTTCTCACAGAACTTGCATCCTATAGGAATCCCATACAGTTTTGAGTGACTGGGTAGGAAGATGTTATGACTATGAATTCAATGTTTTTGAAATTTGGGGTTTCTCGTAAGGGAGAGGTCACTAATGACATCACTTTCAAAAACGTAAATATTTCACCCACCCACCCTATCGTCACTTGCCGTCCCTTTCTGTTTGAGGCACCTACCCACCCTATAAAGTGATGTCACAAAGGATCGCAAAATATCGTCTTTTGCTCAACAAAGTTTTGCGGTGCCACCCTAATGAGTACTGGTGATTATTTGCGATACCAGATATATTGTCAAATTTGAACTTAAATTGGAGAAGAAAACGTTGTAGGACTTTGATTATTTAATAATAATTCAAATAGGTGGAATTAAAATATTTTGGTTCACAATAACATTGTTTCAGTAAATAATACTATTTTTTGGTCTCATTTGCACCTTATTGATCAAAATATAAATTTTGGCTACGCTTTATAAAAATCCATATATGAATGAAAATACTGCTCACGATCAATTTAAACAACGCCCGATGTTTAATATTTAAAACAAAATATCAACTGTTGTCGGTAAAAGGATGCTTATTGTTAGTCAGTTTTAACCCCAATATAGTGCGTATTTACTATTCAAACTGCAATACGCAGTAATAATGTGACAAGCAACCCGCAATAATACTAGCATTTGTCGTTGTTGCTAAAGGATCTCAACCTTAACACAGATGGAGTCGATGACGTCACTTTCCCAACAAACCACCCTACTACTACGTCATGTCTCGTCACTTTTAAGTGTTACCACCCACCCACTCAAAATATGACGTCATTAGTGACCTGCCCCTAACCCACCAAAATTTACTTATGAGAGGTCACATGACCAATGGTGCCAGATCTATAGTTCATGTCCAGATTTTGGAAATTAATGGCAGGGTTGGGTTTTTACGTTCTGTGATTGGAAGGAAACGACGGACCGTGAATGGAAAAAGTTAAGAATTGATTTGATCCACAAATAATTCCAGAACAAATTCAAAATCAGTTAGAGCAATTGGGAGGTTTCCTTGCATTGTTGAGTTTTTGAAAACTTTTCAAACAAATATAAAATAATTAATTTTAAAAGTCCTTCAGAAGTAATTTGATTTTTTCACGTAACATCTCTAAATTTAACCTAAATGATCATGAGCCTAAAAAAACTTTCACAAGCTAATAAATCCGGTAATTAAATTTGTATCAAATGAACCTCATCAAAAAGTGAGTTCCGAGTTTTGATTCATCCGGGTGCAACAGCCGGATTGCGTGAAACTTCATTCGATTGGTGAACAAATGCAAGAAAACTTTTGAAAAAAACGATTTATTTATTTATTCCACTTTGAAATAAAATTTTGAACTGCCACTGTCAAAGCACTGGTTTGAATGTGGCCCAAAGTTAGATATTATCATTACTACAATTGAACATGTATCAAGTGGTGAGGACTTGTCAGAAATTTTCCCTACCAGTGAATTATGTAAAGCGAAAAACGAAGGATGTAATTACTACTTCATCAATAGCAGCAGCAGGTTTCAAAACGTTTCAAGTTCAGGTGGAAATTTTAAACAGAAGATTACCAAATCAGCACCACCCACTCTTCTGTCTTTCAGACTTCCCAGAAACAAGCTTCGGGGTCAGGCGCACTCTCGCAATCAAATCTTCAGCCGGTAAAGCGGTTCCAGGGAAACGTTTTATGAAGACAGTGGCTCCCCCTGGAACGGACTCTGAGGAAAACTTAACCGGAAAACAGATTTCCCCTTAGACCCCGCACGATGGATCAAATGACTCCGGAACTCCATTAGAGGGACCTGCACCGACGCCGTTTGAAGGCGGAAGTTCAACTCCGTACCGTCTGGAGAAGGGTGCCCAGAAGTCCTGATTTGACCAGAACTGTCCAGATCTGACGTCGGGTCACCTCATTAGCTTGAATTTAGTCCTGATTTCAAAGTACCTAGCAAAAATATCCTTTTGTAGCACTTTGGGGTAAAACGACTCAAATTTGTCATTATTTATCATAAAGTCCATTATAATACTAACATAAACTATATCCACATGAATTAAAAAGCTACCCTGTTTGTAAAGTGATTTTAATAGTTTAATTATGAACGGTTTAATTTCGGCATGATGGACACTGCAGTTGTACGGATAAATTCTGTAGTGTTGACTTACAATTATCAATAACAGCTTATGATATTAAAAGAGTAGCTTATAGTCATACCATTAGAGCCTTACTCATGGATTATTTACTTATGTAATTATCAAGAAATTGTAAATAATTGGAAATCGTGCTGATTGAAGGAATGATAATGAATAAACGAATGATTGTGATTTTCTATTAATCCGAAGACTAATTGACTTTATTTATAACAGAAATCAAAGGAAAAGGAAATGAAAGATTAACAACTAAAGTGAGGTGTTACTGGAATGACTCTGTTATTTACTGAAGAGTCTGGAAGAATCTTAAACTTAACAAGTGGCTACTGGAGCCTATTTTTACAATCTTAATTCTAGACGTTACATCATAATGGATGTAACCGGACGTTGACACTTGTCGGCTTGAGCCGAGTGGAAGTGCTTACATTGCACCTTTACAATAAAAGTGTTTTAATTACATTTTAACTTAGATCTGGCTTAACCTAGGGTTGTGTCTTCATAACTTAATTATTTATTCATGTGAGAACTTAACTAATTTGTGTAAATGCTATACATACCTAACAATATCTCACAGGTACATGTAGTGGTGGGAACGGTTCAATTCAGTTCAATTCACACGCTGAACAGTACTGAAACTAGATTTTTGATTCAGTTCAGTAAAAACCAATTCAGTTGGTCAAATGAATTGAATTGAACTGAATCGAAAACCAACAGTTTCCGTGGTGTTACTTAAAAAATACGCTTTCTAGAAACGACGGCAGTGTTTTCCAGTCGCATAAATGAAGGAATCTAAATTGTATCTGTATAAATCGCTAATTAAAGGATCTGGAGAGCTTGTAAACGGTTGATTTTTATTGAAATGTATGGGGCCGAATGATATTTTTGAACATCAATTCAAGGAAAACGATTCAGTTCAATTCAAAGATATGAACTGAAATAATCGGTTCAATTTCATCGTGATTCGAATCGAAAAAGTAGTTAATTGAATTCCACTGAATTGAACTGAACCGAAAATGTCCAAATCAGAATTAAATTGGTCTGAACACTAGGTACATGGTTTCATATTAAAAGTTTAATTACAAGATTTTGTTTCTGGCTGTTAAGATCGGTAAAAATTGTCTTAATTAAATTTTCATGATGCCTAGGAACAGTTGTTTTTACAATGTGTAGTGGGAAAGGGAATAAAGTTTTATTAAGTGTAGCAGCAAAGGACACCCTTGGAAGTATTTCTGATGCAAAATCTGTATATTTTATGGAACTTGTGTTAATGGTGGGATCACAGATTTTAAAAAGCATAAAAAAGAAAATCATAAAACGAACTAACAGTAAGTGCATGATGTGCAAATGTGTGTTTTAAGCATTTAAAAAACAGTGATGACAAAACTACATCTGTCGAATTAGCCCTGACGTATCATGGAGTAAAGCATCACCAGTCTTCCCTCGATTTGTCAACACGTATTAAATAAACAAAACATTACCTATATGTTAAAAAGATTTCTCGTCTTGTTCTTTTTTGAAAGTTAAACCAAACGGTTTTTTTTATAAAAACCAATGGTTTAAACCAAACACCTAAAATTTTAATATTTTCAATCCAAAATGCTTATATTTCGTCGTGCACAAAACTTGTGCAGTTACTGCGATATTGTGCAGTTAAACTTTAGTGAAATAATTAATACTATTAGCTTTTAGTCTTGTACATTTAGAAATTCGGAATCGTTTGTAAAATGAAAAATGCCAAACTTGTGTTTATGCTGCACAGTTATCGTTAAAATTGTATCTAAATTATTAAATATTTAATGCTTTGTGATACTTCCTGAGTTTTGGAAATAAGTAAATTTGTTCAAATTCACATGTTTTTTCATATTAATGAATGTTTTGGAATGAAAATTTGTTTAAACCAAAAAAACCTGGTTGTTTAGTTTTTTTGAAAAAAACCAAAAAAAAAACCAACCCTGCTGGAAAGCACATAAAAGTTTCTACAAATGAGTGTCAAAATATTTTTTCAAAAGGTAATCTGCTGAAATAAACAAATGATGAGCTCAAATTCCTTGAACGAATCCGACATGTTCATGTTTGTGACTCCCGTGGCCTCAAAAACTGACTGAGATCAATAAAACAAATTTTTGGAAATCTGGAAAAGAATTTTGCTACAAACTGGAAGAATCAAATGTTTCATGGCCACTCCTTTATGTGGGGAGAAAAAGGGCATGAAATACTCTACCTATGATTGGTCTCTACGTTTAGACATGTATAGGCATGAACATTAAACATAGGAGTAGTGTTTCTGAACGGTACCAAAACATGGAATCGACCCGACTCGTTTTCCCGAACCGAAAAAATCCAATTCTGTTCCCGAAACCGGAACCGATATTTCGAGTCCGGGACATTTTGACTTCCCGGAACCGACCCGGAAAATAAAGCAGTTCCCGAACCGGTTCCGGTTAGTGTTT
>CAMXBY010000020.1:0-62973 GCA_947179485.1 Allacma fusca | reverse complement strand
ACTAGGAGTCTAACTAGGAGTCTAACTTAGAGTCTAACTTGGAGTCTAACTTGGAGTCTAACTTGGAGTCAAACTTGTAGTCTAACTTGGAGTCTAACTTGAAGTCAGGATTGGAGTCAAACTTGGAGTCAAACTTGGAATCTAACTTGGAGTCTAACTTGGAGTCAATCTTGGAGTCAAACTTGGAGTCAAACTTGGAGTCAAACTTGGAATCTATCTTGGAGTCTAACTTGGAGTCTAACTTGGTCTCTAACTTGGACTCTAACTAGGATTCTAACTAGGAGTCTAACTTGGAGTCTAACTTGGAGTCCAACTTGGAGTCAAACTTGGAGTCTAACTTGGAGTCCAACTTGGAGTCAAACTTGGAGTCTAACTTGGAGACACACTTGGAGGTAAACTTGGAGACAAAATTGGGGTCAAACTTGGAGTCAAACTTGGAGTCTAGCTTGGAGTCAAACTTGGAGTCAAACTTGAAGTCAAACTTGGAGTCAAACTTGGAGTCTAACTTGGAGTCTAACTTGGAGTCTAATTTGGAGTCACTCTTGGAGTCAAACTTGGAGTCTAATTTGGAGTCAAACTTGAATACTAACTTGGAGTCAAACTTGGTGTCAAACTTGGAGTCACACTTGGAGTCAAACTTGGAGTCTAACTTGGAGTCTAACTTGGAGTCAAACTTGTAGTCTAACTTGGAATCTAAGTAGTAGTCTAACTTGGAGCCAACTCGGAGTCAAACTTGGAGTCAAACTTGGAGTCTAACTTGGAGTTTAAATTGGAGTCAAACTTGGAGTCTAACTAGGATTCTAACTAGGATTCTAACTAGGAGTCAAACTTGGAGTCTAACTTGGAGTCTAACTTGGAGTCTAACTTGGAGTCAAACTTGTAGTCTAACTTGGAGTCTAACTTGAAGTCAGGATTGGAGTCAAACTTGGAGTCAAACTTGGAGTCAAACTTGGAGTCTAACTTGGAGTCTAACTTGGAGTCTAACTTGGACTCTAACTAGGAGTCTAACTAGGAGTCTAACTTGGAGTCTAACTTGGAGTCAAACTTGGTGTCAAACTTGGAGTCACACTTGGAGTCAAACTTGGAGTCAAACTTGGAGTCAAACTTGGAGTCAAACTTGGAATCAAACTTGGAGTCAAACTTGGATACTAATTTGGAGTCAAACTTGGAGTCAAACTTGGAGTCAAAATTGGAGTTTAAATTGGAGTCCAACTTGGAGTCTAACTAGGATTCCAACTTGGAGTCTACCTTGGAGTCTAACTTAGAGTCTAACTTGGAGTCTAACTTGGAGTCACTCTTGGATTCAAACTTGGAGACAAAATTGGGGTCAAACTTGGAGTCAAACTTGGAGTCTAGCTTGGAGTCAAACTTGGAGTCAAACTTGAAGTCAAACTTGGAGTCTAATTTGGAGTCAATCTTGGAGTCAAACTTGGAGTCAAACTTGGAGTCAAACTTGAAATCTAACTTGGAGTCTAACTTGGAGTCTAACTTGGTCTCTAACTTGGACTCTAACTAGGACTCTAACTAGGAGTCTAACTTGGAGTCTAACTTGGAGTCCAACTTGGAGTCCAAGTTGGAGTCTAACTTGGAGTCCAACTTGGAGTCAAACTTGGAGTCTAACTTGGAGTCACACTTGGAGGCAAACTTGGAGACAAAATTGGGGTCAAACTTGGAGTCAAACTTGGAGTCTAGCTTGGAGTCAAACTTGGAGTCAAACTTGAAGTCAAACTTGGAGTCCAACTTGGAGTCAAACTTGGAGTCTAACTTGGAGTCACTCTTGGAGTCAAACTTGGAGACAAAATTGGGGTCAAACTTGGTGTCAAACTTGGAGTCTAGCTTGGAGTCAAACTTGGAGTCAAACTTGAAGTCAAACTTGGAGTCAAACTTGGAGTCTAACTTGGAGTCTAACTTGGAGTCTAATTTGGAGTCACTCTTGGAGTCAAACTTGGAGTCTAATTTGGAGTCAAACTTGAATACTAACTTGGAGTCAAACTTGAATACTAACTTGGAGTCAAACTTGGTGTCAAACTTGGAGTCACACTTGGAGTCAAACTTGGAGTCTAACTTGGAGTCTAACTTGGAGTCAAACTTATAGTCTAACTTGGAATCTAAGTAGTAGTCTAACTTGGAGCCAACTCGGAGTCAAACTTGGAGTCTAACTTGGAGTTTAAATTGGAGTCAAACTTGGAGTCTAACTAGGATTCTAACTAGGATTCTAACTAGGAGTCAAACTTGGAGTCTAACTTGGAGTCTAACTTGGAGTCTAACTTGGAGTCTAACTTGGAGTCAAACTTGTAGTCTAACTTGGAGTCTAACTTAAAGTCAGGATTGGAGTCAAACTTGGAGTCAAACTTGGAGTCTAACTTGGAGTCTAACCTGGAGTCTAACTTGGAGTCTAACTTGGACTCTAACTAGGAGTCTAACTAGGAGTCTAACTTAGAGTCTAACTTGGAGTCTAACTTGGAGTCTAACTTGGAGTCAAACTTGTAGTCTAACTTGGAGTCTAACTTGAAGTCAGGATTGGAGTCAAACTTGGAGTCAAACTTGGAGTCACACTTGGAGTCAAACTTGGAGTCAAACTTGGAGTCAAACTTGGAGTCAAACTTGGAGTCAAACTTGGAGTCAAACTTGGATACTAATTTGGAGTCAAACTTGGAGTCAAACTTGGAGTCAAACTTGGAGTTTAAATTGGAGTCCATCTTGGAGTCTAACTAGGATTCTAACTTGGAGTCTACCTTGGAGTCTAACTTAGAGTCTAACTTGGAGTCTAACTTGGAGTCACTCTTGGAGTCAAACTTGGAGACAAACTTGGAGTCTAACTTGGAGTCTAACTTGGAGTCTAACTTGGAGTCAAACTTGGAGTCAAACTTGAAGTCAAACTTGGAGTCTAATTTGGAGTCAATCTTGGAGTCAAACTTGGAGTCAAACTTAAAGTCAGGATTGGAGTCAAACTTGGAGTCAAACTTGGAGTCTAACTTGGAGTCTAACCTGGAGTCTAACTTGGAGTCTAACTTGGACTCTAACTAGGAGTCTAACTAGGAGTCTAACTTAGAGTCTAACTTGGAGTCTAACTTGGAGTCTAACTTGGAGTCAAACTTGTAGTCTAACTTGGAGTCTAACTTGAAGTCAGGATTGGAGTCAAACTTGGAGTCAAACTTGGAGTCACACTTGGAGTCAAACTTGGAGTCAAACTTGGAGTCAAACTTGGAGTCAAACTTGGAGTCAAACTTGGAGTCAAACTTGGATACTAATTTGGAGTCAAACTTGGAGTCAAACTTGGAGTCAAACTTGGAGTTTAAATTGGAGTCCATCTTGGAGTCTAACTAGGATTCTAACTTGGAGTCTACCTTGGAGTCTAACTTAGAGTCTAACTTGGAGTCTAACTTGGAGTCACTCTTGGAGTCAAACTTGGAGACAAACTTGGAGTCTAACTTGGAGTCTAACTTGGAGTCTAACTTGGAGTCAAACTTGGAGTCAAACTTGAAGTCAAACTTGGAGTCTAATTTGGAGTCAATCTTGGAGTCAAACTTGGAGTCAAACTTGGAGTCAAACTTGGAATCTAACTTGGAGTCTAACTTGGAGTCTAACTTGGTCTCTAACTTGGACTCTAACTAGGATTCTAACTAGGAGTCTAACTTGGAGTCTAACTTGGAGTCCAACTTGGAGTCAAACTTGGAGTCTAACTTGGAGTCACTCTTGGAGTCAAACTTGGAGACAAAATTGGGGTCAAACTTGGTGTCAAACTTGGAGTCTAGCTTGGAGTCAAACTTGGAGTCAAACTTGAAGTCAAACTTGGAGTCAAACTTGGAGTCTAACTTGGAGTCTAACTTGGAGTCTAATTTGGAGTCACTCTTGGAGTCAAACTTGGAGTCTAATTTGGAGTCAAACTTGAATACTAACTTGGAGTCAAACTTGGTGTCAAACTTGGAGTCACACTTGGAGTCAAACTTGGAGTCTAACTTGGAGTCTAACTTGGAGTCAAACTTATAGTCTAACTTGGAATCTAAGTAGTAGTCTAACTTGGAGCCAACTCGGAGTCAAACTTGGAGTCTAACTTGGAGTTTAAATTGGAGTCAAACTTGGAGTCTAACTAGGATTCTAACTAGGATTCTAACTAGGAGTCAAACTTGGAGTCTAACTTGGAGTCTAACTTGGAGTCTAACTTGGAGTCAAACTTGTAGTCTAACTTGGAGTCTAACTTGAAGTCAGGATTGGAGTCAAACTTGGAGTCAAACTTGGAGTCTAACTTGGAGTCTAACCTGGAGTCTAACTTGGAGTCTAACTTGGACTCTAACTAGGAGTCTAACTAGGAGTCTAACTTAGAGTCTAACTTGGAGTCTAACTTGGAGTCTAACTTGGAATCAAACTTGGAGTCAAACTTGGATACTAATTTGGAGTCAAACTTGGAGTCAAACTTGGAGTCAAACTTGGAGTTTAAATTGGAGTCCAACTTGGAGTCTAACTAGGATTCTAACTTGGAGTCTACCTTGGAGTCTAACTTAGAGTCTAACTTGGAGTCTAACTTGGAGTCACTCTTGGATTCAAACTTGGAGACAAAATTGGGGTCAAACTTGGAGTCAAACTTGGAGTCTAGCTTGGAGTCAAACTTGGAGTCAAACTTGAAGTCAAACTTGAAATCTAATTTGGAGTCAATCTTGGAGTCAAACTTGGAGTCAAACTTGGAGTCAAACTTGAAATCTAACTTGGAGTCTAACTTGGAGTCTAACTTGGTCTCTAACTTGGACTCTAACTAGGACTCTAACTAGGAGTCTAACTTGGAGTCTAACTTGGAGTCCAACTTGGAGTCAAACTTGGAGTCTAACTTGGAGTCCAACTTGGAGTCAAACTTGGAGTCTAACTTGGAGTCACACTTGGAGGCAAACTTGGAGACAAAATTGGGGTCAAACTTGGAGTCAAACTTGGAGTCTAGCTTGGAGTCAAACTTGGAGTCAAACTTGAAGTCAAACTTGGAGTCCAACTTGGAGTCAAACTTGGAGTCTAACTTGGAGTCACTCTTGGAGTCAAACTTGGAGACAAAATTGGGGTCAAACTTGGTGTCAAACTTGGAGTCTAGCTTGGAGTCAAACTTGGAGTCAAACTTGAAGTCAAACTTGGAGTCAAACTTGGAGTCTAACTTAGAGTCTAACTTGGAGTCTAATTTGGAGTCACTCTTGGAGTCAAACTTGGAGTCTAATTTGGAGTCAAACTTGAATACTAACTTGGAGTCAAACTTGGTGTCAAACTTGGAGTCACACTTGGAGTCAAACTTGGAGTCTAACTTGGAGTCTAACTTGGAGTCAAACTTATAGTCTAACTTGGAATCTAAGTAGTAGTCTAACTTGGAGCCAACTCGGAGTCAAACTTGGAGTCTAACTTGGAGTTTAAATTGGAGTCAAACTTGGAGTCTAACTAGGATTCTAACTAGGATTCTAACTAGGAGTCAAACTTGGAGTCTAACTTGGAGTCTAACTTGGAGTCTAACTTGGAGTCTAACTTGGAGTCAAACTTGTAGTCTAACTTGGAGTCTAACTTAAAGTCAGGATTGGAGTCAAACTTGGAGTCAAACTTGGAGTCTAACTTGGAGTCTAACCTGGAGTCTAACTTGGAGTCTAACTTGGACTCTAACTAGGAGTCTAACTAGGAGTCTAACTTAGAGTCTAACTTGGAGTCTAACTTGGAGTCTAACTTGGAGTCAAACTTGTAGTCTAACTTGGAGTCTAACTTGAAGTCAGGATTGGAGTCAAACTTGGAGTCAAACTTGGAGTCACACTTGGAGTCAAACTTGGAGTCAAACTTGGAGTCAAACTTGGAGTCAAACTTGGAGTCAAACTTGGAGTCAAACTTGGATACTAATTTGGAGTCAAACTTGGAGTCAAACTTGGAGTCAAACTTGGAGTTTAAATTGGAGTCCATCTTGGAGTCTAACTAGGATTCTAACTTGGAGTCTACCTTGGAGTCTAACTTAGAGTCTAACTTGGAGTCTAACTTGGATTCACTCTTGGAGTCAAACTTGGAGACAAACTTGGAGTCTAACTTGGAGTCTAACTTGGAGTCTAACTTGGAGTCAAACTTGGAGTCAAACTTGAAGTCAAACTTGGAGTCTAATTTGGAGTCAATCTTGGAGTCAAACTTGGAGTCAAACTTGGAGTCAAACTTGGAATCTAACTTGGAGTCTAACTTGGAGTCTAACTTGGTCTCTAACTTGGACTCTAACTAGGATTCTAACTAGGAGTCTAACTTGGAGTCTAACTTGGAGTCCAACTTTTAGTCAAACTTGGAGTCTAACTTGGAGTCACTCTTGGAGTCAAACTTGGAGACAAAATTGGGGTCAAACTTGGTGTCAAACTTGGAGTCTAGCTTGGAGTCAAACTTGGAGTCAAACTTGAAGTCAAACTTGGAGTCAAACTTGGAGTCTAACTTGGAGTCTAACTTGGAGTCTAATTTGGAGTCACTCTTGGAGTCAAACTTGGAGTCTAATTTGGAGTCAAACTTGAATACTAACTTGGAGTCAAACTTGGTGTCAAACTTGGAGTCACACTTGGAGTCAAACTTGGAGTCTAACTTGGAGTCTAACTTGGAGTCAAACTTATAGTCTAACTTGGAATCTAAGTAGTAGTCTAACTTGGAGCCAACTCGGAGTCAAACTTGGAGTCTAACTTGGAGTTTAAATTGGAGTCAAACTTGGAGTCTAACTAGGATTCTAACTAGGATTCTAACTAGGAGTCAAACTTGGAGTCTAACTTGGAGTCTAACTTGGAGTCTAACTTGGAGTCAAACTTGTAGTCTAACTTGGAGTCTAACTTGAAGTCAGGATTGGAGTCAAACTTGGAGTCAAACTTGGAGTCTAACTTGGAGTCTAACCTGGAGTCTAACTTGGAGTCTAACTTGGACTCTAACTAGGAGTCTAACTAGGAGTCTAACTTAGAGTCTAACTTGGAGTCTAACTTGGAGTCTAACTTGGAGTCAAACTTGTAGTCTAACTTGGAGTCTAACTTGAAGTCAGGATTGGAGTCAAACTTGGAGTCAAACTTGGAATCTAACTTGGAGTCTAACTTGGAGTCTAACTTGGTCTCTAACTTGGACTCTAACTAGGATTCTAACTAGGAGTCTAACTTGGAGTCTAACTTGGAGTCCAACTTGGAGTCAAACTTGGAGTCTAACTTGGAGTCACACTTGGAGGCAAACTTGGAGTCAAACTTGGAGTCAAACTTGGAGTCAAACTTGGATACTAATTTGGAGTCAAACTTGGAGTCAAACTTGGAGTCAAACTTGGAGTTTAAATTGGAGTCCAACTTGGAGTCTAACTAGGATTCTAACTTGGAGTCTACCTTGGAGTCTAACTTAGAGTCTAACTTGGAGTCTAACTTGGAGTCACTCTTGGAGTCAAACTTGGAGACAAAATTGGGGTCAAACTTGGAGTCAAACTTGGAGTCTAGCTTGGAGTCAAACTTGGAGTCAAACTTGAAGTCAAACTTGGAGTCTAATTTGGAGTCAATCTTGGAGTCAAACTTGGAGTCAAACTTGGAGTCAAACTTGGAATCTAACTTGGAGTCTAACTTGGAGTCTAACTTGGTCTCTAACTTGGACTCTAACTAGGACTCTAACTAGGAGTCTAACTAGGAGTCTAACTAGGAGTCTAACTTGGAGTCTAACTTGGAGTCTAACTTGGAGTCTAACTTGGAGTAAACTTGGAGTCTAATTTGGAGTCAATCTTGGAGTCAAACTTGGAGTCAAACTTGGAGTCAAACTTGGAGTCAAACATGGAGTCTAACTTGGAGTCTAACTTGGAGTCTAACTTGGAGTCTAACTTGGAGTCTAACTTGGAGTCAAACTTGGAGTCAAATTTGGAGTCTAACTTGGAGTCTAACTTGGAGTCTAACTTGGAGTCAAACTTGAAGTCAAACTTGGAGTCTAATTTGGAGTCAATCTTGGAGTCACTCTTGGAGTCAAACTTGGAGACAAAATTGGGGTCAAACTTGGAGTCAAACTTGGAGTCTAGCTTGGAGTCAAACTTGGAGTCAAACTTGAAGTCAAACTTGGAGTCTAATTTGGAGTCAATCTTGGAGTCAAACTTGGAGTCAAACTTGGAGTCAAACTTGGAATCTAACTTGGAGTCTAACTTGGAGTCTAACTTGGTCTCTAACTTGGACTCTAACTAGGATTCTAACTAGGAGTCTAACTTGGAGTCTAACTTGGAGTCCAACTTGGAGTCAAACTTGGAGTCTAACTTGGAGTCCAACTTGGAGTCAAACTTGGAGTCTAACTTGGAGTCACACTTGGAGGCAAACTTGGAGACAAAATTGGGGTCAAACTTGGAGTCAAACTTGGAGTCTAGCTTGGAGTCAAACTTGGAGTCAAACTTGAAGTCAAACTTGGAGTCAAACTTGGAGTCTAACTTGGAGTCTAACTTGGAGTCTAATTTGGAGTCACTCTTGGAGTCACTCTTGGAGTCTAATTTGGAGTCAAACTTGAATACTAACTTGGAGTCAAACTTGGTGTCAAACTTGGAGTCACACTTGGAGTCAAACTTGGAGTCTAACTTGGAGTCTAACTTGGAGTCAAACTTGTAGTCTAACTTGGAATCTAAGTAGTAGTCTAACTTGGAGCCAACTCGGAGTCAAACTTGGAGTCAAACTTGGAGTCTAACTTGGAGTTTAAATTGGAGTCAAACTTGGAGTCTAACTAGGATTCTAACTAGGATTCTAACTAGGAGTCAAACTTGGAGTCTAACTTGGAGTCTAACTTGGAGTCTAACTTGGAGTCAAACTTGTAGTCTAACTTGGAGTCTAACTTGAAGTCAGGATTGGAGTCAAACTTGGAGTCAAACTTGGACTCTAACTTGGAGTCTAACTTGGACTCTAACTAGGAGTCTAACTAGGAGTCTAACTTGGAGTCTAACTTGGAGTCAAACTTGGTGTCAAACTTGGAGTCACACTTGGAGTCAAACTTGGAGTCCAACTTGGAGTCAAACTTGGAGTCAAACTTGGAGTCAAACTTGGAGTCAAACTTGGAGTCAAACTTGGATACTAATTTGGAGTCAAACTTGGAGTCAAACTTGGAGTCAAACTTGGAGTTTAAATTGGAGTCAAACTTGGAGTCCAACTTGGAGTCAAACTTGGAGTCTAACTTGGAGTCCAACTTGGAGTCAAACTTGGAGTCTAACTTGGAGTCACACTTGGAGGCAAACTTGGAGACAAAATTGGGGTCAAACTTGGAGTCAAACTTGGAGTCTAGCTTGGAGTCAAACTTGGAGTCAAACTTGAAGTCAAACTTGGAGTCAAACTTGGAGTCTAACTTGGAGTCTAACTTGGAGTCTAATTTGGAGTCACTCTTGGAGTCAAACTTGGAGTCTAATTTGGAGTCAAACTTGAATACTAACTTGGAGTCAAACTTGGTGTCAAACTTGGAGTCACACTTGGAGTCAAACTTGGAGTCACTCTTGGAGTCAAACTTGGAGACAAAATTGGGGTCAAACTTGGTGTCAAACTTGGAGTCTAGCTTGGAGTCAAACTTGGAGTCAAACTTGAAGTCAAACTTGGAGTCAAACTTGGAGTCTAACTTGGAGTCTAACTTGGAGTCTAATTTGGAGTCACTCTTGGAGTCAAACTTGGAGTCTAATTTGGAGTCAAACTTGAATACTAACTTGGAGTCAAACTTGGTGTCAAACTTGGAGTCACACTTGGAGTCAAACTTGGAGTCTAACTTGGAGTCTAACTTGGAGTCAAACTTATAGTCTAACTTGGAATCTAAGTAGTAGTCTAACTTGGAGCCAACTCGGAGTCAAACTTGGAGTCTAACTTGGAGTTTAAATTGGAGTCAAACTTGGAGTCTAACTAGGATTCTAACTAGGATTCTAACTAGGAGTCAAACTTGGAGTCTAACTTGGAGTCTAACTTGGAGTCTAACTTGGAGTCAAACTTGTAGTCTAACTTGGAGTCTAACTTGAAGTCAGGATTGGAGTCAAACTTGGAGTCAAACTTGGAGTCTAACTTGGAGTCTAACCTGGAGTCTAACTTGGAGTCTAACTTGGACTCTAACTAGGAGTCTAACTAGGAGTCTAACTTAGAGTCTAACTTGGAGTCTAACTTGGAGTCTAACTTGGAGTCAAACTTGTAGTCTAACTTGGAGTCTAACTTGAAGTCAGGATTGGAGTCAAACTTGGAGTCAAACTTGGAATCTAACTTGGAGTCTAACTTGGAGTCTAACTTGGTCTCTAACTTGGACTCTAACTAGGATTCTAACTAGGAGTCTAACTTGGAGTCTAACTTGGAGTCCAACTTGGAGTCAAACTTGGAGTCTAACTTGGAGTCACACTTGGAGGCAAACTTGGAGTCAAACTTGGAGTCAAACTTGGAGTCAAACTTGGATACTAATTTGGAGTCAAACTTGGAGTCAAACTTGGAGTCAAACTTGGAGTTTAAATTGGAGTCCAACTTGGAGTCTAACTAGGATTCTAACTTGGAGTCTACCTTGGAGTCTAACTTAGAGTCTAACTTGGAGTCTAACTTGGAGTCACTCTTGGAGTCAAACTTGGAGACAAAATTGGGGTCAAACTTGGAGTCAAACTTGGAGTCTAGCTTGGAGTCAAACTTGGAGTCAAACTTGAAGTCAAACTTGGAGTCTAATTTGGAGTCAATCTTGGAGTCAAACTTGGAGTCAAACTTGGAGTCAAACTTGGAATCTAACTTGGAGTCTAACTTGGAGTCTAACTTGGTCTCTAACTTGGACTCTAACTAGGACTCTAACTAGGAGTCTAACTAGGAGTCTAACTAGGAGTCTAACTTGGAGTCTAACTTGGAGTCTAACTTGGAGTCTAACTTGGAGTAAACTTGGAGTCTAATTTGGAGTCAATCTTGGAGTCAAACTTGGAGTCAAACTTGGAGTCAAACTTGGAGTCAAACATGGAGTCTAACTTGGAGTCTAACTTGGAGTCTAACTTGGAGTCTAACTTGGAGTCTAACTTGGAGTCAAACTTGGAGTCAAATTTGGAGTCTAACTTGGAGTCTAACTTGGAGTCTAACTTGGAGTCAAACTTGAAGTCAAACTTGGAGTCTAATTTGGAGTCAATCTTGGAGTCACTCTTGGAGTCAAACTTGGAGACAAAATTGGGGTCAAACTTGGAGTCAAACTTGGAGTCTAGCTTGGAGTCAAACTTGGAGTCAAACTTGAAGTCAAACTTGGAGTCTAATTTGGAGTCAATCTTGGAGTCAAACTTGGAGTCAAACTTGGAGTCAAACTTGGAATCTAACTTGGAGTCTAACTTGGAGTCTAACTTGGTCTCTAACTTGGACTCTAACTAGGATTCTAACTAGGAGTCTAACTTGGAGTCTAACTTGGAGTCCAACTTGGAGTCAAACTTGGAGTCTAACTTGGAGTCCAACTTGGAGTCAAACTTGGAGTCTAACTTGGAGTCACACTTGGAGGCAAACTTGGAGACAAAATTGGGGTCAAACTTGGAGTCAAACTTGGAGTCTAGCTTGGAGTCAAACTTGGAGTCAAACTTGAAGTCAAACTTGGAGTCAAACTTGGAGTCTAACTTGGAGTCTAACTTGGAGTCTAATTTGGAGTCACTCTTGGAGTCACTCTTGGAGTCTAATTTGGAGTCAAACTTGAATACTAACTTGGAGTCAAACTTGGTGTCAAACTTGGAGTCACACTTGGAGTCAAACTTGGAGTCTAACTTGGAGTCTAACTTGGAGTCAAACTTGTAGTCTAACTTGGAATCTAAGTAGTAGTCTAACTTGGAGCCAACTCGGAGTCAAACTTGGAGTCAAACTTGGAGTCTAACTTGGAGTTTAAATTGGAGTCAAACTTGGAGTCTAACTAGGATTCTAACTAGGATTCTAACTAGGAGTCAAACTTGGAGTCTAACTTGGAGTCTAACTTGGAGTCTAACTTGGAGTCAAACTTGTAGTCTAACTTGGAGTCTAACTTGAAGTCAGGATTGGAGTCAAACTTGGAGTCAAACTTGGAGTCTAACTTGGAGTCTAACTTGGAGTCTAACTTGGAGTCTAACTTGGACTCTAACTAGGAGTCTAACTAGGAGTCTAACTTGGAGTCTAACTTGGAGTCAAACTTGGTGTCAAACTTGGAGTCACACTTGGAGTCAAACTTGGAGTCCAACTTGGAGTCAAACTTGGAGTCAAACTTGGAGTCAAACTTGGAGTCAAACTTGGAGTCAAACTTGGATACTAATTTGGAGTCAAACTTGGAGTCAAACTTGGAGTCAAACTTGGAGTTTAAATTGGAGTCAAACTTGGAGTCCAACTTGGAGTCAAACTTGGAGTCTAACTTGGAGTCCAACTTGGAGTCAAACTTGGAGTCTAACTTGGAGTCACACTTGGAGGCAAACTTGGAGACAAAATTGGGGTCAAACTTGGAGTCAAACTTGGAGTCTAGCTTGGAGTCAAACTTGGAGTCAAACTTGAAGTCAAACTTGGAGTCAAACTTGGAGTCTAACTTGGAGTCTAACTTGGAGTCTAATTTGGAGTCACTCTTGGAGTCAAACTTGGAGTCTAATTTGGAGTCAAACTTGGAGTCTAATTTGGAGTCAAACTTGAATACTAACTTGGAGTCAAACTTGGTGTCAAACTTGGAGTCACACTTGGAGTCAAACTTGGAGTCTAACTTGGAGTCTAACTTGGAGTCAAACTTGTAGTCTAACTTGGAATCTAAGTAGTAGTCTAACTTGGAGCCAACTCGGAGTCAAACTTGGAGTCAAACTTGGAGTCTAACTTGGAGTTTAAATTGGAGTCAAACTTGGAGTCTAACTAGGATTCTAACTAGGATTCTAACTAGGAGTCAAACTTGGAGTCTAACTTGGAGTCTAACTTGGAGTCTAACTTGGAGTCTAACTTGGAGTCAAACTTGTAGTCTAACTTGGAGTCTAACTTGAAGTCATGATTGGAGTCAAACTTGGAGTCAAACTTGGAGTCTAACTTGGAGTCTAACTTGGAGTCTAACTTGGAGTCTAACTTGGACTCTAACTAGGAGTCTAACTAGGAGTCTAACTTGGAGTCTAACTTGGAGTCAAACTTGGTGTCAAACTTGGAGTCACACTTGGAGTCAAACTTGGAGTCAAACTTGGAGTCAAACTTGGAGTCAAACTTGGAGTCAAACTTGGAGTCAAACTTGGATACTAATTTGGAGTCAAACTTGGAGTCAAACTTGGAGTCAAACTTGGAGTTTAAATTGGAGTCAAACTTGGAGTCTAACTAGGATTCTAACTTGGAGTCTACCTTGGAGTCTAACTTAGAGTCTAACTTGGAGTCTAACTTGGAGTCACTCTTGGAGTCAAACTTGGAGACAAAATTGGGGTCAAACTTGGAGTCAAACTTGGAGTCTAGCTTGGAGTCAAACTTGGAGTCAAACTTGAAGTCAAACTTGGAGTCAAACTTGGAGTCTAACTTGGAGTCTAACTTGGAGTCTAATTTGGAGTCACTCTTGGAGTCAAACTTGGAGTCTAATTTGGAGTCAAACTTGAATACTAACTTGGAGTCAAACTTGGTGTCAAACTTGGAGTCAAACTTGGAGTCTAATTTGGAGTCACTCTTGGAGTCAAACTTGGAGTCTAATTTGGAGTCAAACTTGAATACTAACTTGGAGTCAAACTTGGTGTCAATTTTGGAGTCAAACTTGGAGTCAAACATGGAGTCTAACTTGGAGTCTAACTTGGAGTCTAACTTGGAGTCTAACTTGGAGTCAAACTTGGAGTCAAACTTGGAGTCTAACTTGGAGTCTAACTTGGAGTCTAACTTGGAGTCAAACTTGAAGTCAAACTTGGAGTCTAATTTGGAGTCAATCTTGGAGTCAAACTTGGAGTCAAACTTGGAGTCACTCTTGGAGTCAAACTTGGAGTCTAATTTGGAGTCAAACTTGAATACTAACTTGGAGTCAAACTTGGTGTCAATTTTGGAGTCAAACTTGGAGTCAAACATGGAGTCTAACTTGGAGTCTAACTTGGAGTCTAACTAGGATTCTAACTAGGAGTCTAACTTGGAGTCCAACTTGGAGTCAAACTTGGAGTCTAACTTGGAGTCCAACTTGGAGTCAAACTTGGAGTCTAACTTGGAGTCACACTTGGAGGCAAACTTGGAGACAAAATTGGGGTCAAACTTGGAGTCAAACTTGGAGTCTAGCTTGGAGTCAAACTTGGAGTCAAACTTGAAGTCAAACTTGGAGTCAAACTTGGAGTCTAACTTGGAGTCTAACTTGGAGTCTAATTTGGAGTCACTCTTGGAGTCAAACTTGGAGTCTAATTTGGAGTCAAACTTGAATACTAACTTGGAGTCAAACTTGGTGTCAAACTTGGAGTCACACTTGGAGTCAAACTTGGAGTCTAACTTGGAGTCTAACTTGGAGTCAAACTTGTAGTCTAACTTGGAATCTAAGTAGTAGTCTAACTTGGAGCCAACTCGGAGTCAAACTTGGAGTCAAACTTGGAGTCTAACTTGGAGTTTAAATTGGAGTCAAACTTGGAGTCTAACTAGGATTCTAACTAGGATTCTAACTAGGAGTCAAACTTGGAGTCTAACTTGGAGTCTAACTTGGAGTCTAACTTGGAGTCAAACTTGTAGTCTAACTTGGAGTCTAACTTGAAGTCAGGATTGGAGTCAAACTTGGAGTCAAACTTGGAGTCTAACTTGGAGTCTAACTTGGAGTCTAACTTGGAGTCTAACTCGGACTCTAACTAGGAGTCTAACTAGGAGTCTAACTTGGAGTCTAACTTGGAGTCAAACTTGGTGTCAAACTTGGAGTCACACTTGGAGTCAAACTTGGAGTCAAACTTGGAGTCAAACTTGGAGTCAAACTTGGAGTCAAACTTGGAGTCAAACTTGGATACTAATTTGGAGTCAAACTTGGAGTCAAACTTGGAGTCAAACTTGGAGTTTAAATTGGAGTCCAACTTGGAGTCTAACTAGGATTCTAACTTGGAGTCTACCTTGGAGTCTAACTTAGAGTCTAACTTGGAGTCTAACTTGGAGTCACTCTTGGAGTCAAACTTGGAGACAAAATTGGGGTCAAACTTGGAGTCAAACTTGGAGTCTAGCTTGGAGTCAAACTTGGAGTCAAACTTGAAGTCAAACTTGGAGTCTAATTTGGAGTCAATCTTGGAGTCAAACTTGGAGTCAAACTTGGAGTCAAACTTGGAATCTAACTTGGAGTCTAACTTGGAGTCTAACTTGGTCTCTAACTTGGACTCTAACTAGGATTCTAACTAGGAGTCTAACTTGGAGTCTAACTTGGAGTCCAACTTGGAGTCAAACTTGGAGTCTAACTTGGAGTCCAACTTGGAGTCAAACTTGGAGTCTAACTTGGAGTCACACTTGGAGGCAAACTTGGAGACAAAATTGGGGTCAAACTTGGAGTCAAACTTGGAGTCTAGCTTGGAGTCAAACTTGGAGTCAAACTTGAAGTCAAACTTGGAGTCAAACTTGGAGTCTAACTTGGAGTCTAACTTGGAGTCTAATTTGGAGTCACTCTTGGAGTCAAACTTGGAGTCTAATTTGGAGTCAAACTTGAATACTAACTTGGAGTCAAACTTGGTGTCAAACTTGGAGTCACACTTGGAGTCAAACTTGGAGTCTAACTTGGAGTTTAACTTGGAGTCAAACTTGTAGTCTAACTTGGAATCTAAGTAGTAGTCTAACTTGGAGCCAACTCGGAGTCAAACTTGGAGTCAAACTTGGAGTCTAACTTGGAGTCTAACTTGGAGTCAAACTTGGAGTCTAACTAGGATTCTAACTAGGATTCTAACTAGGAGTCAAACTTGGAGTCTAACTTGGAGTCTAACTTGGAGTCTAACTTGGAGTCAAACTTGTAGTCTAACTTGGAGTCTAACTTGAAGTCAGGATTGGAGTCAAACTTGGAGTCAAACTTGGAGTCAAACTTGGAGTCTAACTTGGAGTCTAACTTGGAGTCTAACTTGGACTCTAACTAGGAGTCTAACTAGGAGTCTAACTTGGAGTCTAACTTGGAGTCAAACTTGGTGTCAAACTTGGAGTCACACTTGGAGTCAAACTTGGAGTCAAACTTGGAGTCAAACTTGGAGTCAAACTTGGAGTCAAACTTGGAGTCAAACTTGGATACTAATTTGGAGTCAAACTTGGAGTCAAACTTGGAGTCAAACTTGGAGTTTAAATTGGAGTCAAACTTGGAGTCCAACTTGGAGTCAAACTTGGAGTCTAACTTGGAGTCCAACTTGGAGTCAAACTTGGAGTCTAACTTGGAGTCACACTTGGAGGCAAACTTGGAGACAAAATTGGGGTCAAACTTGGAGTCTAACTTGGAGTCCAACTTGGAGTCAAACTTGGAGTCTAACTTGGAGTCACACTTGGAGGCAAACTTGGAGACAAAATTGGGGTCAAACTTGGAGTCAAACTTGGAGTCTAGCTTGGAGTCAAACTTGGAGTCAAACTTGAAGTCAAACTTGGAGTCAAACTTGGAGTCTAACTTGGAGTCTAACTTGGAGTCTAATTTGGAGTCACTCTTGGAGTCAAACTTGGAGTCTAATTTGGAGTCAAACTTGAATACTAACTTGGAGTCAAACTTGGTGTCAAACTTGGAGTCACACTTGGAGTCAAACTTGGAGTCTAACTTGGAGTCTAACTTGGAGTCAAACTTGTAGTCTAACTTGGAATCTAAGTAGTAGTCTAACTTGGAGCCAACTCGGAGTCAAACTTGGAGTCAAACTTGGAGTCTAACTTGGAGTTTAAATTGGAGTCAAACTTGGAGTCTAACTAGGATTCTAACTAGGATTCTAACTAGGAGTCAAACTTGGAGTCTAACTTGGAGTCTAACTTGGAGTCTAACTTGGAGTCAAACTTGTAGTCTAACTTGGAGTCTAACTTGAAGTCAGGATTGGAGTCAAACTTGGAGTCAAACTTGGAGTCTAACTTGGAGTCTAACTTGGAGTCTAACTTGGAGTCTAACTTGGACTCTAACTAGGAGTCTAACTAGGAGTCTAACTTGGAGTCTAACTTGGAGTCAAACTTGGTGTCAAACTTGGAGTCACACTTGGAGTCAAACTTGGAGTCCAACTTGGAGTCAAACTTGGAGTCAAACTTGGAGTCAAACTTGGAGTCAAACTTGGATACTAATTTGGAGTCAAACTTGGAGTCAAACTTGGAGTCAAACTTGGAGTTTAAATTGGAGTCAAACTTGGAGTCCAACTTGGAGTCAAACTTGGAGTCTAACTTGGAGTCCAACTTGGAGTCAAACTTGGAGTCTAACTTGGAGTCACACTTGGAGGCAAACTTGGAGACAAAATTGGGGTCAAACTTGGAGTCAAACTTGGAGTCTAGCTTGGAGTCAAACTTGGAGTCAAACTTGAAGTCAAACTTGGAGTCAAACTTGGAGTCTAACTTGGAGTCTAACTTGGAGTCTAATTTGGAGTCACTCTTGGAGTCACTCTTGGAGTCTAATTTGGAGTCAAACTTGAATACTAACTTGGAGTCAAACTTGGTGTCAAACTTGGAGTCACACTTGGAGTCAAACTTGGAGTCTAACTTGGAGTCTAACTTGGAGTCAAACTTGTAGTCTAACTTGGAATCTAAGTAGTAGTCTAACTTGGAGCCAACTCGGAGTCAAACTTGGAGTCAAACTTGGAGTCTAACTTGGAGTTTAAATTGGAGTCAAACTTGGAGTCTAACTAGGATTCTAACTAGGATTCTAACTAGGAGTCAAACTTGGAGTCTAACTTGGAGTCTAACTTGGAGTCTAACTTGGAGTCAAACTTGTAGTCTAACTTGGAGTCTAACTTGAAGTCAGGATTGGAGTCAAACTTGGAGTCAAACTTGGAGTCTAACTTGGAGTCTAACTTGGAGTCTAACTTGGAGTCTAACTTGGACTCTAACTAGGAGTCTAACTAGGAGTCTAACTTGGAGTCTAACTTGGAGTCAAACTTGGTGTCAAACTTGGAGTCACACTTGGAGTCAAACTTGGAGTCCAACTTGGAGTCAAACTTGGAGTCAAACTTGGAGTCAAACTTGGAGTCAAACTTGGAGTCAAACTTGGATACTAATTTGGAGTCAAACTTGGAGTCAAACTTGGAGTCAAACTTGGAGTTTAAATTGGAGTCAAACTTGGAGTCCAACTTGGAGTCAAACTTGGAGTCTAACTTGGAGTCCAACTTGGAGTCAAACTTGGAGTCTAACTTGGAGTCACACTTGGAGGCAAACTTGGAGACAAAATTGGGGTCAAACTTGGAGTCAAACTTGGAGTCTAACTTGGAGTTTAAATTGGAGTCAAACTTGGAGTCTAACTAGGATTCTAACTAGGATTCTAACTAGGAGTCAAACTTGGAGTCTAACTTGGAGTCTAACTTGGAGTCTAACTTGGAGTCAAACTTGTAGTCTAACTTGGAGTCTAACTTGAAGTCAGGATTGGAGTCAAACTTGGAGTCAAACTTGGAGTCTAACTTGGAGTCTAACTTGGAGTCTAACTTGGAGTCTAACTTGGACTCTAACTAGGAGTCTAACTAGGAGTCTAACTTGGAGTCTAACTTGGAGTCAAACTTGGTGTCAAACTTGGAGTCACACTTGGAGTCAAACTTGGAGTCCAACTTGGAGTCAAACTTGGAGTCAAACTTGGAGTCAAACTTGGAGTCAAACTTGGAGTCAAACTTGGATACTAATTTGGAGTCAAACTTGGAGTCAAACTTGGAGTCAAACTTGGAGTTTAAATTGGAGTCAAACTTGGAGTCCAACTTGGAGTCAAACTTGGAGTCTAACTTGGAGTCCAACTTGGAGTCAAACTTGGAGTCTAACTTGGAGTCACACTTGGAGGCAAACTTGGAGACAAAATTGGGGTCAAACTTGGAGTCAAACTTGGAGTCTAGCTTGGAGTCAAACTTGGAGTCAAACTTGAAGTCAAACTTGGAGTCAAACTTGGAGTCTAACTTGGAGTCTAACTTGGAGTCTAATTTGGAGTCACTCTTGGAGTCAAACTTGGAGTCTAATTTGGAGTCAAACTTGAATACTAACTTGGAGTCAAACTTGGTGTCAAACTTGGAGTCACACTTGGAGTCAAACTTGGAGTCTAACTTGGAGTCTAACTTGGAGTCAAACTTGTAGTCTAACTTGGAATCTAAGTAGTAGTCTAACTTGGAGCCAACTCGGAGTCAAACTTGGAGTCAAACTTGGAGTCTAACTTGGAGTTTAAATTGGAGTCAAACTTGGAGTCTAACTAGGATTCTAACTAGGATTCTAACTAGGAGTCAAACTTGGAGTCTAACTTGGAGTCTAACTTGGAGTCTAACTTGGAGTCAAACTTGTAGTCTAACTTGGAGTCTAACTTGAAGTCATGATTGGAGTCAAACTTGGAGTCAAACTTGGAGTCTAACTTGGAGTCTAACTTGGAGTCTAACTTGGAGTCTAACTTGGACTCTAACTAGGAGTCTAACTAGGAGTCTAACTTGGAGTCTAACTTGGAGTCAAACTTGGTGTCAAACTTGGAGTCACACTTGGAGTCAAACTTGGAGTCAAACTTGGAGTCAAACTTGGAGTCAAACTTGGAGTCAAACTTGGAGTCAAACTTGGATACTAATTTGGAGTCAAACTTGGAGTCAAACTTGGAGTCAAACTTGGAGTTTAAATTGGAGTCAAACTTGGAGTCTAACTAGGATTCTAACTTGGAGTCTACCTTGGAGTCTAACTTAGAGTCTAACTTGGAGTCTAACTTGGAGTCACTCTTGGAGTCAAACTTGGAGACAAAATTGGGGTCAAACTTGGAGTCAAACTTGGAGTCTAGCTTGGAGTCAAACTTGGAGTCAAACTTGAAGTCAAACTTGGAGTCAAACTTGGAGTCTAACTTGGAGTCTAACTTGGAGTCTAATTTGGAGTCACTCTTGGAGTCAAACTTGGAGTCTAATTTGGAGTCAAACTTGAATACTAACTTGGAGTCAAACTTGGTGTCAAACTTGGAGTCTAATTTGGAGTCACTCTTGGAGTCAAACTTGGAGTCTAATTTGGAGTCAAACTTGAATACTAACTTGGAGTCAAACTTGGTGTCAATTTTGGAGTCAAACTTGGAGTCAAACATGGAGTCTAACTTGGAGTCTAACTTGGAGTCTAACTTGGAGTCTAACTTGGAGTCAAACTTGGAGTCAAACTTGGAGTCTAACTTGGAGTCTAACTTGGAGTCTAACTTGGAGTCAAACTTGAAGTCAAACTTGGAGTCTAATTTGGAGTCAATCTTGGAGTCAAACTTGGAGTCAAACTTGGAGTCAAACTTGGAATCTAACTTGGAGTCTAACTTGGAGTCTAACTTGGTCTCTAACTTGGACTCTAACTAGGATTCTAACTAGGATTCTAACTAGGAGTCTAACTTGGAGTCCAACTTGGAGTCAAACTTGGAGTCTAACTTGGAGTCCAACTTGGAGTCAAACTTGGAGTCTAACTTGGAGTCACACTTGGAGGCAAACTTGGAGACAAAATTGGGGTCAAACTTGGAGTCAAACTTGGAGTCTAGCTTGGAGTCAAACTTGGAGTCAAACTTGAAGTCAAACTTGGAGTCAAACTTGGAGTCTAACTTGGAGTCTAACTTGGAGTCTAATTTGGAGTCACTCTTGGAGTCAAACTTGGAGTCTAATTTGGAGTCAAACTTGAATACTAACTTGGAGTCAAACTTGGTGTCAAACTTGGAGTCACACTTGGAGTCAAACTTGGAGTCTAACTTGGAGTCTAACTTGGAGTCAAACTTGTAGTCTAACTTGGAATCTAAGTAGTAGTCTAACTTGGAGCCAACTCGGAGTCAAACTTGGAGTCAAACTTGGAGTCTAACTTGGAGTTTAAATTGGAGTCAAACTTGGAGTCTAACTAGGATTCTAACTAGGATTCTAACTAGGAGTCAAACATGGAGTCTAACTTGGAGTCTAACTTGGAGTCTAACTTGGAGTCAAACTTGTAGTCTAACTTGGAGTCTAACTTGAAGTCAGGATTGGAGTCAAACTTGGAGTCAAACTTGGAGTCTAACTTGGAGTCTAACTTGGAGTCTAACTTGGAGTCTAACTCGGACTCTAACTAGGAGTCTAACTAGGAGTCTAACTTGGAGTCTAACTTGGAGTCAAACTTGGTGTCAAACTTGGAGTCACACTTGGAGTCAAACTTGGAGTCAAACTTGGAGTCAAACTTGGAGTCAAACTTGGAGTCAAACTTGGAGTCAAACTTGGATACTAATTTGGAGTCAAACTTGGAGTCAAACTTGGAGTCAAACTTGGAGTTTAAATTGGAGTCCAACTTGGAGTCTAACTAGGATTCTAACTTGGAGTCTACCTTGGAGTCTAACTTAGAGTCTAACTTGGAGTCTAACTTGGAGTCACTCTTGGAGTCAAACTTGGAGACAAAATTGGGGTCAAACTTGGAGTCAAACTTGGAGTCTAGCTTGGAGTCAAACTTGGAGTCAAACTTGAAGTCAAACTTGGAGTCTAATTTGGAGTCAATCTTGGAGTCAAACTTGGAGTCAAACTTGGAGTCAAACTTGGAATCTAACTTGGAGTCTAACTTGGAGTCTAACTTGGTCTCTAACTTGGACTCTAACTAGGATTCTAACTAGGAGTCTAACTTGGAGTCTAACTTGGAGTCCAACTTGGAGTCAAACTTGGAGTCTAACTTGGAGTCCAACTTGGAGTCAAACTTGGAGTCTAACTTGGAGTCACACTTGGAGGCAAACTTGGAGACAAAATTGGGGTCAAACTTGGAGTCAAACTTGGAGTCTAGCTTGGAGTCAAACTTGGAGTCAAACTTGAAGTCAAACTTGGAGTCAAACTTGGAGTCTAACTTGGAGTCTAACTTGGAGTCTAATTTGGAGTCACTCTTGGAGTCAAACTTGGAGTCTAATTTGGAGTCAAACTTGAATACTAACTTGGAGTCAAACTTGGTGTCAAACTTGGAGTCACACTTGGAGTCAAACTTGGAGTCTAACTTGGAGTTTAACTTGGAGTCAAACTTGTAGTCTAACTTGGAATCTAAGTAGTAGTCTAACTTGGAGCCAACTCGGAGTCAAACTTGGAGTCAAACTTGGAGTCTAACTTGGAGTCTAACTTGGAGTCAAACTTGGAGTCTAACTAGGATTCTAACTAGGATTCTAACTAGGAGTCAAACTTGGAGTCTAACTTGGAGTCTAACTTGGAGTCTAACTTGGAGTCAAACTTGTAGTCTAACTTGGAGTCTAACTTGAAGTCAGGATTGGAGTCAAACTTGGAGTCAAACTTGGAGTCAAACTTGGAGTCTAACTTGGAGTCTAACTTGGAGTCTAACTTGGACTCTAACTAGGAGTCTAACTAGGAGTCTAACTTGGAGTCTAACTTGGAGTCAAACTTGGTGTCAAACTTGGAGTCACACTTGGAGTCAAACTTGGAGTCAAACTTGGAGTCAAACTTGGAGTCAAACTTGGAGTCAAACTTGGAGTCAAACTTGGATACTAATTTGGAGTCAAACTTGGAGTCAAACTTGGAGTCAAACTTGGAGTTTAAATTGGAGTCAAACTTGGAGTCCAACTTGGAGTCAAACTTGGAGTCTAACTTGGAGTCCAACTTGGAGTCAAACTTGGAGTCTAACTTGGAGTCACACTTGGAGGCAAACTTGGAGACAAAATTGGGGTCAAACTTGGAGTCTAACTTGGAGTCCAACTTGGAGTCAAACTTGGAGTCTAACTTGGAGTCACACTTGGAGGCAAACTTGGAGACAAAATTGGGGTCAAACTTGGAGTCAAACTTGGAGTCTAGCTTGGAGTCAAACTTGGAGTCAAACTTGAAGTCAAACTTGGAGTCAAACTTGGAGTCTAACTTGGAGTCTAACTTGGAGTCTAATTTGGAGTCACTCTTGGAGTCAAACTTGGAGTCTAATTTGGAGTCAAACTTGAATACTAACTTGGAGTCAAACTTGGTGTCAAACTTGGAGTCACACTTGGAGTCAAACTTGGAGTCTAACTTGGAGTCTAACTTGGAGTCAAACTTGTAGTCTAACTTGGAATCTAAGTAGTAGTCTAACTTGGAGCCAACTCGGAGTCAAACTTGGAGTCAAACTTGGAGTCTAACTTGGAGTTTAAATTGGAGTCAAACTTGGAGTCTAACTAGGATTCTAACTAGGATTCTAACTAGGAGTCAAACTTGGAGTCTAACTTGGAGTCTAACTTGGAGTCTAACTTGGAGTCAAACTTGTAGTCTAACTTGGAGTCTAACTTGAAGTCAGGATTGGAGTCAAACTTGGAGTCAAACTTGGAGTCTAACTTGGAGTCTAACTTGGAGTCTAACTTGGAGTCTAACTTGGACTCTAACTAGGAGTCTAACTAGGAGTCTAACTTGGAGTCTAACTTGGAGTCAAACTTGGTGTCAAACTTGGAGTCACACTTGGAGTCAAACTTGGAGTCCAACTTGGAGTCAAACTTGGAGTCAAACTTGGAGTCAAACTTGGAGTCAAACTTGGATACTAATTTGGAGTCAAACTTGGAGTCAAACTTGGAGTCAAACTTGGAGTTTAAATTGGAGTCAAACTTGGAGTCCAACTTGGAGTCAAACTTGGAGTCTAACTTGGAGTCCAACTTGGAGTCAAACTTGGAGTCTAACTTGGAGTCACACTTGGAGGCAAACTTGGAGACAAAATTGGGGTCAAACTTGGAGTCAAACTTGGAGTCTAGCTTGGAGTCAAACTTGGAGTCAAACTTGAAGTCAAACTTGGAGTCAAACTTGGAGTCTAACTTGGAGTCTAACTTGGAGTCTAATTTGGAGTCACTCTTGGAGTCAAACTTGGAGTCTAATTTGGAGTCAAACTTGAATACTAACTTGGAGTCAAACTTGGTGTCAAACTTGGAGTCACACTTGGAGTCAAACTTGGAGTCTAACTTGGAGTCTAACTTGGAGTCAAACTTGTAGTCTAACTTGGAATCTAAGTAGTAGTCTAACTTGGAGCCAACTCGGAGTCAAACTTGGAGTCAAACTTGGAGTCTAACTTGGAGTTTAAATTGGAGTCAAACTTGGAGTCTAACTAGGATTCTAACTAGGATTCTAACTAGGAGTCAAACTTGGAGTCTAACTTGGAGTCTAACTTGGAGTCTAACTTGGAGTCAAACTTGTAGTCTAACTTGGAGTCTAACTTGAAGTCATGATTGGAGTCAAACTTGGAGTCAAACTTGGAGTCTAACTTGGAGTCTAACTTGGAGTCTAACTTGGAGTCTAACTTGGACTCTAACTAGGAGTCTAACTAGGAGTCTAACTTGGAGTCTAACTTGGAGTCAAACTTGGTGTCAAACTTGGAGTCACACTTGGAGTCAAACTTGGAGTCAAACTTGGAGTCAAACTTGGAGTCAAACTTGGAGTCAAACTTGGAGTCAAACTTGGATACTAATTTGGAGTCAAACTTGGAGTCAAACTTGGAGTCAAACTTGGAGTTTAAATTGGAGTCAAACTTGGAGTCTAACTAGGATTCTAACTTGGAGTCTACCTTGGAGTCTAACTTAGAGTCTAACTTGGAGTCTAACTTGGAGTCACTCTTGGAGTCAAACTTGGAGACAAAATTGGGGTCAAACTTGGAGTCAAACTTGGAGTCTAGCTTGGAGTCAAACTTGGAGTCAAACTTGAAGTCAAACTTGGAGTCAAACTTGGAGTCTAACTTGGAGTCTAACTTGGAGTCTAATTTGGAGTCACTCTTGGAGTCAAACTTGGAGTCTAATTTGGAGTCAAACTTGAATACTAACTTGGAGTCAAACTTGGTGTCAAACTTGGAGTCAAACTTGGAGTCTAATTTGGAGTCACTCTTGGAGTCAAACTTGGAGTCTAATTTGGAGTCAAACTTGAATACTAACTTGGAGTCAAACTTGGTGTCAATTTTGGAGTCAAACTTGGAGTCAAACATGGAGTCTAACTTGGAGTCTAACTTGGAGTCTAACTTGGAGTCTAACTTGGAGTCAAACTTGGAGTCAAACTTGGAGTCTAACTTGGAGTCTAACTTGGAGTCTAACTTGGAGTCAAACTTGAAGTCAAACTTGGAGTCTAATTTGGAGTCAATCTTGGAGTCAAACTTGGAGTCAAACTTGGAGTCAAACTTGGAATCTAACTTGGAGTCTAACTTGGAGTCTAACTTGGTCTCTAACTTGGACTCTAACTAGGATTCTAACTAGGATTCTAACTAGGAGTCTAACTTGGAGTCCAACTTGGAGTCAAACTTGGAGTCTAACTTGGAGTCCAACTTGGAGTCAAACTTGGAGTCTAACTTGGAGTCACACTTGGAGGCAAACTTGGAGACAAAATTGGGGTCAAACTTGGAGTCAAACTTGGAGTCTAGCTTGGAGTCAAACTTGGAGTCAAACTTGAAGTCAAACTTGGAGTCAAACTTGGAGTCTAACTTGGAGTCTAACTTGGAGTCTAATTTGGAGTCACTCTTGGAGTCAAACTTGGAGTCTAATTTGGAGTCAAACTTGAATACTAACTTGGAGTCAAACTTGGTGTCAAACTTGGAGTCACACTTGGAGTCAAACTTGGAGTCTAACTTGGAGTCTAACTTGGAGTCAAACTTGTAGTCTAACTTGGAATCTAAGTAGTAGTCTAACTTGGAGCCAACTCGGAGTCAAACTTGGAGTCAAACTTGGAGTCTAACTTGGAGTTTAAATTGGAGTCAAACTTGGAGTCTAACTAGGATTCTAACTAGGATTCTAACTAGGAGTCAAACTTGGAGTCTAACTTGGAGTCTAACTTGGAGTCTAACTTGGAGTCAAACTTGTAGTCTAACTTGGAGTCTAACTTGAAGTCAGGATTGGAGTCAAACTTGGAGTCAAACTTGGAGTCTAACTTGGAGTCTAACTTGGAGTCTAACTTGGAGTCTAACTCGGACTCTAACTAGGAGTCTAACTAGGAGTCTAACTTGGAGTCTAACTTGGAGTCAAACTTGGTGTCAAACTTGGAGTCACACTTGGAGTCAAACTTGGAGTCAAACTTGGAGTCAAACTTGGAGTCAAACTTGGAGTCAAACTTGGAGTCAAACTTGGATACTAATTTGGAGTCAAACTTGGAGTCAAACTTGGAGTCAAACTTGGAGTTTAAATTGGAGTCCAACTTGGAGTCTAACTAGGATTCTAACTTGGAGTCTACCTTGGAGTCTAACTTAGAGTCTAACTTGGAGTCTAACTTGGAGTCACTCTTGGAGTCAAACTTGGAGACAAAATTGGGGTCAAACTTGGAGTCAAACTTGGAGTCTAGCTTGGAGTCAAACTTGGAGTCAAACTTGAAGTCAAACTTGGAGTCTAATTTGGAGTCAATCTTGGAGTCAAACTTGGAGTCAAACTTGGAGTCAAACTTGGAATCTAACTTGGAGTCTAACTTGGAGTCTAACTTGGTCTCTAACTTGGACTCTAACTAGGATTCTAACTAGGAGTCTAACTTGGAGTCTAACTTGGAGTCCAACTTGGAGTCAAACTTGGAGTCTAACTTGGAGTCCAACTTGGAGTCAAACTTGGAGTCTAACTTGGAGTCACACTTGGAGGCAAACTTGGAGACAAAATTGGGGTCAAACTTGGAGTCAAACTTGGAGTCTAGCTTGGAGTCAAACTTGGAGTCAAACTTGAAGTCAAACTTGGAGTCAAACTTGGAGTCTAACTTGGAGTCTAACTTGGAGTCTAATTTGGAGTCACTCTTGGAGTCAAACTTGGAGTCTAATTTGGAGTCAAACTTGAATACTAACTTGGAGTCAAACTTGGTGTCAAACTTGGAGTCACACTTGGAGTCAAACTTGGAGTCTAACTTGGAGTTTAACTTGGAGTCAAACTTGTAGTCTAACTTGGAATCTAAGTAGTAGTCTAACTTGGAGCCAACTCGGAGTCAAACTTGGAGTCAAACTTGGAGTCTAACTTGGAGTCTAACTTGGAGTCAAACTTGGAGTCTAACTAGGATTCTAACTAGGATTCTAACTAGGAGTCAAACTTGGAGTCTAACTTGGAGTCTAACTTGGAGTCTAACTTGGAGTCAAACTTGTAGTCTAACTTGGAGTCTAACTTGAAGTCAGGATTGGAGTCAAACTTGGAGTCAAACTTGGAGTCAAACTTGGAGTCTAACTTGGAGTCTAACTTGGAGTCTAACTTGGACTCTAACTAGGAGTCTAACTAGGAGTCTAACTTGGAGTCTAACTTGGAGTCAAACTTGGTGTCAAACTTGGAGTCACACTTGGAGTCAAACTTGGAGTCAAACTTGGAGTCAAACTTGGAGTCAAACTTGGAGTCAAACTTGGAGTCAAACTTGGATACTAATTTGGAGTCAAACTTGGAGTCAAACTTGGAGTCAAACTTGGAGTTTAAATTGGAGTCAAACTTGGAGTCTAACTAGGATTCTAACTTGGAGTCTACCTTGGAGTCTAACTTAGAGTCTAACTTGGAGTCTAACTTGGAGTCACTCTTGGAGTCAAACTTGGAGACAAAATTGGGGTCAAACTTGGAGTCAAACTTGGAGTCTAGCTTGGAGTCAAACTTGGAGTCAAACTTGAAGTCAAACTTGGAGTCAAACTTGGAGTCTAACTTGGAGTCTAACTTGGAGTCTAATTTGGAGTCACTCTTGGAGTCAAACTTGGAGTCAAATTTGGTGTCAAACTTGGAGTCACACTTGGAGTCAAACTTGGAGTCTAACTTGGAGTCTAACTTGGAGTCAAACTTGTAGTCTAACTTGGAATCTAAGTAGTAGTCTAACTTGGAGCCAACTCGGAGTCAAACTTGGAGTCTAACTTGGAGTTTAAATTGGAGTCAAACTTGGAGTCTAACTAGGATTCTAACTAGGATTCTAACTAGGAGTCAAACTTGGAGTCTAACTTGGAGTCTAACTTGGAGTCTAACTTGGAGTCAGGATTGGAGTCAAACTTGGAGTCAAACTTGGAGTCAAACTTGGATACTAATTTGGAGTCAAACTTGGAGTCAAACTTGGAGTCAAACTTGGAGTTTAAATTGGAGTCAAACTTGGAGTCTAGCTAGGATACTAATTTGGAGTCTACCTTGGAGTCTAACTTGGAGTCTAACTTGGAGTCTAACTTGGAGTCTAACTTGGAGTCAAACTTGTAGTCTAACTTGGAGTCTAACTTGAAGTCAGGATTGGAGTCAAACTTGGAGTCAAACTTGGAATCTAACTTGGAGTCTAACTTGGAGTCTAACTTGGTCTCTAACTTGGACTCTAACTAGGAGTCTAACTAGGAGTCTAACTAGGAGTCTAACTTGGAGTCTAACTTGGAGTCTAACTTGGAGTCTAACTTGGAGTAAACTTGGAGTCTAATTTGGAGTCAATCTTGGAGTCAAACTTGGAGTCAAACTTGGAGTCAAACTTGGAGTCAAACATGGAGTCTAACTTGGAGTCTAACTTGGAGTCTAACTTGGAGTCTAACTTGGAGTCTAACTTGGAGTCAAACTTGGAGTCAAATTTGGAGTCTAACTTGGAGTCTAACTTGGAGTCTAACTTGGAGTCAAACTTGAAGTCAAACTTGGAGTCTAATTTGGAGTCAATCTTGGAGTCACTCTTGGAGTCAAACTTGGAGACAAAATTGGGGTCAAACTTGGAGTCAAACTTGGAGTCTAGCTTGGAGTCAAACTTGGAGTCAAACTTGAAGTCAAACTTGGAGTCTAATTTGGAGTCAATCTTGGAGTCAAACTTGGAGTCAAACTTGGAGTCAAACTTGGAATCTAACTTGGAGTCTAACTTGGAGTCTAACTTGGTCTCTAACTTGGACTCTAACTAGGATTCTAACTAGGAGTCTAACTTGGAGTCTAACTTGGAGTCCAACTTGGAGTCAAACTTGGAGTCTAACTTGGAGTCCAACTTGGAGTCAAACTTGGAGTCTAACTTGGAGTCACTCTTGGAGGCAAACTTGGAGACAAAATTGGGGTCAAACTTGGAGTCAAACTTGGAGTCTAGCTTGGAGTCAAACTTGGAGTCAAACTTAAAGTCAAACTTGGAGTCAAACTTGGAGTCTAACTTGGAGTCTAACTTGGAGTCTAATTTGGAGTCACTCTTGGAGTCAAACTTGGAGTCTAATTTGGAGTCAAACTTGAATACTAACTTGGAGTCAAACTTGGTGTCAAACTAGGAGTCACACTTGGAGTCAAACTTGGAGTCTAACTTGGAGTCTAACTTGGAGTCAAACTTGTAGTCTAACTTGGAATCTAAGTAGTAGTCTAACTTGGAGCAAACTCGGAGTCAAACTTGGAGTCAAACTTGGAGTCTAACTTGGAGTTTAAATTGGAGTCAAACTTGGAGTCTAACTAGGATTCTAACTAGGATTCTAACTAGGAGTCAAACTTGGAGTCTAACTTGGAGTCTAACTTGGAGTCAAACTTGTAGTCTAACTTGGAGTCTAACTTGAAGTCAGGATTGGAGTCAAACTTGGAGTCAAACTTGGAGTCTAACTTGGAGTCTAACTAGGAGTCTAACTTGGAGTCTAACTTGGACTCTAACTAGGAGTCTAACTAGGAGTCTAACTTGGAGTCTAACTTGGAGTCAAACTTGGTGTCAAACTTGGAGTCAAACTTGGAGTCTAACTTGGAGTCCAACTTGGAGTCTAACTTGGAGTCTAACTTGGAGTCACTCTTGGAGGCAAACTTGGAGACAAAATTGGGGTCAAACTTGGAGTCGAACTTGGAGTCTAGCTTGGAGTCAAACTTGGAGTCAAACTTGAAGTCAAACTTGGAGTCTAACTTGGAGTCTAACTTGGAGTCTAACTTGGAGTCTAATTTGGAGTCACTCTTGGAGTCAAACTTGGAGTCTAATTTGGAGTCAAACTTGAATACTAACTTGGAGTCAAACTTGGTGTCAAACTAGGAGTCACACTTGGAGTCAAACTTGGAGTCTAACTTGGAGTCTAACTTGGAGTCAAACTTGTAGTCTAACTTGGAATCTAAGTAGTAGTCTAACTTGGAGCCAACTCGGAATCAAACTTGGAGTCAAACTTGGAGTCTAACTTGGAGTTTAAATTGGAGTCAAACTTGGAGTCTAACTAGGATTCTAACTAGGATTCTAACTAGGAGTCAAACTTGGAGTCTAACTTGGAGTCTAACTTGGAGTCTAACTTGGAGTCAAACTTGTAGTCTAACTTGGAGTCTAACTTGAAGTCAGGATTGGAGTCAAACTTGGAGTCTAACTAGGATTCTAACTAGGATTCTAACTAGGAGTCAAACTTGGAGTCTAACTTGGAGTCTAACTTGGAGTCTAACTTGGAGTCAGGATTGGAGTCAAACTTGGAGTCAAACTTGGAGTCAAACTTGGATACTAATTTGGAGTCAAACTTGGAGTCAAACTTGGAGTCAAACTTGGAGTTTAAATTGGAGTCAAACTTGGAGTCTAGCTAGGATTCTAACTTGGAGTCTACCTTGGAGTCTAACTTAGAGTCTAACTTGGAGTCTAACTTGGAGTCTAACTTGGAGTCAAACTTGTAGTCTAACTTGGAGTCTAACTTGAAGTCAGGATTGGAGTCAAACTTGGAGTCAAACTTGGAATCTAACTTGGAGTCTAACTTGGAGTCTAACTTGGTCTCTAACTTGGACTCTAACTAGGAGTCTAACTAGGAGTCTAACTAGGAGTCTAACTTGGAGTCTAACTTGGAGTCTAACTTGGAGTCTAACTTGGAGTAAACTTGGAGTCTAATTTGGAGTCAATCTTGGAGTCAAACTTGGAGTCAAACTTGGAGTCAAACTTGGAGTCAAACATGGAGTCTAACTTGGAGTCTAACTTGGAGTCTAACTTGGAGTCTAACTTGGAGTCTAACTTGGAGTCAAACTTGGAGTCAAATTTGGAGTCTAACTTGGAGTCTAACTTGGAGTCTAACTTGGAGTCAAACTTGAAGTCAAACTTGGAGTCTAATTTGGAGTCAATCTTGGAGTCACTCTTGGAGTCAAACTTGGAGACAAAATTGGGGTCAAACTTGGAGTCAAACTTGGAGTCTAGCTTGGAGTCAAACTTGGAGTCAAACTTGAAGTCAAACTTGGAGTCTAATTTGGAGTCAATCTTGGAGTCAAACTTGGAGTCAAACTTGGAGTCAAACTTGGAATCTAACTTGGAGTCTAACTTGGAGTCTAACTTGGTCTCTAACTTGGACTCTAACTAGGATTCTAACTAGGAGTCTAACTTGGAGTCTAACTTGGAGTCCAACTTGGAGTCAAACTTGGAGTCTAACTTGGAGTCCAACTTGGAGTCAAACTTGGAGTCTAACTTGGAGTCACTCTTGGAGGCAAACTTGGAGACAAAATTGGGGTCAAACTTGGAGTCAAACTTGGAGTCTAGCTTGGAGTCAAACTTGGAGTCAAACTTGAAGTCAAACTTGGAGTCAAACTTGGAGTCTAACTTGGAGTCTAACTTGGAGTCTAATTTGGAGTCACTCTTGGAGTCAAACTTGGAGTCTAATTTGGAGTCAAACTTGAATACTAACTTGGAGTCAAACTTGGTGTCAAACTAGGAGTCACACTTGGAGTCAAACTTGGAGTCTAACTTGGAGTCTAACTTGGAGTCAAACTTGTAGTCTAACTTGGAATCTAAGTAGTAGTCTAACTTGGAGCAAACTCGGAGTCAAACTTGGAGTCAAACTTGGAGTCTAACTTGGAGTTTAAATTGGAGTCAAACTTGGAGTCTAACTAGGATTCTAACTAGGATTCTAACTAGGAGTCAAACTTGGAGTCTAACTTGGAGTCTAACTTGGAGTCAAACTTGTAGTCTAACTTGGAGTCTAACTTGAAGTCAGGATTGGAGTCAAACTTGGAGTCAAACTTGGAGTCTAACTTGGAGTCTAACTAGGAGTCTAACTTGGAGTCTAACTTGGACTCTAACTAGGAGTCTAACTAGGAGTCTAACTTGGAGTCTAACTTGGAGTCAAACTTGGTGTCAAACTTGGAGTCAAACTTGGAGTCTAACTTGGAGTCCAACTTGGAGTCTAACTTGGAGTCTAACTTGGAGTCACTCTTGGAGGCAAACTTGGAGACAAAATTGGGGTCAAACTTGGAGTCGAACTTGGAGTCTAGCTTGGAGTCAAACTTGGAGTCAAACTTGAAGTCAAACTTGGAGTCTAACTTGGAGTCTAACTTGGAGTCTAACTTGGAGTCTAATTTGGAGTCACTCTTGGAGTCAAACTTGGAGTCTAATTTGGAGTCAAACTTGAATACTAACTTGGAGTCAAACTTGGTGTCAAACTAGGAGTCACACTTGGAGTCAAACTTGGAGTCTAACTTGGAGTCTAACTTGGAGTCAAACTTGTAGTCTAACTTGGAATCTAAGTAGTAGTCTAACTTGGAGCCAACTCGGAGTCAAACTTGGAGTCAAACTTGGAGTCTAACTTGGAGTTTAAATTGGAGTCAAACTTGGAGTCTAACTAGGATTCTAACTAGGATTCTAACTAGGAGTCAAACTTGGAGTCTAACTTGGAGTCTAACTTGGAGTCTAACTTTTAGTCAAACTTGTAGTCTAACTTGGAGTCTAACTTGAAGTCAGGATTGGAGTCAAACTTGGAGTCAAACTTGGAGTCTAACTTGGAGTCTAACTTGGAGTCTAACTTGGAGTCTAACTTGGACTCTAACTAGGAGTCTAACTAGGAGTCTAACTTGGAGTCTAACTTGGAGTCAAACTTGGTGTCAAACTTGGAGTCAAACTTGGAATCTAACTTGGAGTCTAACTTGAAGTCAGGATTGGAGTCAAACTTGGAGTCAAACTTGGAGTCTAACTTGGAGTCTAACTTGGAGTCTAACTTGGAGTCTAACTTGGACTCTAACTAGGAGTCTAACTAGGAGTCTAACTTGGAGTCTAACTTGGAGTCAAACTTGGTGTCAAACTTGGAGTCACACTTGGAGTCAAACTTGGAGTCAAACTTGGAGTCAAACTTGGAGTCAAACTTGGAGTCAAACTTGGAGTCAAACTTGGATACTAATTTGGAGTCAAACTTGGAGTCAAACTTGGAGTCAAACTTGGAGTTTGAATTGGAGTCAAACTTGGAGTCTAACTAGGATTCTAACTTGGAGTCTACCTTGGAGTCTAACTTAGAGTCTAACTTGGAGTCTAACTTGGAGTCACTCTTGGAGTCAAACTTGGAGACAAAATTGGGGTCAAACTTGGAGTCAAACTTGGAGTCTAGCTTGGAGTCAAACTTGGAGTCAAACTTGAAGTCAAACTTGGAGTCAAACTTGGAGTCTTACTTGGAGTCTAACTTGGAGTCTAATTTGGAGTCACTCTTGGAGTCAAACTTGGAGTCTAATTTGGAGTCTAACTTGAATACTAACTTGGAGTCAAACTTGGTGTCAAACTTGGAGTCACACTTGGAGTCAAACTTGGAGTCTAACTTGGAGTCTAACTTGGAGTCAAACTTGTAGTCTAACTTTGAATCTAAGTAGTAGTCTAACTTGGAGCCAACTCGGAGTCAAACTTGGAGTCTAACTTGGAGTTTAAATTGGAGTCAAACTTGGAGTCTAACTAGGATTCTAACTAGGATTCTAACTAGGAGTCAAACTTGGAGTCTAACTTGGAGTCTAACTTGGAGTCTAACTTGGAGTCAAACTTGTAGTCTAACTTGGAGTCTAACTTGAAGTCAGGATTGGAGTCAAACTTGGAGTCAAACTTGGAGTCTAACTTGGAGTCTAACTTGGAGTCTAACTTGGAGTCTAACTTGGACTCTAACTAGGAGTCTAACTAGGAGTCTAACTTGGAGTCTAACTTGGAGTCAAACTTGGTGTCAAACTTGGAGTCAAACTTGGAATCTAACTTGGAGTCTAACTTGAAGTCAGGATTGGAGTCAAACTTGGAGTCAAACTTGGAGTCTAACTTGGAGTCTAACTTGGAGTCTAACTTGGAGTCTAACTTGGACTCTAACTAGGAGTCTAACTAGGAGTCTAACTTGGAGTCTAACTTGGAGTCAAACTTGGTGTCAAACTTGGAGTCACACTTGGAGTCAAACTTGGAGTCAAACTTGGAGTCAAACTTGGAGTCAAACTTGGAGTCAAACTTGGAGTCAAACTTGGATACTAATTTGGAGTCAAACTTGGAGTCAAACTTGGAGTCAAACTTGGAGTTTGAATTGGAGTCAAACTTGGAGTCTAACTAGGATTCTAACTTGGAGTCTACCTTGGAGTCTAACTTAGAGTCTAACTTGGAGTCTAACTTGGAGTCACTCTTGGAGTCAAACTTGGAGACAAAATTGGGGTCAAACTTGGAGTCAAACTTGGAGTCTAGCTTGGAGTCAAACTTGGAGTCAAACTTGAAGTCAAACTTGGAGTCAAACTTGGAGTCTTACTTGGAGTCTAACTTGGAGTCTAATTTGGAGTCACTCTTGGAGTCAAACTTGGAGTCTAATTTGGAGTCTAACTTGAATACTAACTTGGAGTCAAACTTGGTGTCAAACTTGGAGTCACACTTGGAGTCAAACTTGGAGTCTAACTTGGAGTCTAACTTGGAGTCAAACTTGTAGTCTAACTTTGAATCTAAGTAGTAGTCTAACTTGGAGCCAACTCGGAGTCAAACTTGGAGTCTAACTTGGAGTTTAAATTGGAGTCAAACTTGGAGTCTAACTAGGATTCTAACTAGGATTCTAACTAGGAGTCAAACTTGGAGTCTAACTTGGAGTCTAACTTGGAGTCTAACTTGGAGTCAAACTTGTAGTCTAACTTGGAGTCTAACTTGGAGTCTAACTTGGAGTCTAACTTGGACTCTAACTAGGAGTCTAACTAGGAGTCTAACTTGGAGTCTAACTTGGAGTCAAACTTGGTGTCAAACTTGGAGTCAAACTTGGAATCTAACTTGGAGTCTAACTTGAAGTCAGGATTGGAGTCAAACTTGGAGTCAAACTTGGAGTCTAACTTGGAGTCTAACTTGGAGTCTAACTTGGAGTCTAACTTGGACTCTAACTAGGAGTCTAACTAGGAGTCTAACTTGGAGTCTAACTTGGAGTCAAACTTGGTGTCAAACTTGGAGTCACACTTGGAGTCAAACTTGGAGTCAAACTTGGAGTCAAACTTGGAGTCAAACTTGGAGTCAAACTTGGAGTCAAACTTGGATACTAATTTGGAGTCAAACTTGGAGTCAAACTTGGAGTCAAACTTGGAGTTTGAATTGGAGTCAAACTTGGAGTCTAACTAGGATTCTAACTTGGAGTCTACCTTGGAGTCTAACTTAGAGTCTAACTTGGAGTCTAACTTGGAGTCACTCTTGGAGTCAAACTTGGAGACAAAATTGGGGTCAAACTTGGAGTCAAACTTGGAGTCTAGCTTGGAGTCAAACTTGGAGTCTACCTTGGAGTCTAACTTAGAGTCTAACTTGGAGTCTAACTTGGAGTCACTCTTGAAGTCAAACTTGGAGTCAAACTTGGAGTCTTACTTGGAGTCTAACTTGGAGTCTAATTTGGAGTCACTCTTGGAGTCAAACTTGGAGTCTAATTTGGAGTCTAACTTGAATACTAACTTGGAGTCAAACTTGGTGTCAAACTTGGAGTCACACTTGGAGTCAAACTTGGAGTCTAACTTGGAGTCTAACTTGGAGTCAAACTTGTAGTCTAACTTTGAATCTAAGTAGTAGTCTAACTTGGAGCCAACTCGGAGTCAAACTTGGAGTCTAACTTGGAGTTTAAATTGGAGTCAAACTTGGAGTCTAACTAGGATTCTAACTAGGATTCTAACTAGGAGTCAAACTTGGAGTCTAACTTGGTGTCTAACTTGGAGTCTAACTTGGAGTCAAACTTGTAGTCTAACTTGGAGTCTAACTTGAAGTCAGGATTGGAGTCAAACTTGGAGTCAAACTTGGAGTCTAACTTGGAGTCTAACTTGGAGTCTAACTTGGAGTCTAACTTGGACTCTAACTAGGAGTCTAACTAGGAGTCTAACTTGGAGTCTAACTTGGAGTCAAACTTGGTGTCAAACTTGGAGTCACACTTGGAGTCAAACTTGGAGTCAAACTTGGAGTCAAACTTGGAGTCAAACTTGGAGTCAAACTTGGAGTCAAACTTGGATACTAATTTGGAGTCAAACTTGGAGTCAAACTTGGAGTCAAACTTGGAATTTAAATTGGAGTCAAACTTGGAGTCTAACTAGGATTCTAACTTGGAGTCTACCTTGGAGTCTAACTTGGAGTCACTCTTGGAGTCAAACTTGGAGACAAAATTGGGGTCAAACTTGGAGTCAAACTTGGAGTCTAGCTTGGAGTCTAACTTGGAGTCAAACTTGGAGTCTAACTTGGAGTCTAACTAGGAGTCTAACTTGGAGTCTAACTTGGACTCTAACTTGGTGTCAAACTAGGAGTCACACTTGGAGTCAAACTTGGAGTCTAACTTGGAGTCGAACTTGGAGTCAAACTTGTAGTCTAACTTGGAATCTAAGTAGTAGTCTAACTTGGAGCCAACTCGGAGTCAAACTCGGAGTCAAACTTGGAGTCTAACTTGGAGTTTAAATTGGAGTCAAACTTGGAGTCTAACTAGGATTCTAACTAGGATTCTAACTAGGAGTCAAACTTGGAGTCTAACTTGGAGTCTAACTTGGAGTCTAACTTGGAGTCTAACTTGGAGTCAAACTTGTAGTCTAACTTGGAGTCTAACTTGAAGTCAGGATTGGAGTCAAACTTGGAGTCAAACTTAGGGTCTAACTTGGAGTCTAACTAGGAGTCTAACTTGGAGTCTAACTTGGACTCTAACTAGGAGTCTAACTAGGAGTCTAACTTGGAGTCTAACTTGGAGTCAAACTTGGTGTCAAACTTGGAGTCAAACTTGGAGTCTAACTTGGAGTCCAACTTGGAGTCTAACTTGGAGTCTAACTTGGAGTCACTCTTGGAGGCAAACTTGGAGACAAAATTGGGGTCAAACTTGGAGTCAAACTTGGAGTCTAGCTTGGAGTCAAACTTGGAGTCAAACTTGAAGTCAAACTTGGAGTCTAACTTGGAGTCTAATTTGAAGTCACTCTTGGAGTCAAACTTGGAGTCTAATTTGGAGTCAAACTTTAATACTAACTTGGAGTCAAACTTGGTGTCAAACTAGGAGTCACACTTGGAGTCAAACTTGGAGTCTAACTTGGAGTCTAACTTGGAGTCAAACTTGTAGTCTAACTTGGAATCTAAGTAGTAGTCTAACTTGGAGCCAACTCGGAGTCAAACTTGAAGTCAAACTTGGAGTCTAACTTGGAGTTTAAATTGGAGTTTAAATTGGAGTCAAACTTGGAGTCTAACTAGGATTCTAACTAGGATTCTAACTAGGAGTCAAACTTGGAGTCTAACTTGGAGTCTAACTTGGAGTCTAACTTGGAGTCAAACTTGTAGTCTAACTTGGAGTCTAACTTGAAGTCAGGATTGGAGTCAAACTTGGAGTCAAACTTGGAGTCTAACTTGGAGTCTAACTTGGAGTCTAATTTGGAGTCACTCTTGGAGTCTAACTTGGACTCTAACTAGGAGTCTAACTAGGAGTCTAACTTGGAGTCTAACTTGGAGTCAAACTTGGTGTCAAACTTGGAGTCAAACTTGGAATCTAACTTGGAGTCTAACTTGAAGTCAGGATTGGAGTCAAACTTGGAGTCAAACTTGGAGTCTAACTTGGAGTCTAACTTGGAGTCTAACTTGGAGTCTAACTTGGACTCTAACTAGGAGTCTAACTAGGAGTCTAACTTGGAGTCTAACTTGGAGTCAAACTTGGTGTCAAACTTGGAGTCACACTTGGAGTCAAACTTGGAGTCAAACTTGGAGTCAAACTTGGAGTCAAACTTAGAGTCAAACTTGGATACTAATTTGGAGTCAAACTTGGAGTCAAACTTGGATACTAATTTGGAGTCTAACTTGGAGTCTAACTTGGAGTCAAACTCGGAGTCAAACTTGGAGTCAAACTTGGAGTCTAACTTGGAGTTTAAATTGGAGTTTAAATTGGAGTCAAACTTGGAGTCTAACTAGGATTCTAACTAGGATTCTAACTAGGAGTCAAACTTGGAGTCTAACTTGGAGTCTAACTTGGAGTCTAACTTGGAGTCAAACTTGTAGTCTAACTTGGAGTCTAACTTGAAGTCAGGATTGGAATCGAACTTGGAGTCTAACTTGGAGTCTAATTTGGAGTCATTCTTGGAGTCTAACTTGGACTCTAACTAGGAGTCTAACTAGGAGTCTAACTTGGAGTCTAACTTGGAGTCAAACTTGGTGTCAAACTTGGAGTCAAACTTGGAATCTAACTTGGAGTCTAACTTGAAGTCAGGATTGGAGTCAAACTTGGAGTCAAACTTGGAGTCTAACTTGGAGTCTAACTTGGAGTCTAACTTGGAGTCTAACTTGGACTCTAACTAGGAGTCTAACTAGGAGTCTAACTTGGAGTCTAACTTGGAGTCAAACTTGGTGTCAAACTTGGAGTCACACTTGGAGTCAAACTTGGAGTCAAACTTGGAGTCAAACTTGGAGTCAAACTTGGAGTCAAACTTGGAGTCAAACTTGGAGTCAAACTTGGATACTAATTTGGAGTCAAACTTGGAGTCAAACTTGGAGTCAAACTTGGAGTTTAAATTGGAGTCAAACTTGGAGTCTAACTAGGATTCTAACTTGGAGTCTACCTTGGATCCTAACTTAGAGTCTAACTTGGAGTCTAACTTGGAGTCACTCTTGGAGTCAAACTTGGAGACAAAATTGGGGTCAAACTTGGAGTCAAACTTGGAGTCTAGCTTGGAGTCAAACTTGGAGTCAAACTTGAAGTCAAACTTGGAGTCAAACTTGGAGTCTAACTTGGAGTCTAACTTGGAGTCTAATTTGGAGTCACTCTTGGAGTCAAACTTGGAGTCTAATTTGGAGTCAAACTTGAATACTAACTTGGAGTCAAACTTGGTGTCAAACTTGGAGTCACACTTGGAGTCAAACTTGGAGTCTAACTTGGAGTCTAACTTGGAGTCAAACTTGTAGTCTAACTTGGAATCTAAGTAGTAGTCTAACTTGGAGCCAACTCGGAGTCAAACTTGGAGTCTAACTTGGAGTTTAAATTGGAGTCAAACTTGGAGTCTAACTAGGATTCTAACTAGGATTCTAACTAGGAGTCAAACTTGGAATCTAACTTGGAGTCTAACTTGGAGTCTAACTTGGAGTCAAACTTGTAGTCTAACTTGGAGTCTAACTTGAAGTCAGGATTGGAGTCAAACTTGGAGTCAAACTTGGAGTCTAACTTGGAGTCTAACTTGGAGTCTAACTTGGAGTCTAACTTGGACTCTAACTAGGAGTCTAACTAGGAGTCTAACTTGGAGTCTAACTTGGAGTCAAACTTGGTGTCAAACTTGGAGTCAAACTTGGAGTCAAACTTGGAGTCAAACTTGGAGTCAAACTTGGAGTCAAACTTGGAGTCAAACTTGGAGTCAAACTTGGATACTAATTTGGAGTCAAACTTGGAGTCAAACTTGGAGTCAAACTTGGAGTTTAAATTGGAGTCAAACTTGGAGTCTAACTAGGATTCTAACTTGGAGTCTAGCTTGGAGTCTAACTTAGAGTCTAACTTGGAGTCTAACTTGGAGTCTAACTTGGAGTCAAACTTGTAGTCTAACTTGGAGTCTAACTTGAAGTCAGGATTGGAGTTAAACTTGGAGTCAAACTTGGAATCTAACTTGGAGTCTAACTTGGAGTCTAACTTGGTCTCTAACTTGGACTCTAACTAGGAGTCTAACTAGGAGTCTAACTTGGAGTCTAACTTGGAGTCTAACTTGGAGTCTAACTTGGAGTAAACTTGGAGTCTAATTTGGAGTCAATCTTGGAGTCAAACTTGGAGTCAAACTTGGAGTCAAACTTGGAGTCAAACATGGAGTCTAACTTGGAGTCTAACTTGGAGTCTAACTTGGAGTCTAACTTGGAGTCAAACTTGGAGTCAAACTTGGAGTCTTACTTGGAGTCTAACTTGGAGTCTAACTTGGAGTCAAACTTGAAGTCAAACTTGGAGTCTAATTTGGAGTCAATCTTGGAGTCAAACTTGTAGTCTAACTTGGAATCTAAGTAGTAGTCTAACTTGGAGCCAACTCGGAGTCAAACTTGGAGTCAAACTTGGAGTCTAACTTGGAGTTTAAATTGCAGTCAAACTTGGAGTCTAACTAGGATTCTAACTAGGATTCTAACTAGGAGTCAAACTTGGAGTCTAATTTGGAGTCTAACTTGGAGTCTAACTTGGAGTCAAGCTTGTAGTCTACCTTGGAGTCTAACTTGAAGTCAGGATTGGAGTCAAACTTGGAGTCAAACTTGGAGTCTAACTTGGAGTCTAACTTGGAGTCTAACTTGGAGTCTAACTTGGACTCTAACTAGGAGTCTAACTAGGAGTCTAACTTGGAGTCTAACTTGGAGTCAAACTTGGTGTCAAACTTGGAGTCAAACTTGGAATCTAACTTGGAGTCTAACTTGAAGTCAGGATTGGAGTCAAACTTGGAGTTAAACTTGGAGTCTAACTTGGAGTCTAACTTGGAGTCTAACTTGGAGTCTAACTTGGACTCTAACTAGGAGTCTAACTAGGAGTCTAACTTGGAGTCTAACTTGGAGTCAAACTTGGTGTCAAACTTGGAGTCACACTTGGAGTCAAACTTGGAGTCAAACTTGGAGTCAAACTTGGAGTCAAACTTGGATACTAATTTGGAGTCAAACTTGGAGTCAAACTTGGAGTTTAAATTGGAGTCAAACTTGGAGTCTAACTAGGATTCTAACTTGGAGTCTACCTTGGAGTCTAACTTAGAGTCTAACTTGGAGTCTAACTTGGAGTCTAACTTGGAGTCAAACTTGTAGTCTAACTTGGAGTCTAACTTGAAGTCAGGATTGGAGTCAAACTTGGAGTCAAACTTGGAATCTAACTTGGAGTCTAACTTGGAGTCTAACTTGGTCTCTAACTTGGACTCTAACTAGGAGTCTAACTAGGATTCTAACTTGGAGTCTAACTTGGAGTCTAACTTGGAGTCTAACTTGGAGTAAACTTGGAGTCTAATTTGGAGTCAATCTTGGAGTCAAACTTGGAGTCAAACTTGGAGTCAAACTTGGAGTCAAACATGGAGTCTAACTTGGAGTCTAACTTGGAGTCTAACTTGGAGTCTAACTTGGAGTAAAACTTGGAGTCAAACTTGGAGTCTAACTTGGAGTCTAACTTGGAGTCTAACTTGGAGTCAAACTTGAAGTCAAACTTGGAGTCTAATTTGGAGTCAATCTTGGAGTCAAACTTGTAGTCTAACTTGGAATCTAAGTAGTAGTCTAACGTGGAGCCAACTCGGAGTCAAACTTGGAGTCAAACTTGGAGTCTAACTTGGAGTTTAAATTGCAGTCAAACTTGGAGTCTAACTAGGATTCTAACTAGGATTCTAACTAGGAGTCAAACTTGGAGTCTAACTTGGAGTCTAACTTGGAGTCTAACTTGGAGTCAAACTTGTAGTCTAACTTGGAGTCTAACTTGAAGTCAGGATTGGAGTCAAACTTGGAGTCAAACTTGGAGTCTAACTTGGAGTCTAACTTGGAGTCTAACTTGGAGTCTAACTTGGACTCTAACTAGGAGTCTAACTAGGAGTCTAACTTGGAGTCTAACTTGGAGTCAAACTTGGTGTCAAACTTGGAGTCAAACTTGGAATCTAACTTGGAGTCTAACTTGAAGTCAGGATTGGAGTCAAACTTGGAGTCAAACTTGGAGTCTAACTTGGAGTCTAACTTGGAGTCTAACTTGGAGTCTAACTTGGACTCTAACTAGGAGTCTAACTAGGAGTCTAACTTGGAGTCTAACTTGGAGTCAAACTTGGTGTCAAACTTGGAGTCACACTTGGAGTCAAACTTAGAGTCAAACTTGGAGTCAAACTTGGAGTCAAACTTGGATACTAATTTGGTGTCAAACTTGGAGTCAAACTTGGAATCTAACTTGGAGTCTAACTTGAAGTCAGGATTGGAGTCAAACTTGGAGTCAAACTTGGAGTCTAACTTGGAGTCTAACTTGGAGTCTAACTTGGAGTATAACTTGGACTCTAACTAGGAGTCTAACTAGGAGTCTAACTTGGAGTCTAACTTGGAGTCAAACTTGGTGTCAAACTTGGAGTCACACTTGGAGTCAAACTTGGAGTCAAACTTGGAGTCAAACTTGGAGTCAAACTTGGAGTCAAACTTGGAGTCAAACTTGGAGTCAAACTTGGATACTAATTTGGAGTCAAACTTGGAGTCAAACTTGGAGTCAAACTTGGAGTTTAAATTGGAGTCAAACTTGGAGTCTAACTAGGATTCTAACTTGGAGTCTACCTTGGAGTCTAACTTAGAGTCTAACTTGGAGTCTAACTTGGAGTCACTCTTGGAGTCAAACTTGGAGACAAAATTGGGGTCAAACTTGGAGTCAAACTTGGAGTCTAGCTTGGAGTCAAACTTGGAGTCAAACTTGTAGTCTAACTTGGAGTCTAACTTGAAGTCAGGATTGGAGTCAAACTTGGAGTCAAACTTGGAGTCTAACTTGGAGTCTAACTTGGAGTCTAACTTGGAGTCTAACTTGGACTCTAACTAGGAGTCTAACTAGGAGTCTAACTTGGAGTCTAACTTGGAGTCAAACTTGGTGTCAAACTTGGAGTCAAACTTGGAATCTAACTTGGAGTCTAACTTGAAGTCAGGATTGGAGTCAAACTTGGAGTCAAACTTGGAGTCTAACTTGGAGTCTAACTTGGAGTCTAACTTGGAGTCTAACTTGGACTCTAACTAGGAGTCTAACTAGGAGTCTAACTTGGAGTCTAACTTGGAGTCAAACTTGGTGTCAAACTTGGAGTCACACTTGGAGTCAAACTTGGAGTCAAACTTGGAGTCAAACTTGGAGTCAAACTTGGATACTAATTTGGAGTCAAACTTGGAGTCAAACTTGGAGTCAAACTTGGAGTTTAAATTGGAGTCAAACTTGGAGTCTAACTAGGATTCTAACTTGGAGTCTACCTTGGAGTCTAACTTAGAGTCTAACTTGGAGTCTAACTTGGAGTCTAACTTGGAGTCAAACTTGTAGTCTAACTTGGAGTCTAACTTGAAGTCAGGATTGGAGTCAAACTTGGAATCTAACTTGGAGTCTAACTTGGAGTCTAACTTGGTCTCTAACTTGGACTCTAACTAGGAGTCTAACTAGGAGTCTAACTTGGAGTCTAACTTGGAGTCTAACTTGGAGTCTAACTTGGAGTAAACTTGGAGTCTAATTTGGAGTCAATCTTGGAGTCAAACTTGGAGTCAAACTTGGAGTCAAACTTGGAGTCAAACATGGAGTCTAACTTGGAGTCTAACTTGGAGTCTAACTTGGAGTCTAACTTGGAGTCAAACTTGGAGTCAAACTTGGAGTCTAACTTGGAGTCTAACTTGGAGTCTAACTTGGAGTCAAACTTGAAGTCAAACTTGGAGTCTAATTTGGAGTCAATCTTGGAGTCAAACTTGTAGTCTAACTTGGAATCTAAGTAGTAGTCTAACGTGGAGCCAACTCCGAGTCAAACTTGGAGTCAAACTTGGAATCTAACTTGGAGTTTAAATTGCAGTCAAACTTGGAGTCTAACTAGGATTCTAACTAGGATTCTAACTAGGAGTCAAACTTGGAGTCTAACTTGGAGTCTAACTTGGAGTCTAACTTGGAGTCAAACTTGTAGTCTAACTTGGAGTCTAACTTGAAGTCAGGATTGGAGTCAAACTTGGAGTCTAACTTGGAGTCTAACTTGGAGTCTAACTTGGAGTCTAACTTGGACTCTAACTAGGAGTCTAACTAGGAGTCTAACTTGGAGTCTAACTTGGAGTCAAACTTGGTGTCAAACTTGGAGTCAAACTTGGAATCTAACTTGGAGTCTAACTTGAAGTCAGGATTGGAGTCAAACTTGGAGTCAAACTTGGAGTCTAACTTGGAGTCTAACTTGGAGTCTAACTTGGAGTCTAACTTGGACTCTAACTAGGAGTCTAACTAGGAGTCTAACTTGGAGTCTAACTTGGAGTCAAACTTGGTGTCAAACTTGGAGTCACACTTGGAGTCAAACTTGGAGTCAAACTTGGAGTCAAACTTGGAGTCAAACTTGGATACTAATTTGGTGTCAAACTTGGAGTCAAACTTGGAATCTAACTTGGAGTCTAACTTGAAGTCAGGATTGGAGTCAAACTTGGAGTCAAACTTGGAGTCTAACTTGGAGTCTAACTTGGAGTCTAACTTGGAGTATAACTTGGACTCTAACTAGGAGTCTAACTAGGAGTCTAACTTGGAGTCTAACTTGGAGTCAAACTTGGTGTCAAACTTGGAGTCACACTTGGAGTCAAACTTGGAGTCAAACTTGGAGTCAAACTTGGAGTCAAACTTGGAGTCAAACTTGGAGTCAAACTTGGAGTCAAACTTGGATACTAATTTGGAGTCAAACTTGGAGTCAAACTTGGAGTCAAACTTGGAGTTTAAATTGGAGTCAAACTTGGAGTCAAACTTGGAGTCAAACTTGGAGTCAAACTTGGAGTCAAACTTGGATACTAATTTGGAGTCAAACTTGGAGTCAAACTTGGATACTAATTTGGAGTCAAACTTGGAGTCAAACTTGGAGTCAAACTTGGAGTCAAACTTGGAGTTTAAATTGGAGTCAAACTTGGAGTCTAACTAGGATTCTAACTTGGAGTCTACCTTGGAGTCTAACTTAGAGTCTAACTTGGAGTCTAACTTGGAGTCACTCTTGGAGTCAAACTTGGAGACAAAATTGGGGTCAAACTTGGAGTCAAACTTGGAGTCTAGCTTGGAGTCAAACTTGGAGTCAAACTTGAAGTCAAACTTGGAGTCAAACTTGGAGTCTAACTTGGAGTCTAACTTGGAGTCTAATTTGGAGTCACTCTTGGAGTCAAACTTGGAGTCTAATTTGGAGTCAAACTTGAATACTAACTTGGAGTCAAACTTGGTGTCAAACTTGGAGTCACACTTGGAGTCAAACTTGGAGTCTAACTTGGAGTCTAACTTGGAGTCAAACTTGTAGTCTAACTTGGAATCTAAGTAGTAGTCTAACTTGGAGCCAACTCGGAGTCAAACTTGGAGTCTAACTTGGAGTTTAAATTGGAGTCACACTTGGAGTCTAACTTGGAGTCTAACTTGGAGTCTAACTTGGAGTCTAACTTGGAGTCTAACTTGGACTCTAACTAGGAGTCTAACTAGGAGTCTAACTTGGAGTCTAACTTGGAGTCAAACTTGGTGTCAAACTTGGAGTCACACTTGGAGTCAAACTTGGAGTCAAACTTGGAGTCAAACTTGGAGTCAAACTTGGAGTCAAACTTGGAGTCAAACTTGGAGTCAAACTTGGATACTAATTTGGAGTCAAACTTGGAGTCAAACTTGGAGTCAAACTTGGAGTTTAAATTGGAGTCAAACTTGGAGTCTAACTAGGATTCTAACTTGGACTCTACCTTGGAGTCTAACTTAGAGTCTAACTTGGAGTCTAACTTGGAGTCACTCTTGGAGTCAAACTTGGAGACAAAATTGGGGTCAAACTTGGAGTCAAACTTGGAGTCTAGCTTGGAGTCAAACTTGGAGTCAAACTTGAAGTCAAACTTGGAGTCAAACTTGGAGTCTAACTTGGAGTCTAACTTGGAGTCTAATTTGGAGTCACTCTTGGAGTCAAACTTGGAGTCTAATTTGGAGTCAAACTTGAATACTAACTTGGAGTCAAACTTGGTGTCAAACTTGGAGTCACACTTGGAGTCAAACTTGGAGTCTAACTTGGAGTCTAACTTGGAGTCAAACTTGTAGTCTAACTTGGAATCTAAGTAGTAGTCTAACTTGGAGCCAACTCGGAGTCAAACTTGGAGTCTAACTTGGAGTTTAAATTGGAGTCAAACTTGGAGTCTAACTAGGATTCTAACTAGGATTCTAACTAGGAGTCAAACTTGGAGTCTAACTTGGAGTCTAACTTGGAGTCTAACTTGGAGTCAAACTTGTAGTCTAACTTGGAGTCTAACTTGAAGTCAGGATTGGAGTCAAACTTGGAGTCAAACTTGGAGTCTAACTTGGAGTCTAACTTGGAGTCTAACTTGGAGTCTAACTTGGACTCTAACTAGGAGTCTAACTAGGAGTCTAACTTGGAGTCTAACTTGGAGTCAAACTTGGTGTCAAACTTGGAGTCACACTTGGAGTCAAACTTGGAGTCAAACTTGGAGTCAAACTTGGAGTCAAACTTGGAGTCAAACTTGGAGTCAAACTTGGATACTAATTTGGAGTCAAACTTGGAGTCAAACTTGGAGTCAAACTTGGAGTTTAAATTGGAGTCAAACTTGGAGTCTAACTAGGATTCTAACTTGGAGTCTACCTTGGAGTCTAACTTAGAGTCTAACTTGGAGTCTAACTTGGATTCTAACTTGTAGTCTAACTTGTAGTCTAACTTGGAGTCTAACTTGAAGTCAGGATTGGAGTCAAACTTGGAGTCAAACTTGGAATCTAACTTGGAGTCTAACTTGGAGTCTAACTTGGTCTCTAACTTGGACTCTAACTAGGAGTCTAACTAGGAGTCTAACTTGGAGTCTAACTTGGAGTCTAACTTGGAGTCTAACTTGGAGTAAACTTGGAGTCTAATTTGGAGTCAATCTTGGAGTCAAACTTGGAGTCAAACTTGGAGTCAAACTTGGAGTCAAACATGGAGTCTAACTTGGAGTCTAACTTGGAGTCTAACTTGGAGTCTAACTTGGAGTCAAACTTGGAGTCAAACTTGGAGTCTAACTTGGAGTCTAACTTGGAGTCTAACTTGGAGTCAAACTTGAAGTCAAACTTGGAGTCTAATTTGGAGTCAATCTTGGAGTCAAACTTGGAGTCAAACTTGGTCTCTAACTTGGACTCCAACTAGGATTCTAACTAGGAGTCTAACTTGGAGTCTACCTTGGAGTCCAACTTGGAGTCAAACTTGGAGTCTAACTTGGAGTCCAACTTGGAGTCAAACTTGGAGTCTAACTTGGAGTCACTCTTGGAGGCAAACTTGGAGACAAAATTGGGGTCAAACTTGGAGTCAAGCTTGGAGTCTAGCTTGGAGTCAAACTTGGAGTCAAACTTGAATTCAAACTTGGAGTCAAACTTGGAGTCTAACTTGGAGTCTAACTTGGAGTCTAATTTGGAGTCACTCTTGGAGTCACTCTTGGAGTCTAATTTGGAGTCAAACTTGAATACTAACTTGGAGTCAAACTTGGTGTCAAACTAGGAGTCACACTTGGAGTCAAACTTGGAGTCTAACTTGGAGTCAATCTTGGAGTCAAACTTGTAGTCTAACTTGGAATCTAAGTAGTAGTCTAACTTGGAGCCAACTCGGAGTCAAACTTGGAGTCAAACTTGGAGTCTAACTTGGAGTTTAAATTGGAGTCAAACTTGGAGTCTAACTAGGATTCTAACTAGGATTCTAACTAGGAGTCAAACTTGGAGTCTAACTTGGAGTCTAACTTGGAGTCAAACTTGGAGTCAAACTTGTAGTCTAACTTGGAGTCTAACTTGAAGTCAGGATTGGAGTCAAACTTGGAGTCAAACTTGGAGTCTAACTTGGAGTCTAACTTGGAGTCTAACTTGGAGTCTAACTTGGACTCTAACTAGGAGTCTAACTAGGAGTCTAACTTGGAGTCTAACTTGGAGTCAAACTTGGTGTCAAACTTGGAGTCACACTTGGAGTCAAACTTGGAGTCAAACTTGGAGTCAAACTTGGAGTCAAACTTGGAGTCAAACTTGGAGTCAAACTTGGATACTAATTTGGAGTCAAACTTGGAGTCAAACTTGGAGTCAAACTTGGAGTTTAAATTGGAGTCAAACTTGGAGTCTAACTAGGATTCTAACTTGGAGTCTACCTTGGAGTCTAACTTAGAGTCTAACTTAGAGTCTAACTTGGAGTCTAACTTGGAGTCTAACTTGGAGTCAAACTTGTTGTCTAACTTGGAGTCTAACTTGAAGTCAGGATTGGAGTCAAACTTGGAGTCAAACTTGGAATCTAACTTGGAGTCTAACTTGGAGTCTAACTTGGTCTCTAACTTGGACTCTAACTAGGAGTCTAACTAGGAGTCTAACTTGGAGTCTAACTTGGAGTCAAACTTGGAGTCAAACTTGGAGTCTAATTTGGAGTCAATCTTGGAGTCAAACATGGAGTCTAACTTGGAGTCTAACTTGGAGTCTAACTTGGAGTCTAACTTGGAGTCAAACTTGGAGTCAAACTCGGAGTCTAACTTGGAGTCTAACTTGGAGTCTAACTTGGAGTCAAACTTGGAGTCTAACTTGGAGTCTAACTTGAAATCTAACTTGGAGTCAAACTTGAAGTCAAACTTGGAGTCTAATTTGGAGTCAATCTTGGAGTCAAACTTGGAGTCAAACTTGGTCTCTAACTTGGACTCTAACTAGGATTCTAACTAGGAGTCTAATTTGGAGTCTACCTTGGAGTCCAACTTGGAGTCAAACTTGGAGTCTAACTTGGAGTCCAACTTGGAGTCAAACTTGGAGTCTAACTTGGAGTCACTCTTGGAGGCAAACTTGGAGACAAAATTGGGGTCAAACTTGGAGTCAAACTTGGAGTCTAGCTTGGAGTCAAACTTGGAGTCAAACTTGAATTCAAACTTGGAGTCAAACTTGGAGTCTAACTTGGAGTCTAACTTGGAGTCTAATTTGGAGTCACTCTTGGAGTCAAACTTGGAGTCTAATTTGGAGTCAAACTTGAATACTAACTTGGAGTCAAACTTGGTGTCAAACTAGGAGTCACACTTGGAGTCAAACTTGGAGTCTAACTTGGAGTCTTACTTGGAGTCAAACTTGTAGTCTAACTTGGAATCTAAGTAGTAGTCTAACTTGGAGCCAACTCGGAGTCAAACTTGGAGTCAAACTTGGAGTCTAACTTGGAGTTTAAATTGGAGTCAAACTTGGAGTCTAACTAGGATTCTAACTAGGATTCTAACTAGGAGTCAAACTTGGAGTCTAACTTGGAGTCTAACTTGGAGTCAAACTTGGAGTCAAACTTGTAGTCTAACTTGGAGTCTAACTTGAAGTCAGGATTGGAGTCAAACTTGGAGTCAAACTTGGAGTCTAACTTGGAGTCTAACTTGGAGTCTAACTTGGAGTCTAACTTGGACTCTAACTAGGAGTCTAACTAGGAGTCTAACTTGGAGTCTAACTTGGAGTCAAACTTGGTGTCAAACTTGGAGTCACACTTGGAGTCAAACTTGGAGTCAAACTTGGAGTCAAACTTGGAGTCAAACTTGGAGTCAAACTTGGAGTCAAACTTGGATACTAATTTGGAGTCAAACTTGGAGTCAAACTTGGAGTCAAACTTGGAGTTTAAATTGGAGTCAAACTTGGAGTCTAACTAGGATTCTAACTTGGAGTCTACCTTGGAGTCTAACTTAGAGTCTAACTTAGAGTCTAACTTGGAGTCTAACTTGGAGTCAAACTTGGAGTCTAATTTGGAGTCAAACTTGAATACTAACTTGGAGTCAAACTTGGTGTCAAACTTGGAGTCACACTTGGAGTCAAACTTGGAGTCTAACTTGGAGTCTAACTTGGAGTCAAACTTGTAGTCTAACTTGGAATCTAAGTAGTAGTCTAACTTGGAGTCTAACTTGGAGTCAAACTTGTAGTCTAACTTGGAATCTAAGTAGTAGTCTAACTTGGAGCCAACTCGGAGTCAAACTTGGAGTCTAACTTGGAGTTTAAATTGGAGTCAAACTTGGAGTCTAACTAGGATTCTAACTAGGATTCTAACTAGGAGTCAAACTTGGAGTCTAACTTGGAGTCTAACTTGGAGTCTAACTTGGAGTCAAACTTGTAGTCTAACTTGGAGTCTAACTTGAAGTCAGGATTGGAGTCAAACTTGGAGTCAAACTTGGAGTCTAACTTGGAGTCTAACTTGGAGTCTAACTTGGAGTCTAACTTGGACTCTAACTAGGAGTCTAACTAGGAGTCTAACTTGGAGTCTAACTTGGAGTCAAACTTGGTGTCAAACTTGGAGTCACACTTGGAGTCAAACTTGGAGTCAAACTTGGAGTCAAACTTGGAGTCAAACTTGGAGTCAAACTTGGAGTCAAACTTGGATACTAATTTGGAGTCAAACTTGGAGTCAAACTTGGAGTCAAACTTGGAGTCAAACTTGGAGTTTAAATTGGAGTCAAACTTGGAGTCTAACTAGGATTCTAACTTGGAGTCTACCTTGGAGTCTAACTTAGAGTCTAACTTGGAGTCTAACTTGGAGTCTAACTTGGAGTCAAACTTGTAGTCTAACTTGGAGTCTAACTTGAAGTCAGGATTGGAGTCAAACTTGGAGTCAAACTTGGAATCTAACTTGGAGTCTAACTTGGAGTCTAACTTGGTCTCTAACTTGGACTCTAACTAGGAGTCTAACTAGGAGTCTAACTTGGAGTCTAACTTGGAGTCTAACTTGGAGTCTAACTTGGAGTAAACTTGGAGTCTAATTTGGAGTCAATCTTGGAGTCAAACTTGGAGTCAAACTTGGAGTCAAACTTGGAGTCAAACATGGAGTCTAACTTGGAGTCTAACTTGGAGTCTAACTTGGAGTCTAACTTGGAGTCAAACTTGGAGTCAAACTTGGAGTCTAACTTGGAGTCTAACTTGGAGTCTAACTTGGAGTCAAACTTGAAGTCAAACTTGGAGTCTAATTTGGAGTCAATCTTGGAGTCAAACTTGGAGTCAAACTTGGTCTCTAACTTGGACTCCAACTAGGATTCTAACTAGGAGTCTAACTTGGAGTCTACCTTGGAGTCCAACTTGGAGTCAAACTTGGAGTCTAACTTGGAGTCCAACTTGGAGTCAAACTTGGAGTCTAACTTGGAGTCACTCTTGGAGGCAAACTTGGAGACAAAATTGGGGTCAAACTTGGAGTCAAGCTTGGAGTCTAGCTTGGAGTCAAACTTGGAGTCAAACTTGAATTCAAACTTGGAGTCAAACTTGGAGTCTAACTTGGAGTCTAACTTGGAGTCTAATTTGGAGTCACTCTTGGAGTCACTCTTGGAGTCTAATTTGGAGTCAAACTTGAATACTAACTTGGAGTCAAACTTGGTGTCAAACTAGGAGTCACACTTGGAGTCAAACTTGGAGTCTAACTTGGAGTCAATCTTGGAGTCAAACTTGTAGTCTAACTTGGAATCTAAGTAGTAGTCTAACTTGGAGCCAACTCGGAGTCAAACTTGGAGTCAAACTTGGAGTCTAACTTGGAGTTTAAATTGGAGTCAAACTTGGAGTCTAACTAGGATTCTAACTAGGATTCTAACTAGGAGTCAAACTTGGAGTCTAACTTGGAGTCTAACTTGGAGTCAAACTTGGAGTCAAACTTGTAGTCTAACTTGGAGTCTAACTTGAAGTCTAACTAGGAGTCTAACTAGGAGTCTAACTTGGAGTCAAACTTGGAGTCAAACTTGGAGTCTAATTTGGAGTCAATCTTGGAGTCAAACATGGAGTCTAACTTGGAGTCTAACTTGGAGTCTAACTTGGAGTCTAACTTGGAGTCAAACTTGGAGTCAAACTCGGAGTCTAACTTGGAGTCTAACTTGGAGTCTAACTTGGAGTCAAACTTGGAGTCTAACTTGGAGTCTAACTTGAAATCTAACTTGGAGTCAAACTTGAAGTCAAACTTGGAGTCTAATTTGGAGTCAATCTTGGAGTCAAACTTGGAGTCAAACTTGGTCTCTAACTTGGACTCTAACTAGGATTCTAACTAGGAGTCTAATTTGGAGTCTACCTTGGAGTCCAACTTGGAGTCAAACTTGGAGTCTAACTAGGAGTCCAACTTGGAGTCAAACTTGGAGTCAAACTTGGAGTCTAACTTGGAGTCACTCTTGGAGGCAAACTTGGAGACAAAATTGGGGTCAAACTTGGAGTCAAACTTGGAGTCTAGCTTGGAGTCAAACTTGGAGTCAAACTTGAATTCAAACTTGGAGTCAAACTTGGAGTCTAACTTGGAGTCTAACTTGGAGTCTAATTTGGAGTCACTCTTGGAGTCAAACTTGGAGTCTAATTTGGAGTCAAACTTGAATACTAACTTGGAGTCAAACTTGGTGTCAAACTAGGAGTCACACTTGGAGTCAAACTTGGAGTCTAACTTGGAGTCTAACTTGGAGTCAAACTTGTAGTCTAACTTGGAATCTAAGTAGTAGTCTAAATTGGAGCCAACTCGGAGTCAAACTTGGAGTCAAACTTGGAGTCTAACTTGGAGTTTAAATTGGAGTCAAACTTGGAGTCTAACTAGGATTCTAACTAGGATTCTAACTAGGAGTCAAACTTGGAGTCTAACTTGGAGTCTAACTTGGAGTCTAACTTGGAGTCAAACTTGTAGTCTAACTTGGAGTCTAACTTGAAGTCAGGATTGGAGTCAAACTTGGAGTCAAACTTGGAGTCTAACTTGGAGTCTAACTTGGAGTCTAACTTGGAGTCTAACTTGGACTCTAACTAGGAGTCTAACTAGGAGTCTAACTTGGAGTCTAACTTGGAGTCAAACTTGGTGTCAAACTTGGAGTCACACTTGGAGTCAAACTTGGAGTCAAACTTGGAGTCAAACTTGGAGTCAAACTTGGAGTCAAACTTGGAGTCAAACTTGGATACTAATTTGGAGTCAAACTTGGAGTCAAACTTGGAGTCAAACTTGGAGTTTAAATTGGAGTCAAACTTGGAGTCTAACTAGGATTCTAACTTGGAGTCTACCTTGGAGTCTAACTTAGAGTCTAACTTAGAGTCTAACTTGGAGTCTAACTTGGAGTCTAACTTGGAGTCAAACTTGTTGTCTAACTTGGAGTCTAACTTGAAGTCAGGATTGGAGTCAAACTTGGAGTCAAACTTGGAATCTAACTTGGAGTCTAACTTGGAGTCTAACTTGGTCTCTAACTTGGACTCTAACTAGGAGTCTAACTAGGAGTCTAACTTGGAGTCTAACTTGGAGTCAAACTTGGAGTCAAACTTGGAGTCTAATTTGGAGTCAATCTTGGAGTCAAACATGGAGTCTAACTTGGAGTCTAACTTGGAGTCTAACTTGGAGTCTAACTTGGAGTCAAACTTGGAGTCTAACTTGGAGTCTAACTTGAAATCTAACTTGGAGTCAAACTTGAAGTCAAACTTGGAGTCTAATTTGGAGTCAATCTTGGAGTCAAACTTGGAGTCAAACTTGGTCTCTAACTTGGACTCTAACTAGGATTCTAACTAGGAGTCTAACTTGGAGTCTACCTTGGAGTCCAACTTGGAGTCAAACTTGGAGTCTAACTTGGAGTCCAACTTGGAGTCAAACTTGGAGTCTAACTTGGAGTCACTCTTGGAGGCAAACTTGGAGACAAAATTGGGGTCAAACTTGGAGTCAAACTTGGAGTCTAGCTTGGAGTCAAACTTGGAGTCAAACTTGAATTCAAACTTGGAGTCAAACTTGGAGTCTAACTTGGAGTCTAACTTGGAGTCTAATTTGGAGTCACTCTTGGAGTCAAACTCGGAGTCTAATTTGGAGTCAAACTTGAATACTAACTTGGAGTCAAACTTGGTGTCAAACTAGGAGTCACACTTGGAGTCAAACTTGGAGTCTAACTTGGAGTCTAACTTGGAGTCAAACTTGTAGTCTAACTTGGAATCTAAGTAGTAGTCTAACTTGGAGCCAACTCGGAGTCAAACTTGGAGTCAAACTTGGAGTCTAACTTGGAGTTTAAATTGGAGTCAAACTTGGAGTCTAACTAGGATTCTAACTAGGATTCTAACTAGGAGTCAAACTTGGAGTCTAACTTGGAGTCTAACTTGGAGTCAAACTTGGAGTCAAACTTGTAGTCTAACTTGGAGTCTAACTTGAAGTCAGGATTGGAGTCAAACTTGGAGTCAAACTTGGAGTCTAACTTGGAGTCTAACTTGGAGTCTAACTTGGAGTCTAACTTGGACTCTAACTAGGAGTCTAACTAGGAGTCTAACTTGGAGTCTAACTTGGAGTCAAACTTGGTGTCAAACTTGGAGTCACACTTGGAGTCAAACTTGGAGTCAAACTTGGAGTCAAACTTGGAGTCAAACTTGGAGTCAAACTTGGATACTAATTTGGAGTCAAACTTGGAGTCAAACTTGGAGTCAAACTTGGAGTTTAAATTGGAGTCAAACTTGGAGTCTAACTAGGATTCTAACTTGGAGTCTACCTTGGAGTCTAACTTAGAGTCTAACTTAGAGTCTAACTTGGAGTCTAACTTGGAGTCTAACTTGGAGTCAAACTTGTTGTCTAACTTGGAGTCTAACTTGAAGTCAGGATTGGAGTCAAACTTGGAGTCAAACTTGGAATCTAACTTGGAGTCTAACTTGGAGTCTAACTTGGTCTCTAACTTGGACTCTAACTAGGAGTCTAACTAGGAGTCTAACTTGGAGTCTAACTTGGAGTCAAACTGGGAGTCAAACTTGGAGTCTAATTTGGAGTCAATCTTGGAGTCAAACATGGAGTCTAACTTGGAGTCTAACTTGGAGTCTAACTTGGAGTCTAACTTGGAGTCAAACTTGGAGTCAAACTCGGAGTCAAACTTGTTGTCTAACTTGGAGTCTAACTTGAAGTCAGGATTGGAGTCAAACTTGGAGTCAAACTTGGAATCTAACTTGGAGTCTAACTTGGAGTCTAACTTGGTCTCTAACTTGGACTCTAACTAGGATTCTAACTAGGAGTCTAACTTGGAGTCTAACTTGGAGTCTAATTTGGAGTCACTCTTGGAGTCAAACTTGGAGTCTAATTTGGAGTCAAACTTGAATACTAACTTGGAGTCAAACTTGGTGTCAAACTTGGAGTCACACTTGGAGTCAAACTTGGAGTCTAACTTGGAGTCTAACTTGGAGTCAAACTTGTAGTCTAACTTGGAATCTAAGTAGTAGTCTAACTTGGAGCCAACTCGGAGTCAAACTTGGAGTCAAACTTGGAGTCTAACTAGGATTCTAACCAGGATTCTAACTAGGAGTCAAACTTGGAGTCTAACTTGGAGTCTAACTTGGAGTCTAACTTGGAGTCAAACTTGTAGTCTAACTTGGAGTCTAACTTGAAGTCAGGATTGGAGTCAAACTTGGAGTCAAACTTGGAGTCTAACTTGAAGTCAAACTTGGAGTCAAACTTGGAGTCTAACTTGGAGTCTAACTTGGAGTCTAACTTGGAGTCTAACTTGGACTCTAACTAGGAGTCTAACTAGGAGTCTAACTTGGAGTCTAACTTGGAGTCAAACTTGGAGTCAAACTTGGAGTCTAACTTGAAGTCAAACTTGGAGTCAAACTTGGAGTCTAACTTGGAGTCTAACTTGGAGTCTAACTTGGAGTCTAACTTGGACTCTAACTAGGAGTCTAACTAGGAGTCTAACTTGGAGTCTAACTTGGAGTCAAACTTGGTGTCAAACTTGGAGTCACACTTGGAGTCAAATTTGGAGTCAAACTTGGAGTCAAACTTGGAGTCAAACTTGGAGTCAAACTTGGAGTCAAACTTGGATACTAATTTGGAGTCAACCTTGGAGTAAAACTTGGAGTCAAACTTGGATACTAACCTGGAGTCAAACTTGGAGTCAAACTTGAAGTCAAACTTGGAGTCTAACTTGGAGTCAAACTTGGAGTCAAACTTGTTGTCTAACTTGGAGTCTAACTTGAAGTCAGGATTGGAGTCAAACTTGGAGTCAAACTTGGAATCTAACTTGGAGTCTAACTTGGAGTCTAACTTGGTCTCTAACTTGGACTCTAACTAGGAGTCTAACTAGGAGTCTAACTTGGAGTCTAACTTGGAGTCAAACTGGGAGTCAAACTTGGAGTCTAATTTGGAGTCAATCTTGGAGTCAAACATGGAGTCTAACTTGGAGTCTAACTTGGAGTCTAACTTGGAGTCTAACTTGGAGTCAAACTTGGAGTCAAACTCGGAGTCTAACTTGGAGTCTAACTTGGAGTCTAACTTGGAGTCAAACTTGAAGTCAAACTTGGAATCAAATTTGGAGTCAATCTTGGAGTCAAACTTGGAGTCAAACTTGGAGTCAAACTTGGAATCTAACTTGGAGTCTAACTTGGAGTCTAACTTGGTCTCTAACTTGGACTCTAACTAGGATTCTAACTAGGAGTCTAACTTGGAGTCTAACTTGGAGTCTAATTTGGAGTCACTCTTGGAGTCAAACTTGGAGTCTAATTTGGAGTCAAACTTGAATACTAACTTGGAGTCAAACTTGGTGTCAAACTTGGAGTCACACTTGGAGTCAAACTTGGAGTCTAACTTGGAGTCTAACTTGGAGTCAAACTTGTAGTCTAACTTGGAATCTAAGTAGTAGTCTAACTTGGAGCCAACTCGGAGTCAAACTTGGAGTCAAACTTGGAGTCTAACTAGGATTCTAACCAGGATTCTAACTAGGAGTCAAACTTGGAGTCTAACTTGGAGTCTAACTTGGAGTCTAACTTGGAGTCAAACTTGTAGTCTAACTTGGAGTCTAACTTGAAGTCAGGATTGGAGTCAAACTTGGAGTCAAACTTGGAGTCTAACTTGAAGTCAAACTTGGAGTCAAACTTGGAGTCTAACTTGGAGTCTAACTTGGAGTCTAACTTGGAGTCTAACTTGGACTCTAACTAGGAGTCTAACTAGGAGTCTAACTTGGAGTCTAACTTGGAGTCAAACTTGGAGTCAAACTTGGAGTCTAACTTGAAGTCAAACTTGGAGTCAAACTTGGAGTCTAACTTGGAGTCTAACTTGGAGTCTAACTTGGAGTCTAACTTGGACTCTAACTAGGAGTCTAACTAGGAGTCTAACTTGGAGTCTAACTTGGAGTCAAACTTGGTGTCAAACTTGGAGTCACACTTGGAGTCAAATTTGGAGTCAAACTTGGAGTCAAACTTGGAGTCAAACTTGGAGTCAAACTTGGAGTCAAACTTGGATACTAATTTGGAGTCAACCTTGGAGTAAAACTTGGAGTCAAACTTGGATACTAACCTGGAGTCAAACTTGGAGTCAAACTTGAAGTCAAACTTGGAGTCTAACTTGGAGTCAAACTTGGAGTCAAACTTGGAGTCTAACTTGTAGTCAATCTTGGAGTCAAACTTGGAGTCTAACTTGGAGTCAATTTAGGAGTCTAACTTGGAGTCTAACTATGATTCTAACTAGGATTCTAACCAGGATTCTAACTAGGAGTCTAACTTAGGGTCTAACTAGGAGTCTAACTTAGGGTCTAACTTGGAGTCTAACTTGGAGTCAAAATTGGAGTCTAATTTGGAGTCTAATTTGTAGTCTAACTTGGAGTCTAACTTAGAGTCTATTTTTAGGTCTAACTTGGAGTCTAACTTTAGGTCTAACTTAGAGTCTAACTTTAAATCTAACTTGGAGTCTAACTTGGAGTCAAACTTGGAGTCTTACTTGGAGTCAAACTTGGATTCTAACTTGGAGTCAAACTTGGAGTTTAACTTGGCGTCTATCTTAAAGTCAGACTTGGATGCTAACTTTGAGTCAAACTTGGAGTCAAACTTGGCGTCAAACTTGGCGTCAAACTTGGAGTCAAACTTGGAGTCTAACTTGGAGTCAAACTTGTAGTCTTACTTGGAGTCTAACTTGAAGTCAGGATTGGAGTCAAACTTGGAGTCTAACTTGGAGTCAAACTTGGAGTCAAACTTGGAGTCTAATTTGGAGTCAATCTTGGAGTCAAACATGGAGTCTAACTTGGAGTCTAACTTGGAGTCTAACTTGGAGTCTAACTTGGAGTCTAACTTGGAGTCAAACTTGGAGTCAAACTTGGAGTCTAACTTGGAGTCTAACTTGGAGTCTAACTTGGAGTCAAACTTGAAGTCAAACTTGGAATCAAATTTGGAGTCAATCTTGGAGTCAAACTTGGAGTCAAACTTGGAGTCAAACTTGCAGTCTAACTAGGAGTCTAATTTGGAGTCTAACTTGGAGTCTAACTTGGAGTCTATCTTGGAGTCTAACTTGGAGTCAAACTTGGAGTTTAAATTGGAGTCAAACTTGGAGTCTAACTAGGATTCTAACTTGGAGTCTACCTTGGAGTCTAACTTAGAGTCTAACTTGGAGTCTAACTTGGAGTCTAACTTGGAGTCAAACTTGTAGTCTAACTTGGAGTCTAACTTGAAGTCAGGATTGGAGTCAAACTTGGAGTCACTCTTGGAGTCTAACTTGGAGTCAATTATGGAGTCTAACTTGGAGTCTAACTTAGAGTCTAACTATGATTCTAACTAGGATTCTAACCAGGATTCTAACTAGGAGTCTAACTTAGGGTCTAACTTGGAGTCTACATTGGAGTCAAAATTGGAGTCTAATTTGGAGTCTAATTTGTAGTCTAACTTGGAGTCTAACTTAAAGTCTATTTTTAGGTCTAACTTGGAGTCTAACTTTAGGTCTAACTTAGAGTCTAACTTTAAATCTAACTTGGAGTCTAACTTGGAGTCAAACTTGGAGTCTAACTTGGAGTCAAACTTGGATGCTAACTTTGAGTCAAACTTGGAGTAAAACTTGGCGTCAAACTTGGCGTCAAACTTGGAGTCAAACTTGGAGTCTAACTTGGAGTCAAACTTGTAGTCTTACTTGGAGTCTAACTTGAAGTCAGGATTGGAGTCAAACTTGGAGTCTAACTTGGAATCAAACTTGGAGTCTAACTTGGCGTCTATCTTAAAGTCAGACTTGGATGCTAACTTTGAGTCAAACTTGGAGTCAAACTTGGCGTCAAACTTGGCGTCAAACTTGGAGTCAAACTTGGAGTCTAACTTGGAGTCAAACTTGTAGTCTTACTTGGAGTCTAACTTGAAGTCAGGATTGGAGTCAAACTTGGAGTCTAACTTGGAGTCAAACTTGGAGTCAAACTTGGAGTCTAATTTGGAGTCAATCTTGGAGTCAAACATGGAGTCTAACTTGGAGTCTAACTTGGAGTCTAACTTGGAGTCTAACTTGGAGTCTAACTTGGAGTCAAACTTGGAGTCAAACTTGGAGTCTAACTTGGAGTCTAACTTGGAGTCTAACTTGGAGTCAAACTTGAAGTCAAACTTGGAATCAAATTTGGAGTCAATCTTGGAGTCAAACTTGGAGTCAAACTTGGAGTCAAACTTGCAGTCTAACTAGGAGTCTAATTTGGAGTCTAACTTGGAGTCTAACTTGGAGTCTATCTTGGAGTCTAACTTGGAGTCAAACTTGGAGTTTAAATTGGAGTCAAACTTGGAGTCTAACTAGGATTCTAACTTGGAGTCTACCTTGGAGTCTAACTTAGAGTCTAACTTGGAGTCTAACTTGGAGTCTAACTTGGAGTCAAACTTGTAGTCTAACTTGGAGTCTAACTTGAAGTCAGGATTGGAGTCAAACTTGGAGTCACTCTTGGAGTCTAACTTGGAGTCAATTATGGAGTCTAACTTGGAGTCTAACTTAGAGTCTAACTATGATTCTAACTAGGATTCTAACCAGGATTCTAACTAGGAGTCTAACTTAGGGTCTAACTTGGAGTCTACATTGGAGTCAAAATTGGAGTCTAATTTGGAGTCTAATTTGTAGTCTAACTTGGAGTCTAACTTAAAGTCTATTTTTAGGTCTAACTTGGAGTCTAACTTTAGGTCTAACTTAGAGTCTAACTTTAAATCTAACTTGGAGTCTAACTTGGAGTCAAACTTGGAGTCTAACTTGGAGTCAAACTTGGATGCTAACTTTGAGTCAAACTTGGAGTAAAACTTGGCGTCAAACTTGGCGTCAAACTTGGAGTCAAACTTGGAGTCTAACTTGGAGTCAAACTTGTAGTCTTACTTGGAGTCTAACTTGAAGTCAGGATTGGAGTCAAACTTGGAGTCTAACTTGGAATCAAACTTGGAGTCTAACTTGGCGTCTATCTTAAAGTCAGACTTGGATGCTAACTTTGAGTCAAACTTGGAGTCAAACTTGGCGTCAAACTTGGCGTCAAACTTGGAGTCAAACTTGGAGTCTAACTTGGAGTCAAACTCGTAGTCTTACTTGGAGTCTAACTTGAAGTCAGGATTGGAGTCAAACTTGGAGTCTAACTTGGAGTCAAACTTGGAGTCAAACTTGGAGTCTAATTTGGAGTCAATCTTGGAGTCAAACATGGAGTCTAACTTGGAGTCTAACTTGGAGTCTAACTTGGAGTCTAACTTGGAGTCTAACTTGGAGTCAAACTTGGAGTCAAACTTGGAGTCTAACTTGGAGTCTAACTTGGAGTCTAACTTGGAGTCAAACTTGAAGTCAAACTTGGAATCAAATTTGGAGTCAATCTTGGAGTCAAACTTGGAGTCAAACTTGGAGTCAAACTTGCAGTCTAACTAGGAGTCTAATTTGGAGTCTAACTTGGAGTCTAACTTGGAGTCTATCTTGGAGTCTAACTTGGAGTCAAACTTGGAGTTTAAATTGGAGTCAAACTTGGAGTCTAACTAGGATTCTAACTTGGAGTCTACCTTGGAGTCTAACTTAGAGTCTAACTTGGAGTCTAACTTGGAGTCTAACTTGGAGTCAAACTTGTAGTCTAACTTGGAGTCTAACTTGAAGTCAGGATTGGAGTCAAACTTGGAGTCACTCTTGGAGTCTAACTTGGAGTCAATTATGGAGTCTAACTTGGAGTCTAACTTAGAGTCTAACTATGATTCTAACTAGGATTCTAACCAGGATTCTAACTAGGAGTCTAACTTAGGGTCTAACTTGGAGTCTACATTGGAGTCAAAATTGGAGTCTAATTTGGAGTCTAATTTGTAGTCTAACTTGGAGTCTAACTTAAAGTCTATTTTTAGGTCTAACTTGGAGTCTAACTTTAGGTCTAACTTAGAGTCTAACTTTAAATCTAACTTGGAGTCTAACTTGGAGTCAAACTTGGAGTCTAACTTGGAGTCAAACTTGGATGCTAACTTTGAGTCAAACTTGGAGTAAAACTTGGCGTCAAACTTGGCGTCAAACTTGGAGTCAAACTTGGAGTCTAACTTGGAGTCAAACTTGTAGTCTTACTTGGAGTCTAACTTGAAGTCAGGATTGGAGTCAAACTTGGAGTCTAACTTGGAATCAAACTTGGAGTCTAACTTGGAGTCAAACTTGGAGTCTAACTAGGATTCTAACTAGGAGTCAAATTTGGAGTCTAACTTGGAGTCAAACTTGGAGTCTAACTTGGAGTCTTACTAGGATTCTAACTAGGAGTCTAACTTGGAGTCTAACTTGGACTCTAACTTGCAGTCTAACTAGGAGTCTAATTTGGAGTCTAACTTGGAGTCTAACTTGGAGTTTAAATTGGAGTCAAACTTGGAGTCAAACTAGGATTCTAACTTGGAGTCTACCTTGGAGTCTAACTTAGAGTCTAACTTGGAGTCTAACTTGGAGTCTAACTTGGAGTCAAACTTGTAGTCTAACTTGGAGTCTAACTTGAAGTCAGGATTGGAGTCAAACTTGGAGTCACTCTTGGAGTCTAACTTGGAGTCAATTATGGAGTCTAACTTGGAGTCTAACCTAGAGTCTAACTATGATTCTAACTAGGATTCTAACCAGGATTCTAACTAGGAGTCTAACTTAGGGTCTAACTTGGAGTCTAACTTGGAGTCAAAATTGGAGTCTAATTTGGAGTCTAATTTGTAGTCTAACTTGGAGTCTAACTTAGAGTCTATTTTTAGGTCTAACTTGGAGTCTAACTTTAGGTCTAACTTAGAGTCTAACTTTAAATCTAACTTGGAGTCTAACTTGGAGTCAAACTTGGAGTCTAACTTGGAGTCAAACTTGGATGCTAACTTTGAGTCAAACTTGGAGTAAAACTTGGCGTCAAACTTGGCGTCAAACTTGGAGTCAAACTTAGGGTCTAACTTGGAGTCAAACTTGTAGTCTTACTTGGAGTCTAACTTGAAGTCAGGATTGGAGTCAAACTTGGAGTCTAACTTGGAATCAAACTTGGAATCTAACTTGGAGTCAAACTTGGAGTCTAACTAGGATTCTAACTAGGAGTCAAATTTGGAGTCTAACTTGGAGTCAAACTTGGAGTCTAACTTGGAGTCTTACTAGGATTCTAACTAGGAGTCTAACTTGGAGTCTAACTTGGACTCTAACTTGCAGTCTAACTAGGAGTCTAATTTGGAGTCTAACTTGGAGTCTAACTTGGAGTCTATCTTGGAGTCTAACTTGGAGTCAAACTTGGAGTTTAAATTGGAGTCAAACTTGGACTCTAACTAGGAGTCTAACTAGGAGTCTAACTTGGAGTCTAACTTGGAGTCAAACTTGGTGTCAAACTTGGAGTCACACTTGGAGTCAAACTTGGAGTCAAACTTGGAGTCAAACTTGGAGTCAAACTTGGAGTCAAACTTGGAGTCAAACTTGGATACTAATTTGGAGTCAAACTTGGAGTCAAACTTGGAGTCAAACTTGGATACTAACCCGGAGTCTAACTTGGAGTCTAATTTGGAGTCTAACTTGGAGTCTAACTTGGAGTCTATCTTGGAGTCTAACTTGGAGTCAAACTTGGAGTTTAAATTGGAGTCAAACTTGGAGTCTAACTAGGATTCTAACTTGGAGTCTACCTTGGAGTCTAACTTAGAGTCTAACTTGGAGTCTAACTTGGAGTCTAACTTGGAGTCAAACTTGTAGTCTAACTTGGAGTCTAACTTGAAGTCAGGATTGGAGTCAAACTTGGAGTCAAACTTGGAGTCTAACTTGGAGTCTAACTTGGTCTCTAACTTGGAGTCTAACTTGGAGTCTAACTTGGAGTCTAACTGGAGTCAAACTTGGAGTCTAATTTGGAGTCAATCTTGGAATCAAACTTGGAGTCAAACTTGGAGTCAAACTGGAGTCTAACTTGGAGTCTAACTTGGAATCTAACAAGGAGTCTAACTTGGAGTCAAACTTGGAGTCTAACTTGGAGTCTAACTTGGAGTCTACTTTGGAGTCTAACTTGAAGTCAGACTTGGAGTCAAACTTGAGTAAACTTGGAGCCTAACTTGAGTCTAACTTGGAGTCTAACTTGGAGTCTAACTTGGAGTCTAACTTGGAGTCTAACTAGGATTCTAACTAGGATTCTAACTAGGAGTCTAACTTGGAGTCTAACTTGAGTCCAACTTGAGTCAAACTTGGAGTCTAACTTGAAGTCAGATTTGGAGTCAAACTTGGAGTCAAACTTGGAGTCTAACTTGGAGTCTAACTTGGAGTCTAACTTGGAGTCTAACTTGGACTCTAACTAGGAGT
>CAMXBY010000019.1:0-73278 GCA_947179485.1 Allacma fusca | reverse complement strand
GCTTGGTATCATGTTACCCGATCGGTTTAAAAAAATTAATTTAAGCTCCTAATATACCAGTGAACAAGTTTGCATCAATTCCGAGCCTCTAAAGCCCGTATTAAGAAATAGCCTGGGGCGTACCACCTCCCTTAATCTCAGGACGTCAATAGGGCTCAATCCTGCCAGCAGTTGCTCAGGTCTGGTCTTCACTATTATTGCTGGGCAATGTGTAATTTTTATGTGATTCTAGAGTATTGCATTTTGCAATTAGTATGCTTAATCGCTTCTGCTTGAATTTGATAATTCAGTAAAGCGAATATATTACAGTTGCACGAAAGCCAAAATATGTAACATACATATAATTGCTATCAAAGGTGCTAGCCTATCCTACATGTAGGTCTATTTATACATAGTAAGGTGTGCACGTGTAGGATAAATTTATTATCCTATCCGTATCATATCCGAAAATTTGACGATAATAATTACTGGTCCTTATCCTATCCGAAATGTCGGATGATTAAACTATTTTATCCGAAATTTATGGCATATGTATATTTAGGCATATATTTTTCATATATCTTGTATACGCAGACAATTATATTTGGGCCAGGAGTTGATCCTAAATATTCAGTATCATTTTGAAACCCTCATCAACATTCATTTTATTTTATTACATTTCAATTTTATTATTGAAAAAGCAACATCCATGCTCCATTCATTGTTTTATTCTTTCCCATTATGACATTTTAAAGTGTTAACATTTGTTCTACTCGATACACAATCTCGAAGAATAACTAAATTACTCTTTTTCGTTTTGCTATAGGGGTGCGTTTAACGGTCCTGCGTATTGTTGGTTTTTTATCTGCAAAACCTGGTCTGGTAGTTAAAGAAATGCTGATAATAATTTTTACCACATATAAGTACAATACGAGTTGGGTCCGGGAACGTAATCGGAAACACCAGCTGTTGGAACGGGTCCCCATTTTTAATTTCTGGGAACGCAACACAATCGGGTCCGGGTACGAACTCTTATTAAATTCATGGTAACGAGTACCTAAAATACTGTTCCCACTATCACGGGAACGGGTATGGGTATGGAAAAACTGAAGGGGAGTACCAATTGAATGGGAATAGGAACGGGAACAAACTGTTTGTACCCATGGAGACCACTGATATGGAATAAATGAGAAACGGGGGAAGTATGAAAAAAAGCAGTTAAGCGATAGGTTCGGAAATTTTTACTTGTAGCTTTTCCAAAAATAGTTGCTTTTTAATGTGAAACATGGCTTCAATTTTTCGCCTCATAGCGTCCCGTTTAGAAATTTGTAGAAAATGCTGTTTGTCATGACGAATTAGGTTGAGAAATGACTCGTCCGATCTGGCACGTGTCAAGTAACACTTGTACTTGAGCGCAGCTCTGGTCACATGGGGGACTCGACCACATGAGAGATTTGATCATATGAGGCACTCTAATACATGAGAGTTTCGATCACATGAGAGACTCGATCGTATGGGAGACTTCATAACATGGAGGACTTCATCACATCAAGATCTCTAACACATGAAAGACTACCAGATGAAGGTCTCAATAGAGGGTCTAGATAACATGAGGGTATTGATCACATGAAGGAGTCGATCATATTAGAGACTCAGATACATGAGTCACGAGCACATGAGGATCTCGACGATATAAAGGAATCCATCGCATGATAATCTCGATAACATGAGGGAGGTGGAGGGGAGGTGGAGGGGAAATAATGGGATTCTTATAAGTAGATGGATAGTACAGGGATTAGTGTAAGGGAAGCGGAAGGTGTGGTCAAGTTGAGGGAAATGTGGGAATTATGGCTGGTTTCAGTTTTGAGCGACAGCGCTAATTAGCCGGTCTGCATTCTAAGCATGTTTTATTTTAGCCGGTTAGGAAGTTTCGCCGACGATACGATGTATATATTATATATCATCATTGTCACTATATGGAAGTCTTATCTCAATACAAACCATACCGATTTTTAAACGTTGAAGTATCAAGCTACTGCAGGGACTTGTGAGATTTCCCATTCAAAATATTATCCATACATAACTAACAATAAGTACATGTGCATATATTGTACAATGTGGTTGCTCGATGGCTTATACTTACTGTAACGTGCAATAGGCCTGATCAATAGGGGGTTCATATAATGCATGAGTAACATTAATTTTGAAGAAGTACTCAAAATCAGTTTGTTTAAATATATGATACATAGTAACAAACAATTGCGAGTGTTTGCTGAATAGTTGTTGCATATGAGGGATAGCCTAAATTTTTTCTAAACTAATGTTATACGTCCAAAATAAATTTGCTAAAATAAAACAGCAAAATTTAATTTGGGAATTTCAATAAAAATGTAATTTAATTCTGCAGTATAGGGTCACATGTAGGAAGGGGATAACACTTTCCGTATCCCTATATAGGCAGAAATGTAGGTAGCCGCAAATGCCTACTTGTACGGAAGGATATAGGCCCAGCAATTGCACAAATAGGGGAGAAGGAAGGCCCCTCCTAAACTGAACGTATAGGTAGGATGTGTGATAGGCAAAATCAGTTTTGCATCTTTGGCATACACTCTAAAAACTCCGGACTGAACTTAATCATTGCCGGTAGGATTTTTAAATCCCTACAGGAAGAATATGTACACGTATCATGGCCAGGAAGCATTTGATTTGCTATGCATATTAGTTAAATTCAATCCCAACAGGAATAATATATTCTTGGATAGTTCAAGCATGACTTGGAATTAATGCTGTAAGTATAGTTAAATTATGGATACTTGCAGGATTAAAATAGGAATGGAAGTACCCTTATACCAAACCTAGCTGTGCAACAAAACTTCTTGTATTTGAAAGCCATCTAGCATCATTTTAAACGGTTTCCCATGATCAAAGTAAAGATAGGTATCTGATGCGGACATATCTGTATCAGCAGAAATTTAGAGGTAAGAAATATCTAGTACATAAGTAATTATATTCACATCATGTTTTGTATACATATGTATATCTATACAACGGTACGATGTTGAATTTTATGAATAAACACAAAAAATCCACAGCTAAATTATTTATATATAATTATATATATTTGCATGATGCTAAAAATTATTGAAATTATTTCGTAGCTGTGAATTTTTTGTGTTTATTCATAAAATTCAACATCGTACCGTTGTATATGCATACATACCAAACATGTTATGTGAATATAATTACTTAACTACTAGATATTTCTTACCTCTTTTCTGCTGGACCAGATGTGTCGCTTCAGGTCCTCCAAAACTGAATCAATAGTGGAAAAATTCATTCTGGATCACGAATAACTAATTGGTATTATTTCAAAAGTTTTCAAAAACTTAGCAGCTTTCTGAACCATGTGTTCACACTTGGCAGCCATTACTAGCATGCTTTTAGTGCATACCCAATTTAAACGTTAGGTTACTGAAAATGTTCGTGCATGCAGGAACACTTTGCTGCCGGAAAATCCATAATGTAATACTGAGTGCCGAAAGAAATCTTATTTGACCTGCCCGGACTGAGAATGTACAAGATGACATTTAACTTGCAATGCAAGCATAAATTCATCCCTCGTTTTCCGGATTAAAGGATGAATTTAATAATATCGTTTACCGGAGTTTTTAGAGTAATATTTTCTTCACTATACTAACGACAACAAATCGTTATTAATAAAACGGATTTATACTGGTCGCATTCACCGGATGGTCGCATTCACCGGATGAGTGCAACAATCCTCAGCTTTAACTCATGACTGCAAACTTAAATTTGTGTATGTACGTACAAGTGCCATTTAAAATTTTCATGAATTCAGACAATCATACGTTTGGGATGAGTGTAACGTTATGTGCTAAGTTATCAAGGGGCAAAGCGCCCCGTAGTGAAACTAAACTTGCCGACACAACGGACAAAAATAAAATTATCAGTGATGTAAAAGAAAAGACGAACAAAACAATAAGAAGAAAATAAAAGTGTAAAATCCTTTAAATAAATATATACAAGTGAGCGTTTACTACTAGTGGTCGGATTGATTCAATTTGATTCGAATTTTTCAATTTGATTCAATTTGAAGCTTGAATTGAATCGAAAAACCAATTTTCGATTCAATTTGCCCCAAAGCAATTCAATTCGATTCGATTCACTCCGTGAATCGAATTGAATCACAAATCAAACGATTCAAGCAGGAAAGCAGTGTCATATGTATTACTATACAATGTAGTATATACATATTATAAAGCGTATAGTAAAAGCTACGCTAAAATAACAAACGTTGTGGTAAACGTAGTATTTGGACTTTGAATATGTGGAAAAAAAGTTACACGTGCCCAGCCGAAGCGGTTTTATTGAATTGTTTGAATTGCAATTCACATGATATGATTCGATTCAGTTCAATACCAAAATCGAATCATTCGATTTGGCTTTGCTGAAAATCGAATCGAAATACTACTGAATCGAATTGAATCGAATTGAATCGAATCGAAAACTTCCAATTCTGAATTGAATTGGTCCGACCACTATTTACTACTGTGCATTGAAACGTTCATGCATGGTGACCAGTAGAGCATCACCCCGTGGGATATTTTAGGCCCGTGCCCGCCCGTGGCCGTAACGTTTTACCCGTACCCGCCCGGCCCGAAATTATTGTTTATCGAAAAAGCCCGGCCCGGCCCGCAAAATTAAAAAAAGCCCGTAGCCCGCCCGCAAATATATACCATACATCTTAAATACTGAAAAACTGTATTTTAAAATATTGGTGTTCTTGACTGTTACATACAGTCGTTGAACTGCCTTGTTTATTAAGAAGGCAATACAAAAGCTTATGCTGCTATTTCGGCTTTGGTAAGCACTTCTAGTGGCGTTCTTGAATTTATTACATTGTTAACTTCTGGATTCTTATTACAAATACTTGAACTACAAGCAGGAATCTTCTTCTAGACTAAATGGAATTTTCCACACTAATGAAGAGCGAAATGAAACTTGCTAAATAACAAAGGCAGGTATGCAAAAAAAACTTTTCTTGCATACCTGCTTTTGTTATTTAGTAACAGTTGTACAGACGGGCACGGGCCTAAATTATCCCACGGGGTTATGCTCTATCGTACACCAAACCTTAGTTTGTGCATTCACAACCGCTGCTCCAGCATTCACAACAAATGGAATTTCTCACGGGCATTTGCGGGCTTTCACGGTCTTTTTTAACCGCGATAAAAAGACCGTACCCGCCCGTAAGCCGTCAAACGTAATTATTTTACCCGTACCCGCTCGAAGCCCGTGCGGGCCGGGCTTTTTGCGGGCTTACCCGTAAATTGTAACCGCCCGAGATGCTCTAGTGACCAGTACCATTTGTCCACATCCAACCATAATTTGTTATGTACGATCCGGCGTTCATAAAATTGTTTTCGAAAGGTTGTGTTTCTAGCACATTTAGTGGGGATTCATGTGTCTAATATCTTTTCTTGGGACAAAAATTGAGGTAACAGGAATCAGAATTGTGATGCGAAGTTTAAAAACTGCAGTAATGAGTTGCTTAAAAAAATTATTTGTTTAATGTCAAACTTGCCTTGCAGTTTTAGGTACTGGGACCAAGAGTTTTGTCCCAAGAAGTTGATATCAGACTCAAATTTTAACCTGCTGCAAACACAGCCTTTCCAAAAATTGTATGAATGCCGGACAGTCCATGTAAAAGTTGGAATACCAGAAATTCGTTGTTTCCGAATTTGTGACTTTTTGCTCGCGAAGCTGAATTTCTTCAACCTTCCCGGTCTTTCCCGGTCATGCCCACAAGTCTCAACGTAGAGACCTATGTTGTAGTTCCCTGCAAATCCCATGAAAGTTCCTACAAATTACCCCAAAAGCATTATTCAAAAAAAATTTGCGGGAATCAAAAAACGAAAACATTGACATTCTGAAAAGGAACCCGACTTGTTTGACATTCTTTGACCCTGTGACCTCAAATATTTATCCAGGCTAATGTAATAATGTTAGAAAATCTAAAATGTAAGTTGCTACAGATTGAGGAATCAAATATTTTATGACTCACTCCGTTATATTTACCTTCATTTGCACTTTCGGCTTTGCATAGATTTAACACCAACTAGTTCACGTGTGGTGCATCATTCAGCCTGTATCCGCTGGAATCATGCCTTGTGCGTTAATGCGGCATCTACCGGTTCATGGAAAAGACAACGCAATTTAAAAGACATACCCGAGTATAGATGGCGCAAGCTTTACTAGTAAGTTCTGTACATATGTATTTGCACTCGAACTCATTTAATTTTACGAGTTCATACGGATGATCCCATCTCCTTCAAAACCAATTCTCTGCTTATTTTTCACCTAATCTCTGACTACAAAATACTTGAGTTGCCTGATTATGCAGTTATCGTATGGGGAGGAAAGCAGACACCCCGAAAATCGCAATGGAGATTTTCAGCTGAGCTTCGCCCCTAGAAATGTCAACTAATTTGGTCTTGCTGCCCAAATGTGCCTGGTTTTTTATGGGCGAAGCGAAGCTGGAAGTCCCTATTGCAAATGTCGTGGTGTGTGCTTCTGTCCCGACGATAGCTGCCGGACAAAGGGAAGCAGGTAACTAAATTTTTTTCATGGGGTACATTAGATAAAAATTAAGAAGCCTATTATTTTTCAGGTCATCCGTCACCTCACAGAAATTAAATTAGGTCACGTATAACATGCGAATACATATGTACACACAGGGGAAGTAAAGCTTGCGGGCAACTTTAGTCGGAATTATCGAAAACAATACATTAATAACCTAATTAAATTAAAATAATACAGCTCCGGTTGATGTCACATGAACTCGCACATGCGTAGTTTGAATATTATTGTAAAGGTTGTTTTAAATTTCGTGAATATCTACATGCTCACTAGTGTGTATAAACGTCGTATTTTTAGGAGAATCCAGGAGGAAACGCCACAAAATCCACAACTGGAACTTCCTGCTTCGCCTTGACTCTGACTCTAACAATTGGATCGCAGTTAAAATTTGTTTAAAAAATTTTAAAAGGCGTTAAAATGACAAAGAAAAGTAAGTGTTGTTTTGGGGAAACCGAATTTTTAAATTTGCCATTTTGGATTTTTTGCCATTTTAAAAGAAATTTTAGGCTTGGCTTCGCGCGTGTATGTATATAGTTAATTAGTTCAGTTTAAAATTATTAATTTATAGTTTCGTAGGTTTCAGTCAAAACGTTTAGAAATCGTTTGCATTGCAGTAGGGAATAACAAATGCGAATACGCCAATAGACACAGAACGTGTCAAGAAAATACAGATGGAGCTCGCTGTACATACATCGTGCATACATACATAAATCTCCCGGCCTTTTTATACATACATACTGGTACATACAGTATTCATAGCGTATATACATATATCATAAATTGTTTTAGTTTATATATATATACATATATTGCATAAAAATATTCGGAAAATGTTCGAACATACATAAAAAACTGCGTATATTTATGCCTAAAGTAGGATATGCGCCCAGCTTTGATTCAGACTCAAACCTACTCATGTAAGAGAAGCGTACAACTTGAAGGGGTTATCTCATGGCGTCTTCGAGATTTTGGGACGAAAAGCTCTACCGATTTGTCGACATGACATTCATGTCCCACGTGTAAAGAATGCATTCGGATCCAATTTAATTGGAAAACAAAAGTATTTTACAGGATGATTGATAGCATCATATTTTTAGAAATATTTTATTAAAACTGGTAAACCGTGTACTCACCTCACGATAGCTTTGAATATATCCAATTCTGAATCCACCTGGAGACGATCATTTCCTAGAACTTCCAATAGTCCATCAAGCGTCAAGTTCAAGAAAGAGTCGAGATCGAGATTCAGTATTAATTTTGGATTTGTATTATTAAAAATTAGTCTCAACGTTTTTTGAAGACTTGGCTGTTTACTCAGTAAAATGAAAAATTAATCACCATAAACAGAAATTTTCGTATAATTAAACGTAACAGATACTTTTGTTTAACGTATTGAGTATAAATCAGTGGTGGGCACCTCGCCTATATATAGGCCCTATAAATAGGCGATAGTATAGGCGGGCTGGAAAATGCTGAAAAAATGTAGGCGAGGTTGACAAAAAAGGGTAGGCGTTCAATAAGTACTAGGCTAGGGGATAGGAAGGCAAATATAACACCAATTATATAGGCAAGGAAAAGGAAGGGTATCAAGAGTTTCCGATCATGTCTGAATAAGATGTTGAAGGGTACCTATCGGTGATTTTACAAGGCAATGAGTAAGAGCAAATTCATGCATCAATACATATATGCTGACTAAACGTATGATTGGACCGCATTAAAGGTTTGATTGGAATCTGGTTTTGGGGTTGTTGGTAAATACAGAATAAGGAATAATAGAAGTATTTAGTTCTACCGTTGATAAATAAACAACTTAAGTAGCACAAATCCAATGCACTTCAAAACTAGGCAAGGTGTTACCTAGGCGATCGGAGAAAAATAGGGAAGGAAAAGGTAGGCGATCTATCAGCCTAGTTTTGGGCTATAGGGAATGGGCATCCCTATAGCCCAGAAGGTAGGGACGTTTTTCCAATATTTTATAGGCAAGGCTGAAGGATAGGCGATCCACTTGCCCACCACTGGTATAAATTAATTTTACTTGCAGATGTAGTTGAGAACAATATCCTTCATACAAACTTGCAGTATTTCTGATAATATCACACACAAAACATTCGGTATCACTTGTAGGTCCCACTTCTTCAAAAGATAATTTCGAGATTTCTTCCAGAATATTGTGAGTCAGTTCTCCCAAATCACAGTCCAAAGCAGCTTTCAGAAGACTGGAATTGACCAAATTCCCAATGAAGGACACCGCACAATCCTTACGAGAATATGCCCCCTGTTTGATCTCGATAAGAAAATTACTGGAGGGTGCACCTTGAAGAGTAGATCATTTTTGATAATTGGCCCAAAGAAATCGTAATGCAGGATTCGGAGATATCCCGGATTAAAGTTACCGAAAAATGAGGGGGAGCTCAAGGGGTCCCAAAAATTTCAAACCGTGAAAATTAGCAATTAGAACATTTAGAACTTCAAAAATGACAAGAATAAAAATAAAATAACGTGTAAAAAAAATTTCAGCCAGATATGACCTGAACTTTCCAAGATACTGACCTCAAAAGGTCAAAGAACGTCCATACCGGTTTCATATTCTAAACGCTGATGAAACTGGCCCAGATTAAAACTAGGGCTTTCATTAGACATATAGTCAACGTGTGCCGAGTTTGGTTCCATTTAGTGACACGATGACCAAGCTGTGACCTCCGAGGTCAATATCTTGTCCATACCGGATTTGGTGCCTTAAAATCATTCGAATTGCCCGCAAATAGACTAGAACTTTTAGTTTAAGCCCACATAAGCTGCCTGTCAAGTTTGGTTCCATTTAGTGACACGATGACCAAGCTGTGACCTCCGAGGTCAATATCTTGTCCATACCGGATTTGGTGCCTTAAAATCATTCGAATTGCCCGCAAATAGACTAGAACGTTTAGTTTAAGCCCACATAAGCTGCCTGTCAAGTTTGGTTCCATTTAGTGACACGATGACCAAGCTGTGACCTCCGAGGTCAATATCTTGTCCATACCGGATTTGGTGCCTTAAAATCATTCGAATTGCCCGCAAATAGACTAGAACGTTTAGTTTAAGCCCACATAAGCTGCCTGTCAAGTTTGGTTCCATTTAGTGACACGATGACCAAGCTGTGACCTCCGAGGTCAATATCTTGTCCATACCGGATTTGGTGCCTTAAAATCATTCGAATTGCCCGCAAATAGACTAGAACTTTTAGTTTAAGCCCACATAAGCTGCCTGTCAAGTTTGGTTCCATTTAGTGACACGTTGACCAAGCTGTGACCTCTGAGGTCAATATCTTGTCCATACCGGATTTGGTGCCTTAAAATCATTCGAATTGCCAGCGAATAGTCTAGAACTTTTAGTTTAAGCCCACATAAGTTGCCTGTCAAGTTTAGTCATATTTAGTGACACAATGACCTAGCTGTGACCTCCGAAGTCAATATCTTGTCCATACCGGATTTGGTGCCCTAAAATCATTCGAATTGCCCGCAAATAGACTAGAACTTTTAGTTGAAGCCCAGATAAGTTTCCTGTCAAGTTTGGTTCCATTTGGTGACATGATGACCCAGCTGTGACGTCGGAGGTAAATATTTGATGTCAATACCGGATTTGGTACCTAAAAATCATTCTAATTGCCCGTAAATATTCATGTAAATATATATACAAAATTTGTGAAATCAATTTATTTCCTCACAACAGCAGTGATGGGCATTTTAGCAAGCTCTATTCTATTATACTTATATTTATTTATATATTTTCCACGGGTGCCGCCACGTTCACACTACTCTACCAGCGGTTTTGGATAGAATAGACGAGCTCTACTGCTATTATTATTTGCTGACTTGCTAGCAATTATTTTATTCAATTATAAGTTAAAGTTATTGGCGCTACACTAACTCTATTTTACTCTCTAAATTTGTGTTAACTCTGCTAGCTACTACTGCCTCTACCCAAAAATGCAATGTTTAAAGAGAAATTCACGGTGTTTTAGAATAAAGTAGTAGAATGTAATACAAACAGTAATGAAGTTAGATCCAATAGTCGTCACTGGTGGCTATAAATGGTCATTAAGAATCTGAATTATAATTCCATTTCTGCTAATTTCACGTTAAGAGCTTTTGAGGTATTATTGAATACAATAAGATCGGTACCCCATCAGTACAGCTAAACAATTACCCGAATATAAAGGGAATGAAACAATATGTGTATATATACATATATATCTTGTTATTCTAGCGCAGTTATTATTATTGCAAACCCTAATGGCTGTGTACATTTCCGAGCATCCTAAAACGCATAACATCGTTATTTAAAGCTCCGGACTGCCCGGTTCTTTGGAAATCGTATGAATAGTAATTATATACATATCTATTAGTATTACATTATTATAATATTAGCAGTTATTAAAGAACTGTTACAAATAACGGCTATACGCAAAAATCAAAAGTGAAATTTAAAGCTTTCGTCAGAATCTAAAATAAAGATTTTTTAAAGATCATACTCGCGGAAGGGAGTGCAATACCCACTTACTCACTTTATGAAAAATCAAGAAGTGAATAAAATTTAGAGCACTGGTTCTACCTCTACTCGTACTACAGGTATCGAAATTGGGATCCTAAACAAAGCTCCTCTTCTCACTTAATTTTATGCGAACATACTATGTTCCTCTACCTCGATTATGCTAATATATTTGCATACCTCTACTAATGTTTTGTTGAGTTTAACGACCATACTCTATTTCTACCACTACCTCTGTTTTCAGAAGAAAAGAGGCCCCAGAACTGTACAACTTTATGACAACATGCTTGTCGAAATCATAAAAATGCCACCTGTTTCTTCAATGATTGATTGACTGTGGCATGGGAAGGAGACCACCCTCGTTAGGCGTAAGCTGAAACCCCATGCCCAAACAGTAAATCATGAGAAGTTGGGGGCGAGACCATGAGGTCGTACAAGTCTCATGTGTCTTTGCCTCAGGAGGGTCTAGCCCACCCTTCTGGGGGCAATCCGTCGGTGCCTCGGCCGGCGGAGGCTGAGCTAGAGGGGAGAGGGGGTCAGCGGTGCCCTCTCTCTGGCTCCACAGAAAACCCGAAAGCCGCCTCAACGTCTGGATCAGGCAACCTCTGGGAACGCCGGAAAATCAAATTGAACTGTTATGTCTGTGGGACTACGTTCATGCCTCAATTACTACGACCTGTTGAAGGTCAAGAACGTGAAGATTTGCGAGCTGCAGCGGAATCGATTCGGGAAGGGAGACAGGGGGAGTTAGACATTGGAATAACTGAAGCAGACAAATTATGTGCAAATTGTCATCACCAAGCAATGTCTATGATTCAGGCTGACAGTGACACAAGAATGCTGAAATTTAAAGTAGTATGCACTAGAGGTCAAACGGCTTGTTTTATATGCGGAAATAGGAAAGGTGCGGTTATAATGTCTTTCGATGCCAGGGTGAAAGTTTATGGAGATAGCGGAAAATTTATTATAAAAAGCGCACGTGTTTGCAGCGTCCACTTGCGAGACGATGGGTTTATTCTCCCTGCTTTTTATAATTCAATAATTTCAGTTGAACGAAAAGTGTTCTTGGATAGCATCGAACTACAACAATGGTTTGATAGAATTCCAACTTTGATACGGGAGTATGCCACGACGAGATTTGATGAGGAGTCTGTATTTAATGATGACGATTTCAAAGTATTAACGAGCCTCAACAAGGAAAATTTCTTAGATTTATTCGGCCATTGCCATCAGATTGAAGGTGTTCCTCGACATGTAACCAAACAGGACTTGATATTATTTCTCGTTAAACTTCGTCAGGGACTATCAGATGAGTTCCTTAAAGTTATGTTTGGCATATCATCCCGACAAAACGTCAGTATGAAAATTTCAACAGTTTGTAAAATTTTAATGGAGAACTTTGTTCCAAAGCATTTGGGGCCGGGCCACATTACCCGAGATCAATTTGTTGCTGAACATGTGTCGAAATTTGCATGCAAGCTTTACATTGATGATTACGAAGACATTCAAATTAAAGGAGCAATTCTTATAGTCGACGGAACTTATATATATATATTCCCAAACTTAACAACTATACTGTTGCAAGACAGTCCTTCAGTGTACACAAGTCCAGACATTTGATAAAACTTGTAATGGTTGTAGCACCAGATGGTTACATACTAGATGTACATGGCCCGTATTTTGCTGATGGCAAAAATAACGATGCTGCATTATTACGGGATCAATTACAGCAAGATGGGAGCAAGTTAATGAATTGGTTGCAAAATAACGATGTGTTACTTCTCGATCGCGGCTACCGAGACTGTCTGGATTACCTTCACGGCATCGGTTTAAAAACAAAAATGCCAGATTACTTAAGCAAGACATTAAAGCAGCACACTGTTGAGGAAGCGAATAAATCTAGACTAGTAACGAAATCTCGATGGGTCGTTGAATCGCGTAACGGTCATATAAAGTCTATTTTTAAATTGTTTCGTGATGTAGTCCCAGCAAGTCAGATCATTCATGTATCGGATTATTTCCGCATAGCATGTGCACTAATAAATGCATATCACGAAACAATAAATATGCTATCAGCTACACCAGAACAGGCGGACAAAATGTTGCAGAAACTAGCGGAGCCTAATAAACTTCTCGAAAAAATAAATACTGAGGAACTTGGTGACAAAAATAAAGACAATCCTTGGTTTGAACTGAATGCAATGGAATTTCTGCCGGGGTTTGCGAAATTAGATATTGACGAATTAAGAGACTTAACATTCGGAGTTTACCAAATAAAGCTAGCAAAAAGCTATGTTCACGACAAAATGAAGCGTGAAACGGAGTACAATATTCAAGTACAGTTAAATACAGAAGGAATACTGCGCGGTCGTATATATTCCCGTCACACAAAAACCAAAAAGTATGACACTTGGGTTTGGTATGCTGAACGAGATTACCCAGATCAAGGCGACGATAAAATTAAAGGATGGTACTGTACATGTAAAGCCGGAGCAAGAATACTTGGTTGTTGCGCGCACGTTGCAAGCATCATGTGGTATCTTGGGTACGCTAGGCATTTGTCTGTGATTCCAACTCCAGCTGATTCGTTACTTGAACACATTCAGGACGCCGGAGGTTGCAACATGCCAAGTATAATAGAAGATGTTTAGCTAAAGCAATTCCTTCAATGACTGATTCGCTGTGGCACGGGAAGGAGGCCGCCCTCGTTAGGCGCAAGCCGAAACCCCGTGCCGACACCGCGAATCAAGAGAAGGCGGGGGCGAGACGCTTTGTCGTTCAAGCCTCAAAAATGCTTTTACATTCGTAAATTTTATCAGTTATAATTGAAATTGGGCAGGATACAATCATCATCATACAAGTTTGATACAAGGAAATGAAGAACCTGTGGTCGCTTATTAGTACACACATGTTACAAGGAATGTTTATTTACTTTGTCGGAAAATCGAAAGGGAATCAATCGTAATTGATATTTATGTGGAGTTAAGAAAGTCCATAACGTTAGTAGTTTCTGCAAAACTAGACCTCACGAAAAACTATAACTGCGTTTATTTGGCATGCATTTTTCAAAAACATTTGTGTAAAAAAGCAAGTATGGGGGCTATTTAAGCAATTGACTAAACCGATGAGTCCTCGTTGCGTTGTACATCCACAATAATTTTTGAACGAATGCAGGTCGAAACTTTGGTCAGCAAATGGGTATGAATGTGAAACACGTTAACTGATGAGTTATTAGTCCCTAAGTGAAACCTATGTTTGGATGCGTTCTATCTGTGTCCAACAAATAGGTTAATTCACGGCAATTTCAATAATTTGTAGGCATAAAAACAGATCGGTCAAACTAATTAACCAGAATGCCGCAGACCGTTCATGAAGATAACCGTTGGGACAAAGCTATTACTGAGTCAACAAGCACGTATATGAAGTCCAACAAAACGTTGCGGGAAACTAAAATAAACATAATGGCAAAGTTTTAAGCAATTTTGGAACAATTGCTATACTTGTTCTTACGACAACAGGTATGAGATTATGCTGACATACGATGTCATTGCCGGGATATTACGTCAACAGTGTAAATATAAATACCATCATAGTGAATGGAGCATATGAGAAACGTATAGTATAATCTCGAAGTCGTCGGCTACGATGTAGAAAAAACGATACTTTAAAGCTACCCACGTGGTCACTGACCAACTTCAAAAAGGAACCAAACTCAGAAACTGCAAAAATTGTACATATTCAAAAGGATTGAGGTAATTTTGAGACCACTCAAACACGTTTTATCTAAGTATAAGTAATATATTTATGAACCCAATAGTTCTCTGCAACGCCCAGAGGTCACCAACTGGATCCAAACTTGGCAGGCGACTTACTGGTACAACATGAGAAAGATCTATTCCGGGCCGATTTCATTAAGGTAAGGGGCGGGAAACCGGTACAGATGCGCTGTTTGTATACAATGTCACTGATGCTTCACAAGGTCACTAACTGGAACCAAACGTGACAGGCAGCTCATCTGGGCTTAAACCGAATCTTCTAGCATATTTGCTGGAAATTAGAATGATGTTTAGGCAATAACACCGGTATGTGTGTGATATTGCCTTTGGAAGTTACATCTTAGTCATCGTGTCACCAAATGGAACCAATCTTGACAGGAAACTTATCTGGACTTGAACTAAACGTTCTAGTCTATTTGCTGGTAACTCGAATAATTTTTAGGAACCGAATCCGGTATGGATAAGGTATTGACCTCGCAGGTCACATCTGGGTCATCGGGGCACCAAATGGAACCAAACTTGCCAGGAAACTTATCTGGGCTTAAACTAAAAGTTCTAGTCTATTTTCGGGCAATTCAAATGATTTGTAGACACTAAATCCGGTACGGATAAGGTATTGACTTCGGAGGTCACAGCTAGGTCATTGTGTCACTAAATATGACTAAACTTGACAGGCAACTTATGTGGGCTTAAACTAAAAGTTCTAGACTATTCGCTGGCAATTCGAATGATTTTAAGGCACCAAATCCGGTATGGACAAGATATTGACCTCAGAGGTCACAGCTTGGTCAACGTGTCACTAAATGGAACCAAACTTGACAGGCAGCTTATGTGGGCTTAAAATAAAAGTTCTAGTCTATTTGCGGGCAATTCGAATGATTTTAAGGCACCAAATCCGGTATGTACAAGATATTGACCTCCGAGGTCACAGCTTGGTCATCGTGTCACTAAATGGAACCAAACTTGACAGGCAGCTTATGTGGGCTTAAAATAAAAGTTCTAGTCTATTTGCGGGCAATTCGAATGATTTTAAGGCACCAAATCCGGTATGGACAAGATATTGACCTCGGAGGTCACAGCTTGGTCATCGTGTCACAAACTGGAACCAAACTCGGCACACGTTGAATATATGTCTAATGAAAGCCCTAGTTCTAATCTGGGCCAGTTTCATTAGCGTTTAGAATATGAAACCGGTATCGACGTTCTTTGACCTCTTGAGGTCAGTATCTTGGAAAGTTCAGGTCATATCTGGCTGAAATTTTTTTTACACGTTATTTAATTTTTTTTCTTGTCATTTTTGAAGTTCTAAATGTTCTAATCGCTAATTTTCACGGTTTGAAATTTTTGGGACCCCTTGAGCCCCCCTCAGTTTTCGGTAACTTTAACCCGGGATATCTCCGAATCCTGCATTACGATTTCTTTGGGCCAATTATCAAAAATGATCTACTCTTCAAGGTGCACCCTCCAGTAATTTTCTTATCGAGATCAAACAGGGGGCATATTCTCGTAAGGATTGTGCGGTGTCCTTCCCATTTTGAGAATGTGTAGATATGCTGAGGTGGGGCACAAGGAGATTCACATTTTTGTTAAATTGGTTTAAAAATAACAAGCTGATTTATTTATATTAAATAATTTACATTTATTTTACCTTTACAATTTCCTCAAAGATACTACGTCTTATGTCGGACAGACTGTAGCTTGTTTCGTTTTGAACCAACAGATTTTTGAACCTTAATGATGATAACTTTAGCCAAGTCTTGAGAAGAAAAAATGATTTAGCTTTGTTCTCCTCCCCTACCAAAAATTCTACAAGGTCAGGCTGCTCAGACTCTTCGATAAGGATAAATTCCAAGACTGCATGAATCCAATGCATTTTCTGGTCTTAAGAGATTCTGAACTTCACTATTTAATTCAATTTATTTTATGGGAAAGTTACAATAGTGCAAGTATTTGTATAATTTTTACATTTATCACTAGCTTTGTGCGGATTCCGTTTCTAGAGTTTTAGACAGAAATGAAAACGGGACGGAAGATTTATTTTTACTCTTTAAAGCTTGCCTTGCAGCTCACTATCAGCAAACTGTGAGAATGTCTCACTCTGTGAGATTCTATTGGCTTAGCATTGGCATTAATGGAGTATAAAGTATTATTTTACGCAGTAAGTAAAGCCGCTGGGTTTTGTTAAGGTTAATCCCCCTAATATTCCCAAGTAAACGAATGATAACAATCATAAAATTGTACAAGCTTTTAAAGTTGCTAATGGACCTTCATTTATTTCAGACTACAATTTTGATATATGTAAATTACATTTGAGTAGTTATATAGATTGTCTTGATTAGGGAGTGTGCACATATTACGTTTCATTTTATCTCCATTTTTGGACATTACACCCTCCCGTCATCGTAACGTAATTATTCCTTCAACCCCTTTCAATAATTCCTTCAGGGGGGCTCCACTGTCATCATACGTCATCAAAGAAAACCCACAGACAAAAATAAAACAAGTTTAATATGTAGAATTTGTATTAATATTATTATTTAAAAAATGATTACATGAAACATCAGTAATTCGCTCTGAATCCATTCAGCCACATTTCCAATAACTTCCATCGGTGAGGCCGACGAATCCTTCGCCAAGATGCTGTGGAAAACTGCATTTGATAATTTTGAACAACAGATTCAATACTTTTCGAGATGCTTTCTAACGAACTTCTATAACCAGTTTTTTTGTGGGATTCACATCCAATTTTACTAACAAAATAGTGATTGCAAATATGGCAGGTTTGGCTTTCAAGGTTGTTTTGAATGCTGGGGCCTTAGTAGACATAGAGGACAGTTTCCATGCAGCTTTCTGTCAACTGCATTTAACATGACAATGACACGATGCGACAAACCGCCAACGTACTGTCGAGACAAGACAGGCTGACACTTTACCAATTAAGGACAGGTGTGTTACGCACGCCTCTCTTGCCTCCGATAGGCTTATGATTGTTACCATAGAGTGACTCTCAACCATCGTTTAATTGTCAACCATAGATTGACTCATAGATTTGAACCATAGATTTGTAATGAGTGAGTCAACCATCGAGTTTCAATTTCTTAATCATGTTGCAAGATATTTACATTGCATATGCATACTTGCTTTTATTTCGCGCTGAAAAGCACGAAAAATTATCGGCCAATCGCAGGCAAGCGAGGCGTGTGTAACACACCTGTCCTTAATTGGTAAAGTGTCAGCCTGGCTTGTCTCGACAGTAGGCAGTTAAATCGTCCGAACTCCAGAAAAATCCTGCTTAAAGAGCGCTGGAGCCGGGAGAAACTTCGATATTAAAACTTTGTCCAAGTTACTTCGCCAAGGACGACAGCGATGGAATCATGACATCGAATTATTTACAAAACATACTGAAATTGACGGGCGTGATTTTGTAGCGGCTGAACTAGACGATGGGTGGAATAATGGGAGCTCCCTGAAAATCGTACAGCGTTGTCCAGCTAAGATTCTAAGCTAAAATGCTGACGTCATGAGCCACGATTCATGACGTCCTGGCCCCATGAGCTGCTCGGCGCAAGTCAACGGCTCCCTATGTTCATATTAGTGTGGGAGCTCACCGCCGTGGCGCATACATCGTAGCGCAGTGTACACTGTAATGCTGAACATAGGGAGCTCACAGCATATACCAAATCAGCATCAAGTGATCAAGTCCCCTCCCCCAAAAAATTAATAGTACTATCATAGTGTACTATGCCCATGCTTCCTAAATTATTTGCTGTACTTACAATTAGAGGATTATACATACGTCCTTCCAGGATACAAAATCTATGTAAATGTACCCAATAATATCTTATGATCCTTTCGACAGACCTGGGCCAAAATTTTCTTTTTATCAATTAATCTTAATGCTAATCATTAGTTACTACAGTATGAAACTCTAATAGGAAAATATATTCGTGTACACATACATACATATTTACTTCCATCAATGTTGCAGCTAATACAGTTACTACTATTTAATATGTGACAACATAGGTCAAATATTAAAAAATACGACTGCAAAATCCCTGACTAAAATAAATTTAAGCATTGCCATGCGGGACGTAATCGTGGAAATAAGAGTATCGTTAAAAATAAAATATTATTATACATTTAATTAAGCTAGTAAAATTCATTAAGTAGTATTTTCAAATAATTTTTGGAACTACAAGAAAGGATCCACAAATCAGAAAAAATTGATGCTCGAGGACGTTCTGGTTGTAATACGAAATGATAAATAAGAATAATCCTTCTTCAGGATTATAAAGGCGAGGAGTATACAAGGGCGATACGTTGGTCGGAGTTATTATAAAATTTGGTGTAGGTCTACAAAATATTCCAAAATAATTGTATAATTCAACTCATAAAGTTCGACAAATTTCCATAAAGTCATTTGACTAAAATGAATACTTCCTTGACTCCAAAACTAACAAGACGATTGCAGAGAAAATTGTCTAGTCTGAGGTCTGAGCTGTTTTTTAAATGAGACATCTGGGTTGATTTCGATGGGATAGAATCGAGGAAATTGGGTGAATGGGAAAACTATAAGTCCCAAACAAAAAATTCCTGCGTTTGCAGATCCTTACAGTCTGCGATGCGCTACCTTAAAAATTAGGTTACATACATAATCTGTGTCTAACCACATAATCTAAACGATAACGATGAGCTAAGTACTGTTTTGATAAAAACTGCGGATAGATCTAAGATCAGTATTTCTATTACTTTGTTGAAATCATGGTCCCTATATAGTACCCTTAATGATAACAGAAAGATCGGTATAAATAATGGCACAGGGACAGTATCCTTCAAATTGTATTCAAATCAATTGGATTTATCTTGAAAGATCAGGATTTTTAAAACGCCGTCAGTCATGGAGGCTCGTATGGTAGTTTCAAATGACAAGAAGGGTTTGAATCTCTTCGTTCCAACAAGTCCCTTCATCTAAATAAGGTACAAAAAAAATAAACCGTACTTATTATTAATTTTAGAAAACAATGAACGGTTCTAGTTGACAAGGTGCTCATTACTGTATAATAGTAAAATGTAAATATTAAATTGACCGGGTGAGGAGTCCCTTTTAATATTACTGTACTTACGCTTTTATTTTCGTCCGATTTGTTAACATGATCTTCCCAGAAATTTGATTGTAATTTATTGTACAACTTTGAAGTCGAAGAGGTATCTTTTAAATCCAATCCAGTGTTACAATCATATCCCACTGCGAACTCATCCTTAGAATTCAGCTTCACTCCCACAACTATAGTGTGCAGCCCAGAGATGCGCAGCCTTCGAAGGCTAGCCTTCCAAAAAGGCTTCCTTGAAGGCGGAAAGGTAACTTTCTTATCGTTGCAGAAGGAACGGAAGGATGTAGATACTTTTTTCTGAAGGCTGAAGGAAGCCTTCACAAAAACCAGCAGTGAAGGATTGTAAAGGAAGGGTTCCTAAATATTAGCCCTCTAAGGCCGTGAAGGCTTCCAGGTACACGAAATATCTATAATGTGAAAGCATAGCATACGCAACGACGTATAGCTGCCAGCGCAACAATACAGCCAATTCGTGAACTCACAACTGACAATGTGTGCCCGCTCTCTTCACTGCACTGAATCCTACTGGGACAAAATGTTTTTAAGCGGGTTGTAGTTTAAAATTGAAGGAAGGCTATTTTTAGAAGAAGGCTGAAGGCAAAAATGAGTGCATGTATTTTGGAAGGAAGGGTGAAGGAAGGCAGATTTTTTAGAGGGCTTCATTCTACGACATGTTGAAGGGGAAATTTTTACTGAATTTTTGCCTTCGAAGGCTTGAAGGAAGGCTATTTCCTTTGCGCATCTCTGGTGCAGCCAATTAAGGCAGTAGGAAAACATTATGATGCTTTGCGACGAACTAGAAAAAATGTCGTTAGCTGATGTTCATTATAGTATTTTACAGAAGTAATCAAAGAGTATAGAGCTTATTTAAAAAAAATTGTGAAAAATATTATAGATGGAATAGAAACTTAGGGCATCTCTAATTTTTTATAAATACATCGATACAGGTCTTACTCTTGTTTCCCAAACGAGAATTGTCCCCGCCTACCCGGATCAATTGGCGGAGGCAAACCCGGCTCACCAAGAATCCCAACCACAGTAGGCTTATCGAGCGATGAGTCTGTATTGTTTTCTGGATATTACAATTATTAATTTATTAAAAAAAATTACGTTTGTCACTTACTACAATAAAAAATAACGATGTAGATATTTTAATAAGAGGTTTGTACATACGTAGCACAAATAGTATAGATTGGTTGAAGCGCAAACGTAAGTTCCTGGAATCTCTCAAGAATGATCTCCACTCGCTATTGAATGCACCCTTTTCCTCCGAATCCTCAGCAGTTTTACGGACTACTTTTCGAAGGTCACTCAGCTCCTTTCGTAAAAATGCGAATTCTGACTCCATGTTTTGAACCTCCTGATGACTTGAGTCTTTTGAATTCAAGCAACGTTGATTTCCACATGGAAATCTCCACTTGATATTTAAAGTTGGATACGTATAACTCAGCTCGAAGAATTTCTTCCCTATATGTACACAAATCCTTGAAAAGTTTAGTATTGGCTTATAAAATGTTATAAATAACAAAAGTTTGCTTTTAAAAAATAAACGGTTTGCAATTGAATAAGTACATACACGGTAGGTTCCAATTTGTCTGAAACATCCCGGACGGACTGTGAGTGTGCGAAATCTCTTGGTTTTTCTGGGGGAACTTCTGATGATCCACAGTGATTCCTTGAGGAAACAAGAATAAAATATGTTTTCATATTACTGTATATAAATGTACAACCTTGATAAATTGCATTATTAAAACATTGCGGGCTTCTTTAACGATTCTCGATTTTTACAGTGGAAAAAATAGGAGATCCGCAAAAAATGTATGTTGAACAGCGAGAGCTGCCTCATTTTTAAATGTAGATTAAACACAGTTACAATGCAAGATTTTACAATAATTATTACTTTCATACATGTATGATATTTCAGCAAGAAGGAAAAGCGGGCTAATATTTTCAGGGTCATCTTCTTCGTTGTCAGTTGTTTCCCTTAAGTAACGTTCTTGCTTCGCAGGGTCAAAGCCCATTTGTTCAACGTAGTATTCACACTCGAATTTACTCAAATTAGAAAAACGCACGCATTGAAAGGGCCGTCTCAGTACATCTTGGAGATTTTGAGGAGAAAAACTCTTTAAATTTTTTGTCAAGGTATTCATGCCCCATCTAGAAGTAATACATGAGATTCATATTAGATTTTCAATGCATTCTTATTCTTTCCGAGGTCTATCTTATAATACCTCTTGTGCTTAGAAACCGTTTAAAAAACTTTATTTGGCTTTTACCTCACGGCGGCCTTGAACACATCTAATTCTGTGTCAACTTGAAGTTTATCATCATCCAGAATTTCCAAAAGTCCCTCCAGTGACAAGTTCAAGAAGGAGTCGAGAGTTAGGATTAATTTGGCATTTCTATATAACAAATAAATAGGATTTGTTGCATTCACTCCTTTCTACAAACCAACCAATGTTCACTAATTGTAAGCCAGTTGATTGATTTTATTTTTTTTAATTTTTGGATTTTAGGAACGGTTGGAATTAAAAAGGTTTAATGATTACTTGCAAATGTATCTCAGAACCGCATTCTTCAATTTGCCTCGGTCCAAATGTGCGGTTTTTCTAATGACATCATACACAAAGCATGCAGCATTGCTTGTGAATCCTACCTCTTCAAGAGATATTTTGGAGATTGTTTCGTGAATGATAGTGAGCTCTTCCAGATCATAGTCCATGGAAGCTTTCAGAAGAAAGCATGCATCAACCAAATTCCCATTGAATTCCCAGTCCGAAAACGTGTAGATATGCTGTGAGGTGGGGCACAATGAGATTCACTTGAAACGATAAAGTTGTTGAAAGTCAAAGAAAAGGTAGCCATCGGTATTGTATCAGAGATGCGCAAATGAAATAGCCTTCCTTCAAGCCTTCGAAGGCGAAAATTCAGTAAAAATTTCCCCTTCAACATGTCGCAGAATGAAGCCTTCTAAAAAATCTGCCTTCCTTCACCCTTCCTTCCAAAATACATACACTCATTTTTTCCTTCAGCCTTCTTCTAAAAATAGCCTTCCTTCAATTTTAAACTACAACCCGCGTAAAAACGTTTTGCACCAGCTGGATTCATTGCATTGAAGAGATCGGGCACACATTGTCAGTTGTAAGGTCACGAATTTGCTGTATTGTTGCGCTAGGAGCAAAACGTCGTTGCATATGCTATGCTTTCACGTTATAGATATTTCGTGTACCTGGAAGCCTTCACGGCCTTGGAGGGCTAATAGTTAGGAAGCCTTCCTTCACAGTCCTTCACGGCTAGTTTTTGTGAAGGCTTCCTTCAGCCTTCAGAAAAAAGTATCACCATCCTTCCATTCCTTCTGCAACGTTAAGAAAGTTACCTTTCCGCCTTCAAAGAAGCCTTCTTGGAAGGCTAGCCTTCGAAGGCTGCGCATCTCTGTATTGTATGTAATGTGACTTTGACTGTGACTTTGAATAAAACTTACAATCTCTCTCTTGCTATATTCACGAAATCAATTCCATTACGCCAAATGTATTTTTACCTTTACTATTTCTTGAAAGGTGTTGGGACGGATGTCGGGTAACTTGTAGCTATTTTCGTTTTGGGACAAAAGATCTTTGAATCTGACGGATGACAACTCTAGCCAAGTTCTGTGAAGAAAAAATGATTTGGCTTTGTTCTCCTCCCCCACGAAAAATGTTACAAGGTCAGTTTCTTCAGACTCAACCAAAGCTGGGCAAAAAAATTGCCTATCCTAAATCATACATACATTTTATAGTTTTCAAAGAGCATACATTTTGCATACATAAATTTTTCCAGAAATTTAATCATACATATATGCATATAAATAAATTTATGCGTAAATATATGTACACGTGCCTATAAAAGTGTATGTTGAACGTTATGAACCTTTATAAAACTAAATACAATTTATGATGGTTAAGTTTAAAAATATTAATTTCTAGTGCCGTAGGTTTCAGTCAAAACATCTAGAAATCGTTTGCATTGCAGCAGGAAATAACAAATGCGAATACACCAATAGACACAGACCATGCCAAGAAAATACAGATGGAGTTCGCTGGACATACACGGTGCATACATACCTAAATCTCCCGGCCTTTTATACATACATACATACTAGTACATACAGTATTCACAGCATACATATATCATACATTTTTTTAGTAGAAACTTGCAGCCTACATATATTGCATACAAATATTCGGAAAATGTGTGAACATCAAAGGTGTCCAAAAGGTTCAGCCTACCTAAAATACTACATATTTTTTGAAGCTTTGCCTTCCCCACATATTAGCCTATATTATTTATCAAAAATAAATTGCCTACCTATTTGCCTACATATATACTACTGTAATGTTTCTGCCTATATTTTAGCCTATAAAGGCCTATTTTGTAGCCTATAAACACCTTTTTTAGCCTATAAAGGCTTATTTTTTCAACTAAAAATCATCTATACATGTACGTGCAATCGTAACACATGAAAAAAATCGAACTACTAAAATGTCACAAGAATATTTTTGAGATTTATTTGAAGGTTAAATCAAATAATTGCTTGACAAATTTGTCAATAGATTATTAAATATGCCTATTTTTACCTTCGCAAACTGCCTACCTTGTTCCTAAATAAAAAGTGAACTCTTGCAGCTCCTACATATAATATAGGATTAATTTTACCGGTAATTACTGCACCCTATTTTACTACCTATAATTATTTGGATTTTGCATCCTGCCTATTTTTATCCTATATATAGGCCTATAAATAGGATAGGTGGACACCTTTGGTGAACATACATAAAAAACTGCATATATTTATGCATAAATATAGGATATGTGCCCACCTTTGGACTCAACCGGTATGAATTCCAGTACTGCATGTTTCCAATGCATTTTATGACCTCACTGGAGGCTCTGAAGTTCGCTATTCAATTCAGTATAATATGATGGAAAAGTTTCAATGGTGGAAATATCTGAGGTCTGGAAGTTTACAATGTAATTCTGCCTATTTCTAATTATAATAGAATCACTGTGAGTGCAATTTTTAATTATATGATTTTTTTTACTTTCACCCACTATTGTAGGTTTGTGTAGATTCAAAAAATATGCTCGCAAACTTACAGTCAGTGGGAACACAGATTTTTCTAAATTATTATTTAAATTATCACAACTTCCCTTGCAGCTGGTTCTAAATAATGTCTGACTCCGTTCACTTCCTTTGAGTAAAACAAAATGTTAATTTGGGTAGACAATTCCAAGAAATGTTTTAATTAAAATGCAAATCCAACGCAATGAAGAAATCATACGAACTTGCTTATAATTAGTAGGTTATTCTTTCAATAGTTCCGATTCTCTGTTGAAGTTCTATCCCATAATAATACTCATAGGCAGGACTATATAGGGAAGGGAAATAGGATTGGGTTTAGTTATCTGAAGTGAGTTTATCTTTACAAGGAGAGTTTAACATAAATTATGCAGCGTTTTGACATAATGTGAATTAGTGCTGGCTGAATGTCTACTTTCTAAAGAAATACATTTCTTTTAAATAATTTTAAAAGCTAAATATTGTCGATGCATAGGTACAGAGTAAATCTTGCATGGTAATTACCATTTGACCGTTTTCAGATGCCAGGTAGGTTATACTTACATATCATGTTATTTTTATTTTTGTGCTATGAATGTGCTTTATCGTGGATGTCGTGTGATACGGCTCTATTTCAGACTACGCGTAAACGCTATTATCATACGTATCCACTGAAAATTTTACAGCATCAATGAAAATGTAAGTTGGAAGTATAGTACTTTGGTTTTGATGTATATCAGGTTATCCATTTGACCTTATAAAACAGGTCGCTTTAACATAGCAAGCAAGAACTCGTGTGCGTACAAAGAATAACAGCAGACTTTTATTAAAGAATTGCTCATTCAAACGTCTTGACAAAAATTGGTTTATTCAGTTTTCTGAGTTATCATGATACAATTACTCATCATGGTAATAAAAATTATAACAAAATTGTTTCTCTTCCCGTTTAATACAAAAACAAAGATAAGCGATAATGTCAAGTCTTTCAAAACTGCAGATTTAAGCTCAACTTATTTAACGCGTGGCAGCATTATTTTTTATTGAATGATTGAAAATGGCTTGTAATTAAAGCGGGTACAATTTGCAATCTCATAAAACAATAACATGAACAATGTCATTGGATGTAGTAACTAACCGTACCGTGGAAATAGTCTCATAGGGATTTCATTGTGTTACAGAATTAAAAGAAAGATAACTGTAGTACTTTGAAAGCGAGAAACATGACGGGATCAAGGATCAAGCTATGAATTACAGCGTAAAATTGTACGTAGCGTCAGTACTGCACTCATAGAAATATATTTTTAACTCGGCTCAACTAATTGCAATTTATCCTTATTCATTATAAATAATGCAAAAGAAAATGGGGACCATGTCTAAGGTAACAAACTGAAACCGACCAAATCTCAAGTATCCGATTTTTCATTTTTCGGATTTTAACTTTACCCGGTGCTACCTCCCAAACTACCCGGACTATGGACCCACAGATGACATCAAAATGATCACAGGGACCATGTCTAAGGTAACAAACTCTAAAACCTACCAAATTCTCAAGTATCCGATTTTTCATTTTTCGGATTTTAACTTTACCCGGTGCTACCTCCCAAACTACCCGGACTATGGACCCACAGATGACATCAAAATGATCACAGGGACCATGTCCAAGGTCACAAACTCTAAAACCGACCAAATTCTCAAATATCCGATTTTTCATTTTTCGGATTTTAACTTTACCCGGTGCTACCTCCCAAACTACCCGGACTATGGACCCACAGATGACATCAAAATGATCACAGGGACCATGTCTAAGGTAACAAACTCTGAAACCGACCAAATTCTCAAGTATCCGATTTTTAATTTTTCGGATTTTAACTTTACCCGGTGCTACCTCCCAAACTACCCGGACTATGGACCCACAGATGACATCAAAATGATCACAGGGACCATGTCTAAGGTAACAAACTCTAAAACCTACCAAATTCTCAAGTATCCGATTTTTCATTTTTCGGATTTTAACTTTACCCGGTGCTACCTCCCAAACTACCCGGACTATGGACCCACAGATGACATCAAAATGATCAAAGGGACCATGTCCAAGGTCACAAACTCTAAAACCGACCAAATTCTCAAATATCCGATTTTTCATTTTTCGGATTTTAACTTTACCCGGTGCTACCTCCCAAACTACCCGGACTATGGACCCACAGATGACATCAAAATGATCACAGGGACCATGTCTAAGGTAACAAACTCTGAAACCGACCAAATTCTCAAGTATCCGATTTTTAATTTTTCGGATTTTAACTTTACCCGGTGCTACCTCCCAAACTACCCGGACTATGGACCCACAGATGACATCAAAATGATCACAGGGACCATGTCTGAGGTAACAAACTCTAAAACCGACCAAATTCTCAAGTGTCCGATTTTTCATTTTTCGGATTTACACTTTACCCGGTGCTACCTCCCAAACTACCCGGACTATGGACCCACAGATGACATCAAAATGATCACAGGGACCATGTCTAAGGTAACAAACTCTGAAACCGACCAAATTCTCAAGTATCCGATTTTTAATTTTTCGGATTTTAACTTTACCCGGTGCTACCTCCCAAACTACCCGGACTATGGACCCACAGATGACATCAAAATGATCACAGGGACCATGTCTAAGGTAACAAACTCTAAAACCTACCAAATTCTCAAGTATCCGATTTTTCATTTTTCGGATTTTAACTTTACCCGGTGCTACCTCCCAAACTACCCGGACTATGGACCCACAGATGACATCAAAATGATCAAAGGGACCATGTCCAAGGTCACAAACTCTAAAACCGACCAAATTCTCAAGTATCCGATTTTTCATTTTTCGGATTTTAACTTTACCCGGTGCTACCTCCCAAACTACCCGGACTATGGACCCACAGATGACATCAAAATGATCACAGGGACCATGTCCAAGGTCACAAACTCTAAAACCGACCAAATTCTCAAATATCCGATTTTTCATTTTTCGGATTTTAACTTTACCCGGTGCTACCTCCCAAACTACCCGGACTATGGACCCACAGATGACATCAAAATGATCACAGGGACCATGTCTAAGGTAACAAACTCTGAAACCGACCAAATTCTCAAGTATCCGATTTTTAATTTTTCGGATTTTAACTTTACCCGGTGCTACCTCCCAAACTACCCGGACTATGGACCCACAGATGACATCAAAATGATCACAGGGACCATGTCTAAGGTAACAAACTCTAAAACCTACCAAATTCTCAAGTATCCGATTTTTCATTTTTCGGATTTTAACTTTACCCGGTGCCACCTCCCAAACTACCCGGACTATGGACCCACAGATGACATCAAAATGATCAAAGGGACCATGTCCAAGGTCACAAACTCTAAAACCGACCAAATTCTCAAATATCCGATTTTTCATTTTTCGGATTTTAACTTTACCCGGTGCTACCTCCCAAACTACCCGGACTATGGACCCACAGATGACATCAAAATGATCACAGGGACCATGTCTAAGGTAACAAACTCTGAAACCGACCAAATTCTCAAGTATCCGATTTTTAATTTTTCGGATTTTAACTTTACCCGGTGCTACCTCCCAAACTACCCGGACTATGGACCCACAGATGACATCAAAATGATCACAGGGACCATGTCTAAGGTAACAAACTCTAAAACCGACCAAATTCTCAAGTGTCCGATTTTTCATTTTTCGGATTTACACTTTACCCGGTGCTACCTCCCAAACTACCCGGACTATGGACCCACAGATGACATCAAAATGATCACAGGGACCATGTCTAAGGTAACAAACTCTGAAACCGACCAAATTCTCAAGTATCCGATTTTTAATTTTTCGGATTTTAACTTTACCCGGTGCTACCTCCCAAACTACCCGGACTATGGACCCACAGATGACATCAAAATGATCACAGGGACCATGTGTAAGGTAACAAACTCTAAAACCTACCAAATTCTCAAGTATCCGATTTTTCATTTTTCGGATTTTAACTTTACCCGGTGCTACCTCCCAAACTACCCGGACTATGGACCCACAGATGACATCAAAATGATCAAAGGGACCATGTCCAAGGTCACAAACTCTAAAACCGACCAAATTCTCAAATATCCGATTTTTCATTTTTCGGATTTTAACTTTACCCGGTGCTACCTCCCAAACTACCCGGACTATGGACCCACAGATGACATCAAAATGATCACAGGGACCATGTCCACGGTCACAAACTCTAAAACCGACCAAATTCTCAAATATCCGATTTTTCATTTTTCGGATTTTAAATTTACCCGGTGCTACCTCCCAAACTACCCGGACTATGGACCCACAAATGACATCAAAATGATCACAGGGACCATGTCTAAGGTAACAAACTCTGAAACCGACCAAATTCTCAAGTATCCGATTTTTAATTTTTCGGATTTTAACTTTACCGGGTGCTACCTCCCAAACTACCCGGACTATGGACCCACAGATGACATCAAAATGATCACAGGGACCATGTCTAAGGTAACAAACTCTAAAACCGACCAAATTCTCAAGTGTCCGATTTTTCATTTTTCGGATTTACACTTTACCCGGTGCTACCTCCCACACTACCCGGACTATGGACCCACAGATGACATCAACATGATCACAGGGACCATGTCTAAGGTCAGAAACTCTAAAACTGACCAAATTCTCAAATATCCGATTTTTCATTTTTCGGATTTTAACTTTACCCGGTGCTACCTCCCAAACTACCCGGACTATGGACCCACAGAAGACATCAAAATGATCACAGGGACCATGTCTAAGGTAACAAACTCTGAAACCGACCAAATTCTCAAGTATCCGATTTTTAATTTTTCGGATTTTAACTTTACCCGGTGCTACCTCCCAAACTACCCGGACTATGGACCCACAGATGACATCAAAATGATCACAGGGACCATGTCTAAGGTAACAAACTCTAAAACCGACCAAATTCTCAAGTATCCGATTTTTCATTTTTCGGATTTTAACTTTACCCGGTGCTACCTCCCAAACTACCCGGACTATGGACCCACAGATGACATCAAAATGATCACAGGGACCATGTCTAAGGTAACAAACTCTGAAACCGACCAAATTCTCAAGTATCCGATTTTTAATTTTTCGGATTTTAACTTTACCCGGTGCTACCTCCCAAACTACCCGGACTATGGACCCACAGATGACATCAAAATGATCACAGGGACCATGTCTAAGGTAACAAACTCTAAAACCGACCAAATTCTCAAGTGTCCGATTTTTCATTTTTCGGATTTACACTTTACCCGGTGCTACCTCCCAAACTACCCGGACTATGGACCCACAGATGACATCAAAATGATCACAGGGACCATGTCTAAGGTCAGAAACTCTAAAACCGACCAAATTCTCAAATATCCGATTTTTCATTTTTCGGATTTTAACTTTACCCGGTGCTACCTCCCAAACTACCCGGACTATGGACCCACAGAAGACATCAAAATGATCACAGGGACCATGTCTAAGGTAACAAACTCTGAAACCGACCAAATTCTCAAGTATACGATTTTTAATTTTTCGGATTTTAACTTTACCCGGTGCTACCTCCCAAACTACCCGGACTATGGACCCACAGATGACATCAAAATGATCACAGGGACCATGTCTAAGGTAACAAACTCTAAAACCGACCAAATTCTCAAGTATCCGATTTTTCATTTTTCGGATTTTAACTTTACCCGGTGCTACCTCCCAAACTACCCGGACTATGGACCCACAGATGACATCAAAATGATCACAGGGACCATGTCTAAGGTAACAAACTCTAAAACCGACCAAATTCTCAAGTATCCGATTTTTAATTTTTCGGATTTTAACTTTACCCGGTGCTACCTCCCAAACTACCCGGACTATGGACCCACAGATGACATCAAAATGATCAAAGGGACCATGTCTAAGGTAACAAACTCTGAAACCGACCAAATTCTCAAGTATCCGATTTTTAATTTTTCGGATTTTAATTTTACCCGGTGCTACCTCCCAAACTACCCGGACTATGGACCCACAGATGACATCAAAATGATCACAGGGACCATGTCTAAGGTCAGAAACTCTAAAACCGACCAAATTCTCAAATATCCGATTTTTCATTTTTCGGATTTTAACTTTACCCGGTGCTACCTCCCAAACTACCCGGACTATGGACCCTCAAATGACATCAAAATGATCACAGGGACCATGTCTAAGGTAACAAACTCTGAAACCGACCAAATTCTCAAGTATCCGATTTTTAATTTTTCGGATTTTAACTTTACCCGGTGCTACCTCCCAAAATACCCGGACTATGGACCCACAGATGACATCAAAATGATCACAGGGACCATGTCTAAGGTAACAAACTCTGAAACCGACCAAATTCTCAAGTATCCGATTTTTAATTTTTCGGATTTTAACTTTACCCGGTGCTACCTCCCAAACTACCCGGACTATGGACCCACAGATGACATCAAAATGATCACAGGGACCATGTCTAAGGTAACAAACTCTAAAACCGACCAAATTCTCAAGTATCCGATTTTTAATTTTTCGGATTTTAACTTTACCCGGTGCTACCTCCCAAACTACCCGGACTATGGACCCACAGATGACATCAAAATGATCACAGGGACCATGTCTAAGGTAACAAACTCTGAAACCGACCAAATTCTCAAGTATCCGATTTTTAATTTTTCGGATTTTAATTTTACCCGGTGCTACCTCCCAAACTACCCGGACTATGGACCCACAGATGACATCAAAATGATCACAGGGACCATGTCTAAGGTAACAAACTCTAAAACCGACCAAATTCTCAAGTGTCCGATTTTTCATTTTTCGGATTTACACTTTACCCGGTGCTACCTCCCAAACTACCCGGACTATGGACCCACAGATGACATCAAAATGATCACAGGGACCATGTCTAAGGTCAGAAACTCTAAAACCGACCAAATTCTCAAATATCCGATTTTTCATTTTTCGGATTTTAACTTTACCCGGTGCTACCTCCCAAACTACCCGGACTATGGACCCACAGAAGACATCAAAATGATCACAGGGACCATGTCTAAGGTAACAAACTCTGAAACCGACCAAATTCTCAAGTATACGATTTTTAATTTTTCGGATTTTAACTTTACCCGGTGCTACCTCCCAAACTACCCGGACTATGGACCCACAGATGACATCAAAATGATCACAGGGACCATGTCTAAGGTAACAAACTCTAAAACCGACCAAATTCTCAAGTATCCGATTTTTCATTTTTCGGATTTTAACTTTACCCGGTGCTACCTCCCAAACTACCCGGACTATGGACCCACAGATGACATCAAAATGATCACAGGGACCATGTCTAAGGTAACAAACTCTAAAACCGACCAAATTCTCAAGTATCCGATTTTTAATTTTTCGGATTTTAACTTTACCCGGTGCTACCTCCCAAACTACCCGGACTATGGACCCACAGATGACATCAAAATGATCAAAGGGACCATGTCTAAGGTAACAAACTCTGAAACCGACCAAATTCTCAAGTATCCGATTTTTAATTTTTCGGATTTTAATTTTACCCGGTGCTACCTCCCAAACTACCCGGACTATGGACCCACAGATGACATCAAAATGATCACAGGGACCATGTCTAAGGTCAGAAACTCTAAAACCGACCAAATTCTCAAATATCCGATTTTTCATTTTTCGGATTTTAACTTTACCCGGTGCTACCTCCCAAACTACCCGGACTATGGACCCTCAAATGACATCAAAATGATCACAGGGACCATGTCTAAGGTAACAAACTCTGAAACCGACCAAATTCTCAAGTATCCGATTTTTAATTTTTCGGATTTTAACTTTACCCGGTGCTACCTCCCAAACTACCCGGACTATGGACCCACAGATGACATCAAAATGATCACAGGGACCATGTCTAAGGTAACAAACTCTGAAACCGACCAAATTCTCAAGTATCCGATTTTTAATTTTTCGGATTTTAACTTTACCCGGTGCTACCTCCCAAACTACCCGGACTATGGACCCACAGATGACATCAAAATGATCACAGGGACCATGTCTGAGGTAACAAACTCTAAAACCGACCAAATTCTTAAGTGTCCGATTTTTCATTTTTCGGATTTACACTTTACCCGGTGCTACCTCCCAAACTACCCGGACTATGGACCCACAGATGACATCAAAATGATCACAGGGACCATGTCTAAGGTAACAAACTCTGAAACCGACCAAATTCTCAAGTATCCGATTTTTAATTTTTCGGATTTTAACTTTACCCGGTGCTACCTCCCAAACTACCCGGACTATGGACCCACAGATGACATCAAAATGATCACAGGGACCATGTCTAAGGTAACAAACTCTAAAACCTACCAAATTCTCAAGTATCCGATTTTTCATTTTTCGGATTTTAACTTTACCCGGTGCTACCTCCCAAACTACCCGGACTATGGACCCACAGATGACATCAAAATGATCAAAGGGACCATGTCCAAGGTCACAAACTCTAAAACCGACCAAATTCTCAAGTATCCGATTTTTCATTTTTCGGATTTTAACTTTACCCGGTGCTACCTCCCAAACTACCCGGACTATGGACCCACAGATGACATCAAAATGATCACAGGGACCATGTCCAAGGTCACAAACTCTAAAACCGACCAAATTCTCAAATATCCGATTTTTCATTTTTCGGATTTTAACTTTACCCGGTGCTACCTCCCAAACTACCCGGACTATGGACCCACAGATGACATCAAAATGATCACAGGGACCATGTCTAAGGTAACAAACTCTGAAACCGACCAAATTCTCAAGTATCCGATTTTTAATTTTTCGGATTTTAACTTTACCCGGTGCTACCTCCCAAACTACCCGGACTATGGACCCACAGATGACATCAAAATGATCACAGGGACCATGTCTAAGGTAACAAACTCTAAAACCGACCAAATTCTCAAGTGTCCGATTTTTCATTTTTCGGATTTACACTTTACCCGGTGCTACCTCCCACACTACCCGGACTATGGACCCACAGATGACATCAACATGATCACAGGGACCATGTCTAAGGTCAGAAACTCTAAAACTGACCAAATTCTCAAATATCCGATTTTTCATTTTTCGGATTTTAACTTTACCCGGTGCTACCTCCCAAACTACCCGGACTATGGACCCACAGAAGACATCAAAATGATCACAGGGACCATGTCTAAGGTAACAAACTCTGAAACCGACCAAATTCTCAAGTATCCGATTTTTAATTTTTCGGATTTTAACTTTACCCGGTGCTACCTCCCAAACTACCCGGACTATGGACCCACAGATGACATCAAAATGATCACAGGGACCATGTCTAAGGTAACAAACTCTAAAACCGACCAAATTCTCAAGTATCCGATTTTTCATTTTTCGGATTTTAACTTTACCCGGTGCTACCTCCCAAACTACCCGGACTATGGACCCACAGATGACATCAAAATGATCACAGGGACCATGTCTAAGGTAACAAACTCTGAAACCGACCAAATTCTCAAGTATCCGATTTTTAATTTTTCGGATTTTAACTTTACCCGGTGCTACCTCCCAAACTACCCGGACTATGGACCCACAGATGACATCAAAATGATCACAGGGACCATGTCTAAGGTAACAAACTCTAAAACCGACCAAATTCTCAAGTGTCCGATTTTTCATTTTTCGGATTTACACTTTACCCGGTGCTACCTCCCAAACTACCCGGACTATGGACCCACAGATGACATCAAAATGATCACAGGGACCATGTCTAAGGTAACAAACTCTAAAACCGACCAAATTCTCAAGTGTCCGATTTTTCATTTTTCGGATTTACACTTTACCCGGTGCTACCTCCCAAACTACCCGGACTATGGACCCACAGAAGACATCAAAATGATCACAGGGACCATGTCTAAGGTAACAAACTCTGAAACCGACCAAATTCTCAAGTATACGATTTTTAATTTTTCGGATTTTAACTTTACCCGGTGCTACCTCCCAAACTACCCGGACTATGGACCCACAGATGACATCAAAATGATCACAGGGACCATGTCTAAGGTAACAAACTCTAAAACCGACCAAATTCTCAAGTATCCGATTTTTCATTTTTCGGATTTTAACTTTACCCGGTGCTACCTCCCAAACTACCCGGACTATGGACCCACAGATGACATCAAAATGATCACAGGGACCATGTCTAAGGTAACAAACTCTAAAACCGACCAAATTCTCAAGTATCCGATTTTTAATTTTTCGGATTTTAACTTTACCCGGTGCTACCTCCCAAACTACCCGGACTATGGACCCACAGATGACATCAAAATGATCAAAGGGACCATGTCTAAGGTAACAAACTCTGAAACCGACCAAATTCTCAAGTATCCGATTTTTAATTTTTCGGATTTTAATTTTACCCGGTGCTACCTCCCAAACTACCCGGACTATGGACCCACAGATGACATCAAAATGATCACAGGGACCATGTCTAAGGTCAGAAACTCTAAAACCGACCAAATTCTCAAATATCCGATTTTTCATTTTTCGGATTTTAACTTTACCCGGTGCTACCTCCCAAACTACCCGGACTATGGACCCTCAAATGACATCAAAATGATCACAGGGACCATGTCTAAGGTAACAAACTCTGAAACCGACCAAATTCTCAAGTATCCGATTTTTAATTTTTCGGATTTTAACTTTACCCGGTGCTACCTCCCAAACTACCCGGACTATGGACCCACAGATGACATCAAAATGATCACAGTAAACATGTCTAAGGTAACAAATTCTAAAACCGACCAAATTCTCAAGTATCCGATTTTTCATTTTTCGGATTTTAACTTTACCCGGTGCTACCTCCCAAACTACCCGGACTATGGACCCACAGATGACATCAAAATGATCACAGGGACCATGTCTAAGGTAACAAACTCTGAAACCGACCAAATTCTCAAGTTTACGATTTTTAATTTTTCGGATTTTAAATTTACCCGATGCTACCTCCCAAACTACCCGGACTATGGACCCACAGATGACATCAAAATGATCACATGGACCATGTCTAAGGTAACAAACTCTGAAACCGACCAAATTCTCAAGTATCCGATTTTTAATTTTTCGGATTTTAACTTTACCCGGTGCTACCTCCCAAACTACCCGGACTATGGACCCACAGATGACATCAAAATGATCACAGGGACCATGTCTAAGGTAACAAACTCTAAAACCGACCAAATTCTCAAGTGTCCGATTTTTAATTTTTCGGATTTTAACTTTACCCGGTGCTACCTCCCAAACTACCCGGACTATGGACCCACAGATGACATCAAAATGATCACAGGGACCATGTCTAAGGTAACAAACTCTAAAACCGACCAAATTCTCAAGTGTCCGATTTTTCATTTTTTGGATTTACACTTTACCCGGTGCTACCTCCCAAACTACCCGGACTATGGACCCACAGATGACATCAAAATGATCACAGGGACCATGTCTAAGGTCACAAACTCTAAAACCGACCAAATTCTCAAATATCCGATTTTTCATTTTTCGGATTTTAACTTTACCCGGTGCTACCTCCCAAACTACCCGGACTATGGACCCACAAATGACATCAAAATGATCACAGGGACCATGTCTAAGGTAACAAACTCTGAAACCGACCAAATTCTCAAGTATCCGATTTTTAATTTTTCGGATTTTAACTTTACCCGGTGCTACCTCCCAAACTACCCGGACTATGGACCCACAGATGACATCAAAATGATCACAGGGAACATGTCTAAGGTAACAAACTCTAAAACCGACCAAATTCTCAAGTATCCGATTTTTCATTTTTCGGATTTTAACTTTACCCGGTGCTACCTCCCAAACTACCCGGACTATGGACCCACAGAAGACATCAAAATGATCACAGGGACCATGTCTAAGGTAACAAACTCTGAAACCGACCAAATTCTCAAGTATCCGATTTTTCATTTTTCGGATTTTAACTTTACCCGGTGCTACCTCCCAAACTACCCGGACTATGGACCCACAGATGACATCAAAATGATCACAGGGAACATGTCTAAGGTAACAAACTCTAAAACCGACCAAATTCTCAAGTATCCGATTTTTCATTTTTCGGATTTTAACTTTACCCGGTGCTACCTCCCAAACTACCCGGACTATGGACCCACAGAAGACATCAAAATGATCACAGGGACCATGTCTAAGGTAACAAACTCTGAAACCGACCAAATTCTCAAGTATCCGATTTTTAATTTTTCGGATTTTAACTTTACCCGGTGCTACCTCCCAAACTACCCGGACTATGGACCCACAGATGACATCAAAATGATCACAGGGACCATGTCTAAGGTCGCAAACTCTAAAACCGACCAAATTCTCAAATATCCGATTTTTCATTTTTCGGATTTTAAATTTACCCGGTGCTACCTCCCAAACTACCCGGACTATGGACCCACAGATGACATCAAAATGATCACAGGGACCATGTCTAAGGTAACAAACTCTGAAACCGACCAAATTCTTAAGTATCCGATTTTTAATTTTTCGGATTTTAAATTTACCCGATGCTACCTCCCAAACTACCCGGACTATGGACCCACAGATGACATCAAAATGATCACAGGGACCATGTCTAAGGTAACAAACTCTAAAACCGACCAAATTCTCAAGTGTCCGATTTTTCATTTTTTGGATTTACACTTTACCCGGTGTTACCTCCCAAACTACCCGGACTATGGACCCACAGATGACATCAAAATGATCACAGGGACCATGTCTAAGGTCACAAACTCTAAAACCGACCAAATTCTCAAATATCCGATTTTTCATTTTTCGGATTTTAACTTTACCCGGTGCTACCTCCCAAACTACCCGGACTATGGACGCACAAATGACATCAAAATGATCACAGGGACCATGTCTAAGGTAACAAACTCTGAAACCGACCAAATTCTCAAGTATCCGATTTTTAATTTTTCGGATTTTAAATTTACCCGATGCTACCTCCCAAACTACCCGGACTATGGACCCACAGATGACATCAAAATGATCACAGGGACCATGTCTAAGGTAACAAACTCTAAAACCGACCAAATTCTCAAGTATCCGATTTTTCATTTTTCGGATTTTAACTTTACCCGGTGCTACCTCCCAAACTACCCGGACTATGGACCCACAGATGACATCAAAATGATCACAGGGAACATGTCTAAGGTAACAAACTCTAAAACCGACCAAATTCTCAAGTATCCGATTTTTCATTTTTCGGATTTTAACTTTACCCGGTGCTACCTCCCAAACTACCCGGACTATGGACCCACAGAAGACATCAAAATGATCACAGGGACCATGTCTAAGGTAACAAACTCTGAAACCGACCAAATTCTCAAGTATCCGATTTTTAATTTTTCGGATTTTAACTTTACCCGGTGCTACCTCCCAAACTACCCGGACTATGGACCCACAGATGACATCAAAATGATCACAGGGACCATGTCTAAGGTCGCAAACTCTAAAACCGACCAAATTCTCAAATATCCGATTTTTCATTTTTCGGATTTTAAATTTACCCGGTGCTACCTCCCAAACTACCCGGACTATGGACCCACAGATGACATCAAAATGATCACAGGGACCATGTCTAAGGTAACAAACTCTGAAACCGACCAAATTCTTAAGTATCCGATTTTTAATTTTTCGGATTTTAAATTTACCCGATGCTACCTCCCAAACTACCCGGACTATGGACCCACAGATGACATCAAAATGATCACAGGGACCATATCTAAGGTAACAAACTCTAAAACCGACCAAATTCTCAAGTGTCCGATTTTTCATTTTTTGGATTTACACTTTACCCGGTGTTACCTCCCAAACTACCCGGACTATGGACCCACAGATGACATCAAAATGATCACAGGGACCATGTCTAAGGTCACAAACTCTAAAACCGACCAAATTCTCAAATATCCGATTTTTCATTTTTCGGATTTTAACTTTACCCGGTGCTACCTCCCAAACTACCCGGACTATGGACGCACAAATGACATCAAAATGATCACAGGGACCATGTCTAAGGTAACAAACTCTGAAACCGACCAAATTCTCAAGTATCCGATTTTTAATTTTTCGGATTTTAAATTTACCCGATGCTACCTCCCAAACTACCCGGACTACGGACCCATAGATGACATCAAAATGATCACAGGGACCATGTCTAAGGTAACAAACTCTAAAACCGACCAAATTCTCAAGTGTCTAATTTTTCATTTTTCGGATTTACACTTTACCCGGTGCTACCTCCCAAACTACCCGGACTATGGACCCACAGATGACATCAAAATGATCACAGGGACCATGTCTAAGGTCACAAACTCTAAAACCGACCAAATTCTCAAATATCCGATTTTTCATTTTTCGGATTTTAACTTTACCCGGTGCTACCTCCCAAACTACCCGGACTATGGACCCACAAATGACATCAAAATGATCACAGGGACCATGTCTAAGGTAACAAACTCTGAAACCGACCAAATTCTCAAGTATCCGATTTTTAATTTTTCGGATTTTAACTTTACCCGGTGCTACCTCCCAAACTACCCGGACTATGGACCCACAGATGACATCAAAATGATCACAGGGACCATGTCTAAGGTAACAAACTCTAAAACCGACCAAATTCTCAAGTATCCGATTTTTCATTTTTCGGATTTTAACTTTTCCCGGTGCTACCTCCCAAACTACCCGGACTATGGACCCACAGAAGAGATCAAAATGATCACAGGGACCATGTCTAAGGTAACAAACTCTAAAACCGACCAAATTCTCAAGTATCCGATTTTTCATTTTTCGGATTTTAAATTTACCCGGTGCTACCTCCAAAACTACCCCGACTATGGACCCACAGATGACATTAAAATGATCACAGGGACCATGTCTAAGGTAACAAACTCTACAACCGACCAAATTCTCAAGTATCCGATTTTTCATTTTTCGGATTTTAACTTTACCCGGTGCTACCTCCCAAACTACCCGGACTATGGACCCACAGATGACATCAAAATGATCACAGGGACCATGTCTAAGGTAACAAACTCTGAAACCGACCAAATTCTCAAGTATCCGATTTTTCATTTTTCGGATTTTAACTTTACCCGGTGCTACCTCCCAAACTACCCGGACTATGGACCCACAGATGACATCAAAATGATCACAGGGACCATGTCTAAGGTCGCAAACTCTAAAACCGACCAAATTCTCAAATATCCGATTTTTCATTTTTCGGATTTTAAATTTACCCGGTGCTACCTCCCAAACTACCCGGACTATGGACCCACAGATGACATCAAAATGATCACAGGGACCATGTCTAAGGTAACAAACTCTGAAACCGACCAAATTCTTAAGTATCCGATTTTTAATTTTTCGGATTTTAAATTTACCCGATGCTACCTCCCAAACTACCCGGACTATGGACCCACAGATGACATCAAAATGATCACAGGGACCATGTCTAAGGTAACAAACTCTAAAACCGACCAAATTCTCAAGTGTCCGATTTTTCATTTTTTGGATTTACACTTTACCCGGTGCTACCTCCCAAACTACCCGGACTATGGACCCACAGATGACATCAAAATGATCACAGGGACCATGTCTAAGGTCACAAACTCTAAAACCGACCAAATTCTCAAATATCCGATTTTTCATTTTTCGGATTTTAACTTTACCCGGTGCTACCTCCCAAACTACCCGGACTATGGACCCACAAATGACATCAAAATGATCACAGGGACCATGTCTAAGGTAACAAACTCTGAAACCGACCAAATTCTCAAGTATCCGATTTTTAATTTTTCGGATTTTAACTTTACCCGGTGCTACCTCCCAAACTACCCGGACTATGGACCCACAGATGACATCAAAATGATCACAGGGAACATGTCTAAGGTAACAAACTCTAAAACCGACCAAATTCTCAAGTATCCGATTTTTCATTTTTCGGATTTTAACTTTACCCGGTGCTACCTCCCAAACTACCCGGACTATGGACCCACAGAAGACATCAAAATGATCACAGGGACCATGTCTAAGGTAACAAACTCTGAAACCGACCAAATTCTCAAGTATCCGATTTTTAATTTTTCGGATTTTAACTTTACCCGGTGCTACCTCCCAAACTACCCGGACTATGGACCCACAGATGACATCAAAATGATCACAGGGAACATGTCTAAGGTAACAAACTCTAAAACCGACCAAATTCTCAAGTATCCGATTTTTCATTTTTCGGATTTTAACTTTACCCGGTGCTACCTCCCAAACTACCCGGACTATGGACCCACAGAAGACATCAAAATGATCACAGGGACCATGTCTAAGGTAACAAACTCTGAAACCGACCAAATTCTCAAGTATCCGATTTTTAATTTTTCGGATTTTAACTTTACCCGGTGCTACCTCCCAAACTACCCGGACTATGGACCCACAGATGACATCAAAATGATCACAGGGACCATGTCTAAGGTCGCAAACTCTAAAACCGACCAAATTCTCAAATATCCGATTTTTCATTTTTCGGATTTTAAATTTACCCGGTGCTACCTCCCAAACTACCCGGACTATGGACCCACAGATGACATCAAAATGATCACAGGGACCATGTCTAAGGTAACAAACTCTGAAACCGACCAAATTCTTAAGTATCCGATTTTTAATTTTTCGGATTTTAAATTTACCCGATGCTACCTCCCAAACTACCCGGACTATGGACCCACAGATGACATCAAAATGATCACAGGGACCATGTCTAAGGTAACAAACTCTAAAACCGACCAAATTCTCAAGTGTCCGATTTTTCATTTTTTGGATTTACACTTTACCCGGTGTTACCTCCCAAACTACCCGGACTATGGACCCACAGATGACATCAAAATGATCACAGGGACCATGTCTAAGGTCACAAACTCTAAAACCGACCAAATTCTCAAATATCCGATTTTTCATTTTTCGGATTTTAACTTTACCCGGTGCTACCTCCCAAACTACCCGGACTATGGACGCACAAATGACATCAAAATGATCACAGGGACCATGTCTAAGGTAACAAACTCTGAAACCGACCAAATTCTCAAGTATCCGATTTTTAATTTTTCGGATTTTAAATTTACCCGATGCTACCTCCCAAACTACCCGGACTATGGACCCACAGATGACATCAAAATGATCACAGGGACCATGTCTAAGGTAACAAACTCTAAAACCGACCAAATTCTCAAGTATCCGATTTTTCATTTTTCGGATTTTAACTTTACCCGGTGCTACCTCCCAAACTACCCGGACTATGGACCCACAGATGACATCAAAATGATCACAGGGAACATGTCTAAGGTAACAAACTCTAAAACCGACCAAATTCTCAAGTATCCGATTTTTCATTTTTCGGATTTTAACTTTACCCGGTGCTACCTCCCAAACTACCCGGACTATGGACCCACAGAAGACATCAAAATGATCACAGGGACCATGTCTAAGGTAACAAACTCTGAAACCGACCAAATTCTCAAGTATCCGATTTTTAATTTTTCGGATTTTAACTTTACCCGGTGCTACCTCCCAAACTACCCGGACTATGGACCCACAGATGACATCAAAATGATCACAGGGACCATGTCTAAGGTCGCAAACTCTAAAACCGACCAAATTCTCAAATATCCGATTTTTCATTTTTCGGATTTTAAATTTACCCGGTGCTACCTCCCAAACTACCCGGACTATGGACCCACAGATGACATCAAAATGATCACAGGGACCATGTCTAAGGTAACAAACTCTGAAACCGACCAAATTCTTAAGTATCCGATTTTTAATTTTTCGGATTTTAAATTTACCCGATGCTACCTCCCAAACTACCCGGACTATGGACCCACAGATGACATCAAAATGATCACAGGGACCATATCTAAGGTAACAAACTCTAAAACCGACCAAATTCTCAAGTGTCCGATTTTTCATTTTTTGGATTTACACTTTACCCGGTGTTACCTCCCAAACTACCCGGACTATGGACCCACAGATGACATCAAAATGATCACAGGGACCATGTCTAAGGTCACAAACTCTAAAACCGACCAAATTCTCAAATATCCGATTTTTCATTTTTCGGATTTTAACTTTACCCGGTGCTACCTCCCAAACTACCCGGACTATGGACGCACAAATGACATCAAAATGATCACAGGGACCATGTCTAAGGTAACAAACTCTGAAACCGACCAAATTCTCAAGTATCCGATTTTTAATTTTTCGGATTTTAAATTTACCCGATGCTACCTCCCAAACTACCCGGACTACGGACCCATAGATGACATCAAAATGATCACAGGGACCATGTCTAAGGTAACAAACTCTAAAACCGACCAAATTCTCAAGTGTCTAATTTTTCATTTTTCGGATTTACACTTTACCCGGTGCTACCTCCCAAACTACCCGGACTATGGACCCACAGATGACATCAAAATGATCACAGGGACCATGTCTAAGGTCACAAACTCTAAAACCGACCAAATTCTCAAATATCCGATTTTTCATTTTTCGGATTTTAACTTTACCCGGTGCTACCTCCCAAACTACCCGGACTATGGACCCACAAATGACATCAAAATGATCACAGGGACCATGTCTAAGGTAACAAACTCTGAAACCGACCAAATTCTCAAGTATCCGATTTTTAATTTTTCGGATTTTAACTTTACCCGGTGCTACCTCCCAAACTACCCGGACTATGGACCCACAGATGACATCAAAATGATCACAGGGACCATGTCTAAGGTAACAAACTCTAAAACCGACCAAATTCTCAAGTATCCGATTTTTCATTTTTCGGATTTTAACTTTTCCCGGTGCTACCTCCCAAACTACCCGGACTATGGACCCACAGAAGAGATCAAAATGATCACAGGGACCATGTCTAAGGTAACAAACTCTAAAACCGACCAAATTCTCAAGTATCCGATTTTTCATTTTTCGGATTTTAAATTTACCCGGTGCTACCTCCAAAACTACCCCGACTATGGACCCACAGATGACATTAAAATGATCACAATGACCATGTCTAAGGTAACAAACTCTACAACCGACCAAATTCTCAAGTATCCGATTTTTCATTTTTCGGATTTTAACTTTACCCGGTGCTACCTCCCAAACTACCCGGACTATGGACCCACAGATGACATCAAAATGATCACAGGGACCATGTCTAAGGTAACAAACTCTGAAACCGACCAAATTCTCAAGTATCCGATTTTTCATTTTTCGGATTTTAACTTTACCCGGTGCTACCTCCCAAACTACCCGGACTATGGACCCACAGATGACATCAAAATGATCACAGGGACCATGTCCACGGTCACAAACTCTAAAACCGACCAAATTCTCAAATATCCGATTTTTCATTTTTCGGATTTTAAATTTACCCGGTGCTACCTCCTAAACTACCCGGACTATGGACCCACAGATGACATCAAAATGATCACAGGGACCATGTCTAAGGTCGCAAACTCTAAAACCGACCAAAATCTTAAATATCCGATTTTTCATTTTTCGGATTTTAAATTTACCCGGTGCTACCTCCCAAACTACCCGGACTATGGACCCACAGATGACATCAAAATGATCACAGGGACCATTTCTAAGGTAACAAACTCTAAAACCGACCAAATTCTCAAGTATCCGATTTTTAATTTTTCGGATTTTAACTTTACCCGGTGCTACCTCCCAAACTACCCGGACTATGGACCCACAGATGACATCAAAATGATCACAGGGACCATGTCTAAGGTAACAAACTCTAAAACCGACCAAATTCTCAAGTATCCGATTTTTCATTTTTCGGATTTTAACTTTTCCCGGTGCTACCTCCCAAACTACCCGGACTATGGACCCACAGAAGAGATCAAAATGATCACAGGGACCATGTCTAAGGTAACAAACTCTAAAACCGACCAAATTCTCAAGTATCCGGTTTTTCATTTTTCGGATTTTAAATTTACCCGGTGCTACCTCCCAAACTACCCGGACTATGGACCCACAGATGACATTAAAATGATCACAGGGACCATGTCTAAGGTAACAAACTCTACAACCGACCAAATTCTCAAGTATCCGATTTTTCATTTTTCGGATTTTAACTTTACCCGGTGCTACCTCCCAAACTACCCGGACTATGGACCCACAGATGACATCAAAATGATCACAGGGACCATGTCTAAGGTAACAAACTCTGAAACCGACCAAATTCTCAAGTATCCGATTTTTCATTTTTCGGATTTTAACTTTACCCGGTGCTACCTCCCAAACTACCCGGACTATGGACCCACAGATGACATCAAAATGATCACAGGGACCATGTCCACGGTCACAAACTCTAAAACCGACCAAATTCTCAAGTATCCGATTTTTAATTTTTCGGATTTTAACTTTACCCGGTGCTACCTCCCAAACTACCCGGACTATGGACCCACAGATGACATCAAAATGATCACAGGGACCATGTCTAAGGTAACAAACTCTAAAACCGACCAAATTCTCAAGTATCCGATTTTTCATTTTTCGGATTTTAACTTTTCCCGGTGCTACCTCCCAAACTACCCGGACTATGGACCCACAGAAGAGATCAAAATGATCACAGGGACCATGTCTAAGGTAACAAACTCTAAAACCGACCAAATTCTCAAGTATCCGATTTTTCATTTTTCGGATTTTAAATTTACCCGGTGCTACCTCCCAAACTACCCGGACTATGGACCCACAGATGACATTAAAATGATCACAGGGACCATGTCTAAGGTAACAAACTCTACAACCGACCAAATTCTCAAGTATCCGATTTTTCATTTTTCGGATTTTAACTTTACCCGGTGCTACCTCCCAATCTACCCGGACTATGGACCCACAGATGACATCAAAATGATCACAGGGACCATGTCCACGGTCACAAACTCTAAAACCGACCAAATTCTCAAGTGTCCGATTTTTCATTTTTTGGATTTACACTTTACCCGGTGTTACCTCCCAAACTACCCGGACTATGGACCCACAGATGACATCAAAATGATCACAGGGACCATGTCTAAGGTCACAAACTCTAAAACCGACCAAATTCTCAAATATCCGATTTTTCATTTTTCGGATTTTAACTTTACCCGGTGCTACCTCCCAAACTACCCGGACTATGGACCCACAAATGACATCAAAATGATCACAGGGACCATGTCTAAGGTAACAAACTCTAAAACCGACCAAATTCTCAAGTGTCCGATTTTTCATTTTTCGGATTTACACTTTACCCGGTGCTACCTCCCAAACTACCCGGACTATGGACCCACAGATGACATCAAAATGATCACAGGGACCATGTCTAAGGTCACAAACTCTAAAACCGACCAAATTCTCAAATATCCGATTTTTCATTTTTCGGATTTTAACTTTACCCGGTGCTACCTCCCAAACTACCCGGACTATGGACGCACAAATGACATCAAAATGATCACAGGGACCATGTCTAAGGTAACAAACTCTGAAACCGACCAAATTCTCAAGTATCCGATTTTTAATTTTTCGGATTTTAAATTTACCCGATGCTACCTCCCAAACTACCCGGACTATGGACCCACAGATGACATCAAAATGATCACAGGGACCATGTCTAAGGTAACAAACTCTAAAACCGACCAAATTCTCAAGTGTCCGATTTTTCATTTTTCGGATTTACACTTTACCCGGTGCTACCTCCCAAACTACCCGGACTATGGACCCACAGATGACATCAAAATGATCACAGGGACCATGTCTAAGGTCACAAACTCTAAAACCGACCAAATTCTCAAATATCCGATTTTTCATTTTTCGGATTTTAACTTTACCCGGTGCTACCTCCCAAACTACCCGGACTATGGACCCACAAATGACATCAAAATGATCACAGGGACCATGTCTAAGGTAACAAACTCTGAAACCGACCAAATTCTCAAGTATCCGATTTTTAATTTTTCGGATTTTAACTTTACCCGGTGCTACCTCCCAAACTACCCGGACTATGGACCCACAGATGACATCAAAATGATCACAGGGACCATGTCTAAGGTAACAAACTCTAAAACCGACCAAATTCTCAAGTATCCGATTTTTCATTTTTCGGATTTTAACTTTTCCCGGTGCTACCTCCCAAACTACCCGGACTATGGACCCACAGAAGAGATCAAAATGATCACAGGGACCATGTCTAAGGTAACAAACTCTAAAACCGACCAAATTCTCAAGTATCCGATTTTTCATTTTTCGGATTTTAAATTTACCCGGTGCTACCTCCAAAACTACCCCGACTATGGACCCACAGATGACATTAAAATGATCACAGGGACCATGTCTAAGGTAACAAACTCTGAAACCGACCAAATTCTCAAGTATCCGATTTTTAATTTTTCGGATTTTAACTTTACCCGGTGCTATCTCCCAAACTACCCGGACTATGGACCCACAGATGACATCAAAATGATCACAGGGACCATGTCTAAGGTAACAAACTCTGAAACCGACCAAATTCTCAAGTATCCGATTTTTCATTTTTCGGATTTTAACTTTACCCGGTGCTACCTCCCAAACTACCCGGACTATGGACCCACAGATGACATCAAAATGATCACAGGGACCATGTCCACGGTCACAAACTCTAAAACCGACCAAATTCTCAAATATCCGATTTTTCATTTTTCGGATTTTAAATTTACCCGGTGCTACCTCCCAAACTACCCGGACTATGGACCCACAGATGACATCAAAATGATCACAGGGACCATGTCTAAGGTCGCAAACTCTAAAACCGACCAAATTCTTAAATATCCGATTTTTCATTTTTCGGATTTTAAATTTACCCGGTGCTACCTCCAAACTACCCGGACTATGGACCCACAGATGACATCAAAATGATCACAGGGACCATGTCTAAGGTAACAAACTCTAAAACCGACCAAATTCTCAAGTATCCGATTTTTAATTTTTCGGATTTTAACTTTACCCGGTGCTACCTCCCAAACTACCCGGACTATGGACCCACAGATGACATCAAAATGATCACAGGGACCATGTCTAAGGTAACAAACTCTAAAACCGACCAAATTCTCAAGTATCCGATTTTTCATTTTTCGGATTTTAACTTTTCCCGGTGCTACCTCCCAAACTACCCGGACTATGGACCCACAGAAGAGATCAAAATGATCACAGGGACCATGTCTAAGGTAACAAACTCTAAAACCGACCAAATTCTCAAGTATCCGGTTTTTCATTTTTCGGATTTTAAATTTACCCGGTGCTACCTCCCAAACTACCCGGACTATGGACCCACAGATGACATTAAAATGATCACAGGGACCATGTCTAAGGTAACAAACTCTACAACCGACCAAATTCTCAAGTATCCGATTTTTCATTTTTCGGATTTTAACTTTACCCGGTGCTACCTCCCAAACTACCCGGACTATGGACCCACAGATGACATCAAAATGATCACAGGGACCATGTCTAAGGTAACAAACTCTGAAACCGACCAAATTCTCAAGTATCCGATTTTTCATTTTTCGGATTTTAACTTTACCCGGTGCTACCTCCCAAACTACCCGGACTATGGACCCACAGATGACATCAAAATGATCACAGGGACCATGTCCACGGTCACAAACTCTAAAACCGACCAAATTCTCAAGTATCCGATTTTTAATTTTTCGGATTTTAACTTTACCCGGTGCTACCTCCCAAACTACCCGGACTATGGACCCACAGATGACATCAAAATGATCACAGGGACCATGTCTAAGGTAACAAACTCTAAAACCGACCAAATTCTCAAGTATCCGATTTTTCATTTTTCGGATTTTAACTTTTCCCGGTGCTACCTCCCAAACTACCCGGACTATGGACCCACAGAAGAGATCAAAATGATCACAGGGACCATGTCTAAGGTAACAAACTCTAAAACCGACCGAATTCTCAAGTATCCGATTTTTCATTTTTCGGATTTTAAATTTACCCGGTGCTACCTCCCAAACTACCCGGACTATGGACCCACAGATGACATTAAAATGATCACAGGGACCATGTCTAAGGTAACAAACTCTACAACCGACCAAATTCTCAAGTATCCGATTTTTCATTTTTCGGATTTTAACTTTACCCGGTGCTACCTCCCAATCTACCCGGACTATGGACCCACAGATGACATCAAAATGATCACAGGGACCATGTCCACGGTCACAAACTCTAAAACCGACCAAATTCTCAAGTGTCCGATTTTTCATTTTTTGGATTTACACTTTACCCGGTGTTACCTCCCAAACTACCCGGACTATGGACCCACAGATGACATCAAAATGATCACAGGGACCATGTCTAAGGTCACAAACTCTAAAACCGACCAAATTCTCAAATATCCGATTTTTCATTTTTCGGATTTTAACTTTACCCGGTGCTACCTCCCAAACTACCCGGACTATGGACCCACAAATGACATCAAAATGATCACAGGGACCATGTCTAAGGTAACAAACTCTAAAACCGACCAAATTCTCAAGTGTCCGATTTTTCATTTTTCGGATTTACACTTTACCCGGTGCTACCTCCCAAACTACCCGGACTATGGACCCACAGATGACATCAAAATGATCACAGGGACCATGTCTAAGGTCACAAACTCTAAAACCGACCAAATTCTCAAATATCCGATTTTTCATTTTTCGGATTTTAACTTTACCCGGTGCTACCTCCCAAACTACCCGGACTATGGACCCACAAATGACATCAAAATGATCACAGGGACCATGTCTAAGGTAACAAACTCTGAAACCGACCAAATTCTCAAGTATCCGATTTTTAATTTTTCGGATTTTAACTTTACCCGGTGCTACCTCCCAAACTACCCGGACTATGGACCCACAGATGACATCAAAATGATCACAGGGACCATGTCTAAGGTAACAAACTCTAAAACCGACCAAATTCTCAAGTATCCGATTTTTCATTTTTCGGATTTTAAATTTACCCGGTGCTACCTCCCAAACTACCCGGACTATGGACCCACAGATGACATTAAAATGATCACAGGGACCATGTCTAAGGTAACAAACTCTACAACCGACCAAATTCTCAAGTATCCGATTTTTCATTTTTCGGATTTTAACTTTACCCGGTGCTACCTCCCAAACTACCCGGACTATGGACCCACAGATGACATCAAAATGATCACAGGGACCATGTCTAAGGTAACAAATTCTGAAACCGACCAAATTCTCAAGTATCCGATTTTTCATTTTCGGATTTTTACTTTACCCGGTGCTACCTCCCAAACTACCCGGACTATGGACCCACAGATGACATCAAAATGATCACAGGGACCATGTCTACGGTCACAAACTCTAAAACCGACCAAATTCTCAAATATCCGATTTTTCATTTTTCGGATTTTAAATTTACCCGGTGCTACCTCCCAAACTACCCGGACTATGGACCCACAGATGACATCAAAATGATCACAGGGACCATGTCTAAGGTCGCAAACTCTAAAACCGACCAAATTCTTAAATATCCGATTTTTCATTTTTCGGATTTTAAATTTACCCGATGCTACCTCCCAAACTACCCGGACTATGGACCCACAGATGACATCAAAATGATCACAGGGACCATGTCTAAGGTCACAAACTCTAAAACCGACCAAATTCTCAAATATCTGATTTTTCATTTTTCGGATTTTAACTTTACTCGGTGCTACCTCCCAAACTACCCGGACTATGGACCCACAAATGACATCAAAATGATCACAGGGACCATGTCTAAGGTAACAAACTCTGAAACCGACCAAATTCTCAAGTATCCGATTTTTAATTTTTCGGATTTTAAATTTACCCGATGCTACCTCCCAAACTACCCGGACTATGGACCCACAGATGACATCAAAATGATCACAGGGACCATGTCTAAGGTAACAAACTCTAAAACCGACCAAATTCTCAAGTGTCCGGTTTTTCATTTTTTGGATTTACACTTTACCCGGTGCTACCTCCCAAACTTCCCGGACTATGGACCCACAGTTGACATCAAAATGATCACAGGGACCATGTCTAAGGTCACAAATTCTAAAACCGACCAAATTCTCAAATATCCGATTTTTCATTTTTCGGATTTTAACTTTACCCGGTGCTACCTCCCAAACTACCCGGACTATGGACCCACAAATGACATCAAAATGATCACAGGGACCATGTCTAAGGTAACAAACTCTGAAACCGACCAAATTCTCAAGTATCCGATTTTTAATTTTTCGGATTTTAACTTTACCCGGTGCTACCTCCCAAACTACCCGGACTATGGACCCACAGATGACATCAAAATGATCACAGGGACCATGTCTAAGGTAACAAACTCTGAAACCGACCAAATTCTCAAGTATCCGATTTTTCATTTTTCGGATTTTAACTTTACCCGGTGCTACCTCCCAAACTACCCGGACTATGGACCCACAGAAGACATCAAAATTATCACAGGGTCCATGTCTAAGGTAACAAACTCTAAAACCGACCAAATTCTCAAGTATCCGATTTTTCATTTTTCGGATTTTAAATTTACCCGGTGCTACCTCCCAAACTACCCGGACTATGGACCCACAGATGACATTAAAATGATCACAGGGACCATGTCTAAGGTAACAAACTCTAAAACCGACCAAATTCTCAAGTATCCGATTTTTCATTTTTCGGATTTTAACTTTACCCGGTGCTACCTCCCAAACTACCCGGACTATGGACCCACAGATGACATCAAAATGATCACAGGGACCATGTCTAAGGTAACAAACTCTGAAACCGACCAAATTCTCAAGTATCCGATTTTTAATTTTTCGGATTTTAACTTTACCCGGTGCTACCTCCCAAACTACCCGGACTATGGACCCACAGATGACATCATAATGATCACAGCTACCATGTCTAAGGTAACACCTTCTTAAACTGACAAAATTTTTAAGGATCGAATGGCATTCCTAATTCTTAGGCTTCGCAGTTCTTGTGGATATGTTTTAACCCTCTAAAGTCGTCCCAAGTCAGGATAGTTAAATACGGTAATTAGTGTAAGTTAAATATTCGGAGTTTGTGTAAGTCGTTATCGACTTGCCAAACTATTTTATGGTTGTGTAGCTTTATTTTAAGGCTTTAGCTGTTATACTTGAATAGAAATATACTCATTTGAATTATTATACATTTTCAATTTTCTTAGGTTTTGATGAAATCCTGTATGTATGTATACCAACGTGTTTTCTCGGATGAATTAATTGTTTTTTTTTCAGGTTTACCGTTCTGATCGTCAAGGTCTTATCACGAGTCCAATATTTGTTGTATTTTTCAAGTACTAGTATTCCATTTACGTCGACAGGTAAAGGTGTGTTTGTATATCCACAATGTTTGTATAATAATGTATATATGTTTTACTTTTCATCTGCATTTCTACTCTCAGATCATGGGTCGACCATGTACTTCGAAATGGACAAAGGACCGAAGTCGTTATCCTGCATCTAGAATTGCTGCTGCTATGGCAAGGATTTGTCCAGACATTGGAAGTTGGCTAACTGAAAGCTATAAGGTTAGGGGCGGATTGTACCAACTTTTGGGGCGATCATTTTTGACCCATGTGACCCCGGTAGATTGTATGCAGCTACAATCTATGGTAATTAGAAACTGCGAAAGTATAAAGGTGGGTTTATTTGATTTGCACGCAAATTTGTTTTGAAATACGACTACATTTCGTTGTATCAGCTTGTGTCAACGTTTTAAATTATTTCTGACTTCAAGGTTCTGTTCTTACGGGAGGTTAATGAGATCAGCGGATTGTTACCATCACCAGTGGCTCATTCAACCCCTAAACCAGTCCGAAATACCTTAGATCGATGTGGGTTTTGTGCAGGGTTTAGTGAAGGGACTTGGGTGCAGTGCTCATCTTGTCCGACGTGGTACCATACTCTATGCTTGCGGCTGGATATTAAGAAGGTTGAAAAAGATCCCAGTTGGTTATGCCCAAAATGTTCTGGAGTATCAAATGTGTCATTTCCATCAAGAATGCTGAAATCTGTATCAAGTAATAGCAATAATTTAAATTCTTTTGTAAAAACTTACGCTGCAGTTGCAATGTTTAATGTTTATATTTAAATTCTTAACAGTTCGCCGATTGGATGCAAATGAAATAAGTCTACTTACGTTGCATCAAACGAATTTGTATGAGTCAAATATTGCTTTGGAGAAGGAAAACAATGCGGGTAATGCGCAGCATTCAAATTAGATTCCAGAATATTTTTTTTATTTTGAACCAGTGAATGTTACTTTTATCTGATGTAACTTTAAAGCTTTATCGCACACATAATTTTAGAACAACGTATCCACGAGACTCCTTTGCGCCCTGACGTGGCAAGTAATGGCCGTTCGTGTCTTTCGACACGTAACAAGTTGATTTTTAACATCACTTCCTCCCCTGACGATGCCAACGTGGTAGGTGCATCAGCAAGTAAATCAGGTGTGTATACCTTATTCTAAATTTTTCTCGTAGTCGCTTTGCAGTAAACATTAGTCGCTATCTAATCGTTGTTAGATTCTTCCAAGTCTTCAATTCTCGGAGTTCCGAAGAATCAATTGTTTTGTATACATTCTGATGAAGACCGGGACGAAACAGTGCATAGTTCAGAAAGTAAAGGTATTTTATGTAATACGTTTTTGTGGTATGATTAATATTTTTTGTGAAACATTTTTAAGTAACTTATACATTTCAATACGTTCGTAGATGAACATTCTTTGAAAGAAGGCAAAGTTGCTTTTAATTTGCGGGATGTACCTTCTGAAATGACGTTTCCGTTTCCGTACCGTGTGTGGAAACAATTGCATTATCTCAATGACGACAATGTTCACAAACTTAATGTTGATTGGACCGATTTCATGCGACGTCAGATACGGGAAACCCGTATCTTCATTCATGGTAGAAAACCCGTTCGGAATTTCCTGGTTACAACAAGCCCTGTCTTCTAAAAAAGGTCAAAATAACTGGTGTTAAGTAAATAATGAAAGATTACCTCAACGGGGTGCATACCTTTCTACAGAACCCTGTATCTTGTATATGTAATTTAAAACTTACTTCATAGTTGAAATGAAATTACATTACGAAAAACGTAAGAGCATGTTAATACAGATATATCTCAATTCCACAGGCAATGGAATCACTTACATCATCATTTCCATCTTGACCTCCCCAAAACTCGGATAGTAGTTTTTTATACAAGCCAGAATTCAAGGAGCTGTCGTTCAGATTCAACTTGTCGTAACAATCGAAACCCACTGCGAATTCATCGTTTGAATTTGTCCTGACTCCCACAACAAGGTTATGCGAAGCGAGTCGGTAGGAAAACATAATCCTTTGCGAAAAGCTGCAAATAATGGTCTTGCTTAAGAATCAAATGAGTACTTTTGCAAGAAAAAAATTATGAGGCAAAGGGTTTTTCTTAGTATGATAATAACTTATTATCATGAAATAACAAATTATCACGCACTTTTTTCGTTTTTTCTTTCAAAACCAGAACTAGAAATTACATGACAAGAAATCTTACCTTTCTTTCCAAAATGTTAATTGACCTCTCATATCAGCAGTAATTCGATGAGGCATTTCAGAAAAGGTCTTATCCGCAAAAGGACTTTGCAGTGTCAAATTTGTATTATTTTCTAAAATTTAAATTTCAAATTAAATCCGCGAGTCATATTTTGTTTTGTACTTCTACCTGGTAAAATTGCATAAACGAAGGGTTGGAATGTGAATGAATGTACATACGAATTACAACTAGGATAGCTTCGTTAGGATCTAGAAGTAAGCTCATCGAATCTCTCATGAGTGACGACCACTCGCAAGTCAAGACAGTCCTTCTCTCCGATACTGCACAAGTTTTGGTGGTTTCCTTTCGGATTGCATTCATCTCCTTCCGTAAAGCTGCGATTTCTGCTGCCGTTGCTTGAGCCTGCATTTGACTGGTTTGTTGTTGCAAGATCAAAGTTCGTTGGGTTTCATCTTTTAGTTGATTCAAAGTTAAATTCCATTCGGATTCCTTCACTTTAAATTTGAATTCGGTCACGTATAACTCTGCTCGGAGAATGTCTAATCTATACGGGCAGAGTTACTTACTTGAGTATCTATGTTTTTACAAAAACTACCATTAATCATTACAATTTGATTATTGAATGCTTCCGTACTTACTCCGTAGGTTCAAATTTGTTGGCTGACTTCAATTTAGAGCATTTGGGATATTCGTTTACAGGAGCTTCCGATATTCCTGTGTGATTACTGTTGGAAACAATAACCCATGTTATGTATGTAATTATACAAGGTTATCTCCCGTTAAAAGAACATTTTCTCTAAACACTTGATCGCATTTAATTTACCAACATGTTAATTTTTATCCTTTATACGAGCATTGCCACTAAATGAGCCAAATGCTCATTACATTCTCTAGAGATGCCTTTGTAAAGGGAGGACAACACTACATTGCTACTTACAAAACTCTCAAAGCATCTCTGATTGCATGCTAGTTCAACATTCTTTTTACCATTCAGTGTTTCGGAAAAGGCCTTTGATGTTTACACCGTCAACCTCTATGAAATCTGTGACTTCCGATGAGGAAGGATCTTGTTTCGCTGGTAGTAAACCCATTCTCTGAACGTAGTGTTCAAGTTCAAACTTACTCATGTCCGTAAAACGTACACATTCAAAAGGCCTTTCCAGGATACCTCGGAGATTTCGAGGAGAAAAACTCATGGAATTTTTAGACAAGGAATCCATGCCCCACCTGCAATTAATATATTAAAAATGTATAAATATAATTTCAACGTTGCGGGATACTTAGTATAATACTGATTGTACTCGGATCCATTCGATAAAACATTCGATAAAACTTGACTCCAAAGCAATTCCGTGTAAACCATGGATATGATTCTTCAAAACTTTATTTATTTCTTACCTGACAGCAGCCTTAAAAACGTTCAATTCAGTTTCCACATCGAGTTCATCATCGAGATATTCCAATAGTGCTTCAAGCGATAAACTCAAGAAGGAATCGAGGGTCAGGATTGATCGGGCATTCCTAATGTTACAAATAAATAATATTTGTTTGTAATCACCCTTTCGTAACAATTTAAAAGTTTACTCAGTCAGTTTAAAATTAATTATAACAAACTGTGAGATTTAAACAAGCCTGGTATGTACTTGCACACAAAGATGGGCCTTTTAATTCACCTAGCCTATTTCCTTCCTATAACTGAACTAACCTAATGCGCCTCCCTATTTGCCTATAATTATAAACCTCGCCAAGTTATCTCCCCCTTTTTCCTTAAAAGTAATTCCTTAAATCATATAAAGGCTAAAGTAACACGAAGTTCCTTCCTATAATATAGGAAATAGGGAGATGCCTACCTACATATATCCCTATAAATGTTCTTATAATATTCCTTTTGGGAGTATCATGCAACTATGCCCTATTGGTAAGATCAAAACTACTGCTGATATGATATATAACTTGTTATATAACTGCTACTATATAAGTACACCCTTAAAAACCCTACAGAAAACCGAAAACCCCGCATGTGTGTGTGTCGAAATATCCTGTACTTAATAATACTACATTTATTTATTGCTACGTTGGCCTTTTGGTTTGTTGATGTGTTGGTCTTTTACACGCTGAAAATGTTTTACACCATTGTCGACCAGATGTCCTAACAATCGTGCTATAACATGCTTTACTTCTCCGCATTTTTACAACCATTGCTAATTTGTTGAAGTATAAAAAGTAGGGATTTCCCAATGCAAACTTATACATTCCTCTTTGAAATTATATGCATACGTTTTATTGTTCAGTACATCAGTTGCATGACTATACCCCTACTCTTCATGTCGGCATCAGTAGCATACCTGCTCCCTTCATATTATATTTATTTATGAAGCCCCTAGCCTAAATTTCCTAGGTGCCTATATTTATTCTCCAAACTTCCTATAATATTTTATTTGCATATAAATCCCATCGAACCTTGCCTATATCCTAGCCTAGATTCTTGTTTTTTTGCTTCCTCCCTACAATTTTTGCCTATAAAATGGCCTAGATATAGGCAAGGGGCCCATCTTTGCGTTGCACATGTAGTTGAGAACAACATCCTTCAACTTTCCATCATCCAAACTTTCAGTATTTCTGATAATATCAAACACGAAACACGCGTTATGATCTGAAAGCCCCATTTCCTCTGGCAAAAATTTTGAGATGGTTTCGTGAATGCTGTGAGTCAGTTCTTCCAGATCATAGTCCATGGATGCTTTTAAAAGACTGCAAGCATCAATCAGATCCCCATTGAATTCCCAGCTCGAAAATGTGTAGACATGCTGAGATGGGGCAAAATAAGATTCACATTAAATTCCGACACAGTGATTGAATTTACAGGAAGGTATGCATTGTATTGTGTATTTATTGGATTTATCCTGGATGAAATGTAATGTTTATTTTCGGCATTCACCGAAATTTAAATAAAGAAATGTATTTTTACCTTTACTATTTGTTGAAAGATGTTGGGACTGATGCCTTCTAACTTGTAGCTATTTTTCCGTGTTGATAAAAGGTCTTTGAACTTGACGGATGACAGCTGAAGCAAAGTCCTATGAAGTAAAAATGATTTGGCTTTGTTCTCCTCCCCCACCAAAAACGCTACAAGGTCAGGGTCCTCAGTCGCTTCCTGATGAATCAATTCCACTGCATTTTTCCAAAGCATTTCCCAGTTTTACGTGAGATCTAGAATTTAATTCGTGTTTTTAAGTGTATAATCAATGCAATGATGGTGTGTGCCAGTATTAATGATGTGTATATGTTTTGGACTACCCCTGTCCTTTATCTATATGTTACACCCCTGAAGTATCACAGTGCTACAGCTTACTTATAGTTTTGCAAAATAGGATTTTTATAATGAGTAATAGTAATGCAGTGCAAAAGTAAAGCCGTTGAGGAGGCTTGGGAAACAACAGATTTGAATGCCTTGGGCATTGGAATTACTTTCATGGAAAAAAGTAAGATAGTCAAATGTAATTAAATCAAATGCCTATAGAATTTTATCCAGTGAGAATTTTACTATGGTTGGCATGTAAATTCTTATCAAATGTTCACGTGTCACATGGAGATAATATCATCTACGAAGAAGCAAAATGGTCTATGGAAATAACTAGGGTATGTCGATTAAAAATGCCCTGCATTATTTGCCCGTCAGCTGAAAATGCCCAAAATGCCTGCCCACATGCCCAAAAACTGGGCAGCTTTTGAAAATGCCCTGATTTTGGGCAGGGCAAGTTGGGCATTTTCATGGCACCAAAATTGGATTACTAGCATATATTCAGCATATCCATCCAAATGCCAAGGCTATAGATAGTAACAGGTTCGGTCAATTCACACGTAAGAATGAATGAGGCGGAGAGGTGGACAAATTTATGGGGCTGTGACGTCAGTAAAAGTGATCTCAGCGCGCGCTCTACTTGTCTTTAATTGACAATCTGTATAGCAGCAAATAAAATTATTTAATGTGACCTTTATTTGTGCAAAAGCGGAATGTAAAAACACTAAAAAGATTAAACAGAGTAGACGATCAGATTTAATATTTTACAAGTTCCCTAAAAATTCTCAAATGGCTAAGGTTTGGGTTGTTAAGTGTAAGAGGAAAGAAAATGTAAATTGTGTAACAGCTAGGATTTATTCACATCCTTTCAGTGAAAGTTATTATGTCTGCGATTTAAAAAATGAACTTTTGGACTTGACACCTACAAAATATTAATAAGTACAGCCGTTCCAAATGTGTTTCAATTCAGAACTCAACCAGTTTCCTTTAAATTAATTCAAATTAACTGTCTACACACAACAGAATTTGGAGATCAAATTAACAGCTGTTTGTAAAGCTTACAAATATAAGGCCGATCAAAATTAGATTATGCAGAAATTTCAACCAATTATTTCAAAACAGAAAAATGAAATCGTGAAGATTATTTGTGTGATTCTAAAGTTCTAAGTCTAAAAGCTGCATTACGTAAACACAAACCACTTGAATATCTCTTTCCCCCGACGAAGCAAAATTAATTAGTGGCCACAAAAGAGTCAACTGGAGCACAGAGGATATTTCAAAGGCATTGAAAATCAAGAGCCTAAGTATTAAAACCAAGGAATATTTGCAAATTCCACTGCGATAATACAGAACTTTATGAAGATGAACGAGCAAGTTGACTTTTGACGAAGAGATTTTTACCGAACTTCCCCATTTTCAATTTGATTCAAAAAATAATAATTAGTCGGGGTTTGGTGTTCACATCGAGTTTCACACGGTGTCGTTATTCAATTGAAAGGCATTGATAGAATAAGCAAGATTCAAAATTTACAGAAACAGCAAGAAAAGCAAGTGTCAGGTGGGGTTTTTAATCTGAACTAATTCCCTGCTAAAAAGCAGAAGTCACGGGTTAATTTTGTGAACAGGAAACAATTTGTTAATAGCTCTGTTGTTGTCGTGGGTTAATTTTAAATTTAATTGTAATACTTGAAAAGAATTAAAAATCTTATTCAAACTATTTTGCGAATTGTTTACATACTTGTGTAGTATGTGTAGTAAGAAATCACTTTTGATGACGTCACAGCGAGGGGGTTGTTTCAGCATACGCTTTGGCCGAACCTGTTACTATCTATAGCCTTGCCAAATGCATGACAGCGCAGCCAAGGAAACGTTACAAATGTGAATGTCTGGTTATTCGCTTCTTCGCGTATATGGCAAAAACAGTCAAATCCAAAGGTGGGCGCATACCGTACATGTATGCCTACAAGTAGGCGAAATTGTAGGCTATGCTCAAATTTTTACATATTTTGTAGGCATTTGTATGTAGGCTGTATATTTCGAGGGAAAAATATATGCTATTTATGTATGCTGGGAATAATCAGTACGTACCTACATAAAAAAAGGTAGGTACTTAAGCATGAAAATGTATATGTGTTTGTTTGAACCTTTCGTATTCCAAAGCGCTGAATAAAAGCCCCATCTACACTTTGGTTCACATATATACATGTTTTGTTACTTTTGTTTACGTGCTGGAGTAAAAACGATTTCAATTCGTTTTTAGCAATTACAATGAATGATTTCATAATTTCATTTTAGTTATGCAGGTATGAACCAATTACGACAAAGAGGTATGTTGGTTGTAGGTAGGGACAATTCTCGGGAGTAATGTATGTAGGTTGTAGGTAGGGGTAGGGTCAACTCTCGGGTGGGATTTATGTAGGCTAAAATGTAGGTTGTACGTAAGAATCTAAAAATATGTAGGCTTTAAGGTATGCGAATACTTTGCCCATCTTTGGTCAAATCAATTTAATTTCATTGACATGAGGTGATATCATTTATCCCTCCTATGAAAATAAATTTCTGTGTAAACAATAATATGAAATAAATTTACATATGCGTCACTGACGGGCGGGCAGAAGTACTATTTTCTTTTGAAGTACGAACTCCTAAAGTAAAAATCTGAAGGTAATGGATCAGTCAAAATTTAAATGGGTGATGTAGCTGAATTTTATACTCATTTTATTCTACATCACTATTGTCTGCAGTTTGCAACGATCAGCCAAAAATGGCTCGAGTAGAAACCAATATACATCCTCCATACGGGTCCCCCAAATAATTATTGTTGTTTGTAGTTTTATGGTCTATAAAACAATTACCGTATGAGTTCAAATTTTAACCGAAAAGACATTTCTGACCACAGTAATATACACACATGCATAGGGGTATAAGCCAGGCAGTGGTGGCTGAGTTGTCAGAGCGTCCCGTTCGTTGCGGCTGGAGTCGATTTCAATTCCAGTAAAGCTCTGATACTTTCGAATAATTTCCACTGCTCTCTCTATCTTCTACTATAGCTTTGGGTGGGGTGAGGAGAAGGGCGTGAAAGGGGATTGTACTCTGAAGACTGGAACCATGGCCTGGATGCACAAAGGGAACTAGCAGTGGACATCCTTTAGACGGAGAGGAACCAGGAGAAGCTGCCATCTGCATTCCTCGCTAGACATTCCAGTCTAATGAGCGTCCGTTAATCTCCTTCAATTAACCCAATACCTCCTCTCCTTCCCAATCATCTCCTACTCTACATTTCCTCGGCTGGAGCAAAGTAATGTTGGGGAAACGGGACTCAGTCTATTGGGACGGACTTCAAAAACTGAGATACAGATACGGACTGGACTGAGACTGGGACTTAAAAATGAAACAAATACAGGGACTGGGACGGACTGGGACTTAAAAATGAAACAAATACAGGGACTGGGACGGACTGGGACTTAAAAATGAAACAAATACAGGGACTGGGACGGACTGGGACTCTCTCTTTCTCTAAACGTCATAAAGACTGAGGAGACTCGGTCGGGTTTGGGTTACATATCGTTGTGGAAGAGGCAAAATGGTCTACTCACGCTTACATTTGTACAGATTTGGACCATTTTGCCTCTTCAGCAACGTTATGTTCATGTCTACTATGTAGCTTAGTTCCATCTCATGGCAATTTCCGCAAAACATGTGCTATGTTATGGGGGTTGGTTGTGGACTTATAAAAGGTTAGGGACGGATACAGACTTTATCCAAAGACTCTGCCAGAGACTGGGACTGATTCGGACTCACGTAATTTCTTACTGGGACGGACTGGACGGACTTATTTCATGATACTCTGGGACTCACAAGAGATAGGACTCTCAATTCAGGGACTTCCCCAACATTAGAGCAAAGACTAGTGATATACTCTCTCAATGGGAGGAATGGACTGAGGGGTGTTTGTCCCACTAGTCTAGCTCTGTGCCTACGTGCATAAGGGGAAGAAATGTGTACGACACACTGTACATATGATTCCCAACCCTCTATAAACCGACGAGAGCCGGTAAAAGCTTCTCAGTTGTAACCTCACAAGTTAGAAAAATTGTGTATGGCATGATGAGTATTCTCAAGTGCAAGAATAAAATGTGCCCCTGTAGGCAAATTATTATAGGGGTATGTGAATATTCCCAGGATGGAGGAAGTTCATTTTACATCGTCTGCAGTTTGGAAAAATAGTTCCTAGAATATTTTAATTTATAGCCGTATCGTGTACTGTACATGTGTTTCACAAATTGTAATGTTCAATACGACCTATGGTATCCAAACGTATTTCATCACCGGTTGAATTAACTTCGTCAAAATAATGACACAGAATAAAATTTTCAAGATAATTTCGAACGCTTTTTCTCCAAAATTACAAAGAAATTTTCAAATTCATTGTCAAATTGTACAGATTGTTCTATTATATTCCACGATTCTGCCCAAAATGCCCAATTTGTCCTCGATGAAAATGCCCAAAACGCCCTTGTCCAATAGGCCCTATTATGCCGCCCTCGCCCTGAAATGAAAATGCCCTGGCATTTTGGGCGGGCGAGTTGCCCAAAATGCAGGGCATTTTCAAATCGACATACCCTAATAATTATAACAATAATGACGAGTACTGTAATTATTACAGTACTCATCATGGTTATAAAAATTATAACAAAATTGTTTCTCTTCACTTTTAATACGAAATCAAAGATCAGTGATAATGTAAAGTCTTTCAAAACTATAGATTTAAGCTAAACTTATTTAACGCGTGCCAGTATTTTTATTGAATAATTATTGTAAATGGCTTGTAATTAGTGCGGGTAGCGGGTAAAATTTGCAACCTTGTAAAACAATAATATTACCAATGTCATTTGATGTAGTAACTAACCGTACCGTGGACATAATAGTCTTTTTTTAAAAACAATAAAATAATTTTGACAATATTAAGGAATTACAGATAACAATTGCAAATACAAACGTGAAGTTGCACTTGAAGTGACATCAGTACGGAGTGACATGTCTAGTCTAATACGTAACCTTTGCGACAAACTGGGGCTTCAATAAAACAAAATGATTCCGAGAGGGCTTGCGTTATGTTACAAAATTAAAAGAAGGATAACTGCAGTACTCTGAAAGCGAGAAACGAGAAGGGATCAATGATCAAGCAATGAATTACAGCGTAAAATTGTACGTAGCGTCAACTTTTTCTTAATGAGAGTAAGAACACGACAGTGTTAAAATCCTATTCCTTCAAACCTTAGCGATAATAAAAATATGCTCGTCATACAAGCAGGATGAATTAAAAAAATACTAAGCAAGAATTTAAGACAAGCGGACTTCGGGTTCAAAAATCTGGATTTTTAAAACGCCAGCAGTCATTGAGGCTTGAACCGTGATGATGGGTAGAAAACCCGTTCGGAATTTCCTGGTTACAACAAGCCCTGTTTTCTAAAAAAGATCAAAATACCTGGTGTTAAGTAAATACTGAAAGATTTCCTCTAATGGGTGCATACCTTTTTACAATGAACTTTTCCACAGTCTTCACATCTTTTTTTTTAAATTATGTTTACCTACATATGTATCATGTATATGTATCTGTAATTTAAAACTTACTTCATAGTTGAAATGACATTACACATATAAGAATGAAGTACGAGTATGTTAATATACCTCAATTCCATAGGCAATTGAATCACTTACATCATCATTTTCATCTTGTTCTCCCCAAAACTCGGATAGTAGTTTTTTATACAAGTCAGAATTCAAGGTGCTGTCGTTCAGATTCAACTTGTGGTAACAATCGAATCCCACTACGAACTCATCTTTTGAATTTGTCCTGACTCCCACAACAAGGTTATGCCAAACGAGCCGGTAGGAGAACATAATCCTTTGCGAAAAGCTGCAAATAATAAATGGACTTACTTAAGAATCTAAAGAGTACTTTTTGCAAGAAAAAAAGTTATGAGGCTCTGGGTTTTTTAAATATAAATTCTTAGTGTGATAATAACTTACAAATTATCAAGTACAAATTTTAAAGTACCATGAAAAAAATCTTACCTTGGTTTCCTAAATGCGAATTGACCCCTCATACCGGCAGTAATTTGTTGAGGCATTTCAGAATATCTAGAAATCTTATCCGTGAAGGGGTTTTGCAATGTCAAATTTGTATTGTTTTCTAAAAAATAAAATGTCAAATTAAGCCCGCGAGTCTTATGTTGTTTGGTACTTCCACCTGGTAAAATTGCATAAACAAAGTGTTGGAATGTGAATAAATGTACATACGAAGTACAACTAGGATAACATCATTAGGATCTAGACGTAAGCTCATCGAATCTCTCATGAGTGACAGCCACTCGCAAGTTAAAACAGCCCTTTTCTCCGATACTGCAGAAGTTTTGGTGGTTTCCTTTCGGATTGCATTCATCTCCTTCCGTAAAGCTGCGATTTCTGCTGCTGTTGCTTGAACCTGCATTTGGCTGGTTTGCTGCAAGATCAAAACTCGTCGGGTTTCACCTTTTAGTCGATTTAAAGTTAAATTCCATTCAGATTCCTTCACTTCAGATTCGAATTTGGTCACGTATAACTCTGCTCGGAGAATGTCTAATCTATACGGGCAGAGTTACTTACTTAAATATTTACGTTTTTATTTGAGCTACCATTAATTATTATAGTTTTATTATTGAATGCTTCTGTACTTACTCCGTAGGTTCCAATTTGTTGGCTGACTCCGAAGTAGAGTGTGTGTCAATGGTGAGTGCATTCTGAAATGTCCCCATGCATTTGCATAGGACATTTCAGAATAGCTAAAAAAGGGCTGACCGCGGCATCGTATTTTCCCCATAAAGTCACAGTCCACTTTGTTGGGTCGGTCAATTGACCATATTTAGAATTACACACTTTAAAAATAGAAAGGTGTACGTGATGCGCACACCGTAAAATCTATCCCCAACTTTCAATTGAATGGGGCAATGGACATTAGCTGCCAAGTCTCAGACCTGGAACATTCAATTGTTTCATTTACTTAAAATCCATTCACACCAATTTACAGTAATTACTAATCCATCCAGTGTATAATAATTCCCTCCCCCATAAAATCGTATAATTCATCCCTCCACCTAGAAAAGTGTTTGATTAATTCCTCCACCCACATAATCATATAATTAATCCCTCCACCTGTAAAAGTGAGTAATTAATCCCTCCAGCAAAAAAGTGTTTCATTAATCCCTCCACCTATAAAAGTGTTTGATTAATCCATCCACCCATATAATCATATAATTAATCCCTCCACCTGTAAAAGTGAATAATTCACCCCTCCACCTATAAAAGTGTTTGATTAATTCCTCCACCCATATAATCATATAATTAATCCCTCCACCTGTAAAAGTGAATAATTAATCCCTCCAGCAAAAAAGTGTTTCATTAATCCCTCCACCATAAGTGTTTTATTAATCCCTCCACCTATAAAGTAAATAATTAATCCCTCCACCCATAAAAGATTATAATTAATCCTACCGCCCATAAAAGTGAAAAATAATCCCTCCACCATAAAAGTAAAAAATAATCCCTCCACCATAAAAGTGAAAAATAATCCCTCCACCATAAAAGTGAACAATAATCCCTCCACCATAAAAGTAAAAAATAATCCCTCCACCATAAAAGTGAAAAACAATCCCTCCACCATAAAAGTGAACAATAATCCCTCCACACATAAAATTGTATAATTAATCCCTCGGCCTATAAAGTGTTTAGTTAATCCCTCCGCCCATAAAAGTTAATAATTAATACCCACACCTCAGAATTTTATTTATAATTACCACACATCCCTCAAGTACTGTTAAAGTTTGAAATGGTTACCATGGTAAACGGGCTGAGCCCATATTTATTAAGACGATTTATTTATTTATTTATTTCACTTGCTAAAATTATAGTAAGGGATAGAATTCCTCTGAAAAATGGGAAAAAAATTCAGCTAGCAATAGAAAAATTAGGTATTTCATCTGAATATTCAGCTGATGATTTTATTACTGATATAACGACTAAATGGCAGTGCAAATTAGCTATTCATGATTTAATGATAATGAATGAATACGATTCTGGTGTTATGGAAAGATACCAAGAATATTTATTCCCAAATCAATCTTTTAATAACATATCACCCCCCCTTCCCGTCCCTTATCTGATATTTAATGCATCAGATAAAATTACCGATAAAATAGTTGGTAGAATTGGCATGGAACCAATTACCAATTCTGACATTTCTAAATTAAAAAATGATAATGAAGGTATGTTTGTCAAGCAGATGTATGCTTACACCGAAATTGTCAGAAACAGGAATACAGATCCATATGTCAGTATATTACCAGCGGGCGCCGTGCTGGAGATAGCATATAACTCTTATTATATTAATATTCCATTCTTCCTATCCCTTAAAAGAGATATAAAATATGTAGGTTGTACTGTTGATGTAAAATGTCATCCAAATCCAAAATCAAAATGTAAGGATATAGACCCACACTCAATTACATTAATAGCAGATGTAAACGCTAGAAAAATATTTTTGTTAGATGCTAATCATGAAAAACCGCTAATATATAATGCAGCGATAAAGGCATTTAGCCAGGGTTTAAAATTAAAACATCTCAAAACTTCCCAAAAACATTCTGAATATAAAATAGGTGAACTTAAAGGAACAAAAAACTATATGGGTAATTGTGCCATCATCGCCCTTACTCATTTAAATAACTTAGCAACAATTGGCGGATCATACCTCAATAGTTTAAAAACAAAACAGTTTGTAAAGTCGGCATCAAAAAGAATTATATTAAAACGAAGATGTGAAATGGCTATGGAAATGGAAGATGAATGTAAAAAAATAAAAATGATGGAAAATGAAAATGATTTTTTGCTTCTCACAAAATATAATTAGGGCCTGCTTTCTGCTTAATTCTTATGGCTTAGTAGATTAGCACGTTTCTATCTCTTTCTATCCCTTGACCCAAAACTTCATCAATCAATGAAATGAAGACGGGTCATGCCAAACATTTTCACATATAGTTGTGGAACAGCTTGCAATTATTTTATACCACGTCTATATTAACACATTATATGTGGGATCTCGTTTGTTTACATATAAACTAGCATGTGGTATTATATTCATTCACCCAAAATGTTTCGAATTTGCTCCATTCTTAAAAATATATAAAAAAAGCAGAAACGCAGAGATGAAAAGTACATACTGAACAACAAATAAATACAATCAAAGAAATCAAGCATAAATAAAAAATGAATAACGAGCAACAAGTAAACACAGAAAAAAGAAATAAAGCACAAAAAAATAAATAACGAACAATAAGTAAACACAGAATGAAAGAAATAAAGCATAAATAAAATATTAAATAACGAACAACAAACAAACACCGAATAAAAGAAATAAAAATTAGTTACAGAATAAAAGAAATAAAAATTAATTACAGAATAAAAGAAATAAAAATTAGTTACAGAATAAAAGAAATAAAAATTAATTACAGAATAAAAGAAATAAAAATTAGTTACAGAATAAAAGAAATAAAAATTAATTACAGAATAAAAGAAATAAAAATTAGTTACAGAATAAAAGAAATAAAAATTAGTTACAGAATAAAAGAAATAAAAATTAGTTACAGAATAAAATACAGACACAGTGAAATAAATAAAAAATATTTAAATAATAAAACATAAACACAGAATAAAGGAAGTGAAAAATAGTTAAAGAATAAAACATAAACACATAATAAAAGAAATGAAAAATAGTTAAAGAATAAAAGGAATGAAAAATAGTTAAAGAATAGTTAAACAATAAAACATAAACACAGAATAAAAGAAATGAAAAATATTTAAAGAATAGTTAAAGAATAAAACATAAACACAGAATAAAAGAAATGAAAAATAGTTAAAGAATAGTTAAAGAATAAAACATAATCAGAGAATAAAATAAAAGTGTTATTTGAATGTTTCATTTCTTTTTTATTCTATATTAATGTTTTATTTCTTTCTGTTCTATATTAATGTTTTGTTATCTACCTATTTTTGATTTATTTCTGTTGAACTTAAGAATTGTACTCATTATTCCATTTTATTCTGCTTATTTTTATTCGGTATTCCCTTTTATTCGGCTTATTTGTTATTCGGTATTCCCTTTTATTCTGCTTGTTTGTTATTCAGTATTCAGTTTTATTCTGCTTATTTGTTATTTAGTATTCAGTTTTATTCTGCTTATTTAATAGTTGTTATTTCCTTTTATTCTGTTTTTATCAGCTTTGAATTCAAACTTTGGTTTTAAAGGACACTTCGAATTTGGAATTCTATATTTGGTTTAAAAAGAAAGGAGTTTATTTCAACTGACTCCCAAAACTCGTAAACTTCTATTTCGATGGAATCTGAAACCCGTGATCCTTCTAAGCAGCTAACAAACATTGCAGATTCACCAGTGAATTCTTATCTAAGACATGCCAAATATATGTATTCAAAAACATTCAAAGAAAATCAAAGTTGTGAAAACTGACACGATCCATTCAGAATATCCTATACAGTATTTACTGAAGATCAAAACGGGGTAACTATACGTTTATAATCAAAGTAACCAAGCAATGGTTAAACACCGCTGCATCACTATAATAATCCTCAGTGAAAACAATATGGTTCAATACAACAGCATTGATGCATATTTTGTAGCGTATAAACAAATGGTTTAACATTGTGAATATATAGCTTGGGGAATGCTTTACGAAATCTGAAGACCTGGTTCAGCGCATGTGGAGTTAGAAACCTTGGTCTATGAAGCCAACAATAGAGGAGAACGATCAACACTGACCATCGAAAAGGAAACTAACTGCATGATTTTACCCAGCTTAAAGGAGAAGAAGGTAAAAAATGACGATAATAATTATTATTAGTAACAATAATATTATTAGTAATAATATTATTATTAGTAATAATATTATTATTAGTAATAATATTATTATTAGTAATAATATTATTAGTAGTAATAATATTATTATTAGTAATAATATTATTATTAGTAATAATATTATTAGTAGTAGTAATATTATGAATGCGGAAATTTTATTAAACTATTTTTGACATGTAGCTCTTTATAGATTCCTAAACAGGCTCAAACCTAATTATTCGTACTTTAACAAAGTTCCGGCAAACTATACAGTTGCATTTTAAAATGGTTACTGCTATTTTTTAAAATTTACCATGCATTCTAAAAAATAGTCCCATTAAATTTCTGTAGTACTTGCAAGAAGAGATTTATTCAATCCCATAATTCGCATTATCATGCGAACTGTTGTTTAAATCCTAACCGCCCTGCAACACCCAATGGGCGTAAGCGATCATTAAAGTAATATTTGACTCCCGTTACTACAAAGGCAAGGGAAAGATATTAGTTATTCACTGTTTGATTTTTTGTGAATGCAATTTAAGTATTCGTTAAATATTGTAAGTAAACTTCTTGCATTGACGTTCTGGACCTTGCAGTTACTTTGTAAGTTTCCCTACTCCATCAGTTCTGAGTATTGACATTGTTAATGATTTGAATGATGAACTCTATGCCAACATACCACTTGATGATTTCATCTCCATTAATACAAAGGTCTTGAAAACTGCCCTAAAGGTGGATGACAGCAATAATGATATGTTTATCACTGTGTATATGAACTTCTTTGTGATAATGGAGTCTGTTCGCACCGAACCGACCGTCGTTTAGCATGTCCCTGTAAACACCCTATTATGAGAACCCCGAGTTATTTAGCAGTAACTTGTGTGGCAATTGTACAGTGCCTTCACCAATGCGTGAGTGTGTGAGCGGTAGCTATCGAGTCCCTGTTATTAACTCTGAGTGTGATAATATCTTTATCGATGACTGTATGCAAGACCAGATTCACGAACATCAAGATACGCGATCTGTAGTACGTGAAAATAATGGTAATGAAATGTTGGGCCAAAGTCGTCAAATGGGTCATGATAGAGGGTACGTACAAATTCATTATTGATTTTTACCTACTCAGAAGGTGTAATTTGCGTAATTTAGAACTTGCAAAAATGGAAGGAAATAATGTGCACGTCTAAAAGCCACGGAGAAGTCATATATAATGATGGTTTATTTTTGTAAATAATGTAATATGAGGATTATAATACATGCGAATTTTAAAAATCATAAAACTACTTGTTCATAATGTTCAAATTTCAAATTGGGATAAAGCATATACAAATAACATGTTTTACACTGTACCCTTGTAACGGTTATATGGTAGATAGTATATATTGCACAAACTACGGACCCAATGTATTTTATTAACTGTATAACATCACAATTAAATCATTAAATTAACTCCGATACGGTTTATTTCCGAGATAAAAAACGTTATTCATTTGCATTGCATATTTAAAATATTCGATCCAGAGTGCGTACAAAGTTGTAACAAATGGTTATCATCATTTCCACTCATTGTACTACATAGAGATTCCATTAAATATACTCTTAATATCGGAGTAGAAAATTTAGTCAATATGAATGATGAGTACTGCCAACACGACTTGTATTGTGTTTCATTGCTATTTTAGATATCGAAATATTTAAATTTCGTCCACTTCATTAGGGTTCATATTTACCATTACCGTACTTACTAGTTTGGAATTAAAAGGGTATATTTATTAATGTTAACAATATTCGTGAAGCTTATAACACGGAGGTACTTATTGAAATACAGGTATTATTTATAAACGAAAGGGACTTAAATGCATGTTGTCTCTTTGTGGCGGTGGCTAAAACTGGCTGGTAAACTATTCTCAATACAAAGCGTAAAAATAAAACTAGGTGGTAAACTAGTGGAAAAACCCATGAACGTTGAACACACACCAAAAGTTTGAAAAGCGTATTCAAAATATTTCAGAAAATTGCTGTGGATTTTTGGTGCAGGAATTTACAGGTGATTATTCTTTACCGGAAAAATTAATATAAAACAAGTTATCTCAAAAACAGAGAATTTTGGTAACAGAACATGATTTACAACGTAAAATAATAAAACCGTGACTCACGTAGTCAGAACTCTAAACAATCAGACCGTGCTTTAAAACAGATACACGCTTGCATTATTTTGTATGCTTATAATTAAACAGGATACGGATGAAAATATAGTTGACACAAATTTGTTTGTATTACCTGGTCAATTATCCTTCACTCGAACTATTATGTGCACCAAAATTCAATAGTTGATTAATAATCCTGGTCAAAAAAACGTGCAACACTTATGTAAAAATAAGTTTGAAGTGTTTGCCTCCAACGAAACTTTAAAGATGTTTTTAGAAAGATGTGTTAAAATATGTGCATTGAAAATGAGTTTCACGTATGCCCAAAAACGCCTTCATTTCATTTATGTCTTCTAATTGTATTGTCCCAGCTCATTTTATATTTACTTAGGTTATGAGTCCAAAATAATTCGTTAAGTCCAACGTAGATAGGCATCACTAATCGACAAATTTTTGAATGCATGTGATCAACGCGAATTTCAATTATATTACTTTCAAAGTTAGATGGTGATAAGTAATACTCGCACATACACACACCATATAGTTATCCATACATTTGTATAGATCCTTATGGTAAAGTTGAGCATAACATCACAATAAGTCTGATGCTTAAAATATAATGGATACTTTCTTCATAGATTTATTACCATTCTCAAGCTCTTAGTGACAAAACCAAGATATGGAATCTTAAATATCCATTTTATGAAAACATTGTTGAAATAGGACGATTGATCTGTTTTTCTGTGATGAAGATATCGATCCAGAGGGGGAAAGATGGTTGGGTTCGTATAGACCATCACAAACATTTTACATTCTTGTGTATGTACGTAGCTCATAGTCCATTCGGGCTAGCTGGTGCTCGAATGTACTAGTAGGTGTACATAATCTTAGCGGACATGACAATCATCCTATGGTTTATAATTTAAACCATGAATTGATTGAGAATATTTTTATAGTACCCTTTGTCAGTTAAATGTTTATAGCAGTTGCGATTAACAATATATTCACAGTCATTGACAGTCTGTGACCTTAAACATCATCACCAGGTAAGTTTCGGATATGCTAGTGGTTGACGGAGCTGAATTTATGGTTACCAAGATAGAATTTACATCTGATTTCACAGCAGCTCCTTTTGCCCAGGGAGAGAGTTTTCCTTTTCTGAACATCTGGAGCTTTTATAAAGCTATAAAATCGTAGAGATTTAGACAAATGTGAACTACCACCTATTGATTCATTTTAATCCAAACTAAATGTTAAGCATATTATACCGGGTAATTATGAACACGCAAAAGTTGATTGGGGAAAATTAGCAATTCAGAAAATGAGCGAGTATTGCAACTTTTACGGTCAGCTGAATATTTCCTTACTAGGTGATGTCTTTCAGAATTTTCAATATTTTTTGGAAAAATTGTAAATGGATCCTACGTAATTTCAAAGTTTGCTCTTGAGAACTTGACAAACTGGATTAACATTTTGTAAAGTTAAACTATAATACAGAAAGTACAATAATACACATGTGTTTTCGAAGCTTTGGTTATAGACTGATATGCAGGTATAGGGTCAGTGTGATGTTCCGATGCTAATAATAAATACAGGAAGGGTCGTTATGACACACCCCAAAAATGTGCATACGTAATATACTGTGATTCCACTGTATTATATGCAATCACAATGGACTCATTTACGTATGGAAGAATTAAAATGGCTGTCAGATGGTGAAGTTGTTAATCTTTGTCATGAAAACAATATGTGGATTTAACCCATGGTGGAGATGAAGGTTATTTTTAGGTTGCTATTAGTGTAGACAAGGTCTATCATGTTTATTTTATTGATTACCATTCAGCTTCATAAAAACGACCTGGTAAAGTTAGGGAAACATAGTCACACCAGAGGGAGATAAAAAATGAATAAATATTTCGGAAGGAGTCATTAAAAA
>CAMXBY010000018.1:0-23032 GCA_947179485.1 Allacma fusca | reverse complement strand
TAAGAGAGAAAACTTCGAAGAAAGGAGGCGATGAACCAGGGTCTTTCCAACTTGAAGTTTGATCCACGAATGCTGAGTTCCCATTTTCTATCCTTCCACTCTCCATACACTCTCGTGATCTTCCTCACCAGCGCCAATCAGCGCTGGCCGCGCGACCAAACTTGTTAGTTGGGTCACGAGGGAAATGATTGTTCCCATAACAATCATTACAATATATATATATATATATATATATTACTATATTAACTTTATATAAACGGAAAGGAAGTGCCATTTAATAATAGGAATGTAAACAGACATCTGACCGAACCTCCTTTGGATAATTGCTGATGATGAATAAAATAGCTGCTATGTCCACATCAGCTGACAACTCTGTGAGGCAGGTGTGGCTTGCCACGTGTAATTGTTTACCGAAATACAGTATGCGACTCAGTCCTTGCTACAACCTACTAAATGGATGATATAAACTATATTAATGAAATATAATCTATTGGTATTCTGCTTGAAAGTATCTTGAATAACAATTGCGGGACAAATTAAATGATCCAGTTTAATTAATTAAGTGAACAACGAGTTGCACGTGAGCACAGCTCTAATAATTAGTTTAACGCGAACCAATCATATTAGCTTTGTAAAACAACCTACTTGATTGATAGCTTTCGTATTCTAAAAGATCTCGGTATCTATAAAACTCCAAGTTCTAGCTTTTTAAGTTGTAAAAAAATTTCGAACTTTGCTAACTACGCAACTCGTAGTTTGCAAGACATCATATATCTAAGATTTTAAATTAAGATAGGTTTCTATTGTAGTTGTTAATCACTTCGAACTGCTTCTTATAATTAAGTTATACGCGAACTAATTTATGTTATTGTGTATATAAATAAGTCTTGTTATACTTATACGTATCCAATAAACCAGAATTGCATGGTTCTATACATGCACAAGATATAATTGCCGTTGCTGGTTACATAACATACTTGTCCGCTTTGCCTCTGCTGACCTGATAATAGCAACAAGCCATGTATTTTGTAACATTATGTTATGGTATCATCAAGAGAACTGGAACTGGCCAAAACGTGGCCCAATTCGGGCTCGGTAAAGTTATGCCAAAAACGTTCCATCGCGTAGCCGTGATTTATATGTTGAAATTGTCAAATGCAAACCTGCTACTTGCCATGTTGAAATCAATATGACCCACGATGCATTACCAATACGCATAATTATAAAATGTGAAATACATATCAAAGGGTCCTTAAATTGCATGGATATTATCAGCAGTCAACGGTATACACATAAAACACCCGGTATCTTCATCTATACAGGAAATAATGCACATTTTGACTTTAATTCCGTAGCATTAAAATTCAACAGAATGTGATAGATATGAACAACAATATATTGACAATTTAGTGTAATGAATAGGATAACCTGGTAGGCCAGTAATATTATTAAAGTAATCCTACAATACCATTATCCGCTCTGATACGCTACACAGTTTGACGATCATTTGCTCTTTAGTTTTAAAAACATGAATGAATAGTAGTGTACCATTTAAAATGTTTTTACATTTCTTTGATCTTCAACCAGATTTTTCAGGATGGTAATTTACTTGACTACCTTTTTCAGCGATTCTGTTGACGATTTGCTGCACAAAATGTTTTTTTGATTTAATCATTGCCTTGAGGGTTTGCAAGTAATTCTCAAATCCAAACGCATTGAAATTGTATAAATTATGAATTACGAGTAAGCATTGTATGCTAAAAATGTATGCCCGTACAAAGTTTTACATTGGGATACAAACTCAACAATTAAATTTTTCGCAATTGCATTAATAGCGAGAACATGAGCATTTGGACTAACAAGAATAAATATTACTGCATTCAATAGTAAATAATTATTATATAAAAGACAAGGGATTGCACCTTTAAGAAATATTGATTTTCTGACACACTGCCAGATATGTCACTACTGAGAATAACTAAAGATTCATCTGAATTAATACTATTTCGGTCTACTCTCAAGCTACTATACATATCAATATTAGCGTTATTACAAGTGTTTATTGGATTTATGCTTACAATTTGCACCTCGACTCTAGCACAAACATTTGTATCTACTGATTGAATACTTTTCAAAATTTCTGACGCAAGTTTAGCAGACCTTCGTCTTTTATTTCTCGAATTCATGGTTATTAATAAAAATGAATGCAAAAAGTACTTTTAAATACTAATGGATGTCCTGCGCTTTCTTTTCACGCTTGAAATGTATATCACGTGTGTCCTTTGAAATAATCTGTGCCGTTCATGCTCTGAACATGAAAAGGAACTTACAGCTCAAGAAAGTTTTCTATATTACTTTAATGAGAAAAAACATAATTAATCATTATTAATTGAACCACAGGCATGAAAATCATTTTCATGGTTATTGTCGTTGTCGTAAAACTATTGACTAGATTCCGTTATGAAGAAATGATTTCAAAGTAATTTCAAAACTTTTATTTTTTAAATAGTGAATTAATTTTTAAATTAAATTTTTCTGTGGTAACAATCGGCTCTAATCTGTTATTTATACTTACAGAAACGAAGCCAGCGATCCCTGCAACGTACGGTTTAGAAAATTAACCGTTGGCGTTGATGTCCTCTCAAAAACATGGAACCGATCCACATTGTTTCCACGAGGATAAATTTATTGATTGACGAATCATATTATGATAATTTTCTCTGTCGTGTATACGCCAATAGCACGGCTTTCTTTGGACTGTAATTTATTGAGGGGTTGGAAAACGTCTGATCGTACATGATTAGGAATGCAATATTTCTATCGGCTTTTAATATCAACTCAATAACAGCTAGGATTGGGTTCGATCGGGAAATTTGGATGGCCAAGAAAAGGCAAAGAATACCAAGAGTTAGTGTAGGTATTTTAAATGTGCATGTAATGTTTGAAATTCTGAATTAAAACTTGCTGTCCTCACAGTGATTCGATTCCTCGGACAATCTCGGCTTTGAATGCATTTGATATTCCACATATTTTGCAACTGTCATGCATACATTAAAAATTAGCAATTAAGGAATTGCATTACCCCGAATTCCCAATTTCGGTCCCGACTACGTGTATTACATTTTAAAATGTAATCATTATAATTTCAGAGAATCGACCCAGCAGCGAAAATTGCAAACATGACAACGGCAAAAATTATAAGATTGTTGATTTGAATTGGAGTAGACAATACAAAACCGGCGTCATACTGTGAAGAACTCCCGTTTACTGAAAAAAATTAAACGCACAAAATTGGATGAAGGCAGAAGATTTAAGTAAGATCAGTAATTCTGATACTGATTACGTTGTTTCAAAGGAAATTAATTTAAAATGGCTAGGTACATTTAGGATATCGTAAATTAATTTATAGACAAAACACCCATAATTGTTTTAGACAGATATTAGCATTAAAATGTCGCCCCGAAGGGAATGAATTGGGAATAACAAAGAGGTCCAGTAAAATGTCATTAAAGCACTAGTTGTGACAACGATTTGCTCAACTATTTCAACCATGCTGTTCCAGTACTTAATGTGTGTGTAAAGTTCTTGAGGGCGTCGAGCGAAAAGAAATGATAAATGGGTAGATATTCCAAATTATATCTTGTTTAAAACCCTTGTGGTAAATTATTATCGTTTTTATCTAATTCCAAGGGCAAAAGGCTACAGATTGACATAAATGTGAAAGTTATTAGGTTAAATCGGATATCGTACTTCGCTAGCATTTCATAAAAACTTGTAGGACTGAATTTAAACACTAAGCCAAAGATAATTGATTTAAGTTGCAACAAAATGGATACCCATCAAGCCCCATTTCGCGAAGATTATAAAGAATGTACCTGAAATTCAAAACACCTAACCTACAGAACACAACGAAGCTCACCTTTTAATCTAATTTACCCACAAGAAATGATGAGTCTCTAATAAAAACCGACTTTTAGCTTGAAATTCAAATAGAAGAAAGAGTCGGAGAATCCATAGAAGGCGTCAAATGGGTTCCGATTCCATTTCTATTCCGCTCAACAAAATAAAACGAAACCCATAAAGGCTATGATGGCTATGAAGGCTTGCATATAATTTAGCTTGTTTTAATAAAGTTAACCACGTAAGCAAAAGAATGGAGTCAATTATAATTAATTTAAAGCTTTACATGTGGGTTATTTAAGAATATTTATACTCGACTAGTTTTTTGTAAAATGTATGGCTCTGCGTACTCCTTTGCTGTCGAATGAGCTCCTCAGGTATATCATTCGGAGTTTGTTTCCTTTCGGATCTGGCAGTTCCTTGAAAGCCAATCTCATGGTTGTGTAACAATTATTCGGATCCTCAACCTTCCTTTCATCGTCTAGATCCTGTACATCGGCGACTGAGCTCAGAAAAGTCAGAAAGTTGCTCTGGGTCATGAGGACGTCATCTTAAATACCACACATGACTTTCAATACAGGGTTAGACTCTATTTCATCTGGCACCTAATCCACAATTATTTCTTCAGTGTTTTAAAATTTACTATAGAAGTATACAGTAGTTTCTTTTTTAAAATATTGCCTGTGAGGTAATTTAAAGTCATTGGTGTGGGTTTTCAATTCCCAAATATTAAAGAACAAATTTTGCTAAAGATTTTAAATTTTTATTGTTAGGCGATGCAATTGTATGGGCCTTACGGAAATTCCCTGTTTAAAATATTTTTTTCTGGGGGGCTTTTAATAGTACTGGAAACTCTTTCAACTGATTGCCACTACTGTAGTAGACTTCAGAAGATTTGTTTTGATTTAATCATAACCGGTCGAGCTTGTTTTGACTGTTCGCTTAAATTGCAGCAGTAGCAGCATTTTATTCTTGTACTTGACCTATAGTCATCATGCCATACACATCTTTTCTAACTTGTGAGGTTACAATTATTTATTACACAAGAAGCTTATACCGTCTCTCTTCGGTTTATAGAACGTTGGATCACTGCATGTACTGGGAATCGACTAGAGCATCTCGGGCGGTTAAAATTTGCGGGTACCCCGAAAAATTATTATTATACCCGCAAAAATCCCGGCCCGTCCGGGCTTCGAGCGGGTACGGGTAAAACTTATTACGCTTGACGGGCTACGGGCGGGTACGGTCTTTTCATCACGGTTAAAAAAGACCGTAAAAGCCCGTGAGAAATTCGACGCGTTGTGAATGTACAATGCCGTGCGATGCTGTTGGAACAGAGATGATTAAATTCTTTCAATCATGTTAATGACGTCAGAAGGGTTCGAATTAAAAAATATTCGATGGCATATTGTTGAGCACTTAATGGCGTTCCCTTGACATGCTCATAATTTGCAATAGCGCCATTAGTAAATTTTTGGCGGGCTTTGATGTACACAAAGTCCGAAATAGCCCGTGCATAAGTGATGGAACACGACTGACTATGGTACAATCTGATATATTAAATAAGGGTAGAAGTTCACTTTTTAACACAAGGCTTATATTTTATTCGCAGCAACGTTTCGAGCTTTTACTCTTCGTCAGCCAAATGATATATTAGTAGTAACATTCAAATAAATAATGCATACTACAATCAATAAAAATTCAAAAATGGAAATTATTGATTTTTCGATTATTTAAAATAATCATAATAAACTACTTTTTTTAAATATGAATTAGTTAAGCCATTTAAATTTTTTGGCTAAGATAACCCCGGGATTGCCACACCCGTCGAACTTTCGTCCTGAGGTTTCGATGTTTCCTTAATATGTAAATTTGATGTTTAGTCCAAGGTAATGCATTAGAATTGAAGAAATGGGTCATTCGGTTTTCGGTGTCAATTCAATCGGACGTTTTCATTTCTTGAAGCGTACTTCAATCCAGTAACTAGCATATCATCCACACTATGTCCAGTTAGATTAAAATGTTGGGAAACATTTTTATACTGTTTATTCAACACATCCCTCCTGTGTTCCGCAAATCTATCCCCGAGATGTCTTTCCGTTTGCCCTATATATTACATCAGGGCGTTTGTTGCATTTAATAGCGTATATCAACGACTTTGATTCACATGTAAATTCTTGTTTGAGATGTATTGTCCTCTTCAAGTTTGTCACCGTAGATAGTTTCAAAGTATGTTTGCAGGTGACGCATCGTTTACCTCTTTTGCATGGAAATGTGCCTGGTGTTGTTGGTATAGGTGTTTTGGTAATTGTTATGCGGACAAGTAATTGCTTTAAGTTCGGGGCCCGGCGAAAAGATTTCATAGGTGGCAGTGGAATAATTTGAGAACCGGTAGAATTAGGGATTATTGACTTATATAGCATAATTGCATCATAGGCTAACACACGTGCAAGTGGAGAATAGTTAAGTACTAAAGGAATTCGTTCTGTTGTTAAATTTTGTCGTGGGTTGGTTTTGTTAATTAATTCTTCTCTCGAAATTGATCTGCATTTGTTTATAGCTTCTTTAATAAGGTTTTCGGGATAATGCCGATTAAGAAAGTGTGTTGACATTATTTTAGCTTGGTTTTCAAACTCATCAATTCGGCTACATATTCTTCTTAAACGTAGAAACTGTGAATAAGGAATTGCATTCAAAGTAGATTTTGGATGATATGAATAGTATGACACATACGTGTGTGAATCTGTGGGCTTCGTATAGATGGTTGTTTGAATAGTGTCACTTAATTGGTCCGGAATAATCAATACATCGAGAAATGGGGCTGATGTCTCATATATTTTAAATTCAAATTTTATAGAATCATGTGAAGTTGTAAACTCTTGAATATACAAATGAAGTTCGTCTTTGGAGCATGAAAATTATTTTATTTTAATTAAAATAAAACAAAAACACATTTTAGTATCTTTTAGTATTCCCTTATGCAAGTTGACACATATAGGTCAAGATGGAACCACGAAGAAAGGAGATTCCAATACCGGTGAGAGAGCTAGTGATCGAGAAGTGGAGGAACGACGGTAAAGATCCCCCAACGTTTAGGCAGATTGCCAAAGAGGTCCGCCTAAGACCCACAACGGTCTTCAACATTATTAAAAAATACAAGAACACTGGTATCGTCGAAAATCTGCCCGGGAGGGGTAAAGCCCGCATCTTCACCTCCGCGAGGAGTCGATAATTATCAGAAAGGTCAAGAAAGACCCTAGACTGACCGCATCTAAGATCATCTCACAGGTGCAGGTTGAGATGGGAAAGACTGCCCATCCGACCACGATCAAAAGAATCCTGTATCGGAGCGGAAGGACCTCACATCGAGCCAAGAAAAAGCCTTATATCAATGCTAAAAACAGGAGAAAGAGGATCATGTGGTGCCGGAACCACGCAAGCAAGAATGGTTCGTTCTGGAGTCGTGTTTTGTGGTCCGACGAGAGCAAGTTCAATGTCTTTGGCAGCGATGGAAGAACCAGGGTCTGGAGAAAGCCCGGGGAGGGTCTGAACGGTTCTTACTTCCCACTGTGAAGCATGGTGGTGGTATTGTTATGGTTTGGGGCTGCATCAGTGCAGATGGGGTGGGAACCATTGAGTTTGTGGATGGAAATATGAACCAACTTTACTACCAAGCCATAGTCGACCGAAATGTCAAGAAATCAGCACGAAAACTTGGACTTGGACGCCGCTTTGTGTTTCAACAAGACAACGACCCGAAGCACACGGCGAAGTCCACATGTGCCTATTTTAAGAAAAACAAGATCCCAGTGTTGGACTGGGCCCCCCAAAGTCCGGATATCAACCCCATCGAACATGCGTGGGATCACATTGGTCGGGAGCTGACGAAATTTCACATTACCGGGAAAGAAGACCTGAAAATTCGAATTAAGGAGATATGGGACAACATACCCCCGAATTCACCCGGAACCTCGTCAGCTCCGTCCCTCGGCGCATAAATGCTGTCCTGATGGCAAAGGGGTGGCCTACGGCTTATTACGCAATCGAGCTGTGAAGTTTCACCCAGTTTAAAACCGGTTTTCACTTTTGTTCCAACACCAATGCACGGCAATGATTTGACATTTTTTTGGTTTTTTTTCGTTTTTCATACAAAAAAATTTTTTCCACAAAATTTCTCGCGTATCTATTATTGGCATATAAACTTGAATAAAAGCAAGAAAAAACTTTATATATAAGTTCACAACTCTAAGATTATTTAGACCCTGAGTTCCAGAGTTTAAGTTGTTCCAACAGCATTGCACAGCAGTGTACATAGAATTGAATGCCTTAACGAATTTCAGACGTTTGTAATTTTAGCTTTCAAACAAACCACAGTTTGGTGTATGGTACTTGCCGTTATTGTTTACTTGCATGCCGGCCTTTTGCATTTAGTAATAGTTTTATTTCGCTCTTTATTACTGTGGAAAATTCCATTTAGCCTAGAAGATGAATCCTGTTAGTAGTTCAAGTATTTGTAATAAGAATTCAGAAGTTAACATTCTAGTAAATTCAAGAACGTCACCAGCAGTGCTTACCAAAGCCGAAATTAAATCGTTAGTTAATATTAAAAGTCAACGAGTTACATTACAGGAAATATCAGGAAAATCGCAAGTTTGGAAAACGTTTAAACAAATAGTGGTTGACCACGTTCCAGTAAATTATGTGAAGTGCAATAAGTGCAGGAATACTTTTAGCTGGCAATCAGGCCAAAGAGTGACATCAACTTTTGCCAGAAATAATTGCAAAAATTCTTTAGTGGAAGCAACCCCAGCTATTATCAATTTTATTCAAAAAAGTCGAAACATACAAGATTGCGACAGAGCAAAACTGAATGAACAAATTGTTCCGGGTCTGGAGAAGGATTTATGGCCTCTTAAAACCGTTCAGGGAGCAGGATTCAAGAGTATCGCTACAGCTTTAGTTGATTTTGGAGCTAAATATGGAGCCAGTGACATTAATAATAGCATTTATAGTCCCTATCATTCGAAGAGGAAATCTTTACCAGCCGCATTTCAAAAAGTTAAAACGAACATTTCTTCTGAAAAACGAGCTTCGATGTCAACCCTGTTCGGCTTTACAATGGATTTTTGGAATGAAATATACAAAAGGAGGGATTTTGTGTCTTTGACAATTCATTTCATAGACAAGGACGGTGTTTTGAAAAGTTATTTACTAGATGTGAAAGAATTTCCAAGTGAAAAGCCAAAAAACAGTGGAAAACATTCGTAAGGTTTGTCTAGAAATTTTAACTGGCTCGTTCGGTACTGAAGCAAAAGACATTTTTGCAAAAGGCTATGCTGTAACCGACAAATGTTGTTCCCGTTTTTCCGAATCGCCTTCCACGCCAGTGCCATAAATTAAACAACCTCATGCATGGGATTTTTTGAAAACTGTGGTAAACAGATTTCTGACTGTATTGAATCAGTCAAAAAATTGGTTCAATATTTCAAGCGATCAGGACTAAATTCCAGACTTTAAACCACATTGAAGCCAGATGTAAACAAGCGGTGGAACAGAAAAATTACGATGCTTGAATCGTTGATGAGAAATCAACAAGAAATTGAACAATTATTATGCGAAAAATCTCAATTATCCCGTCTTGCAGGAATTGATATGGAATTAATTAAAGATTTGGTAAATTGTTTGTACTGTATTTAACAGTCAAGAGCATCAATACTTTTAACATACAGATTTGCAGCCTGTAAGCTATATGAAATTTGCGGGCGGGCTACGGGCTTTTTTTAATTTTGCGGACCGGGCCGGGCTTTTTCGATAAGCACTAATTTCGGGCCGGGCGGGTACGGGTAAAACGTTACGAGCCACGGGCGGGCATGGGCTTAAAATATCAAACTGAGTGATGCTCTAGTCGACCACTCGTAAATGCCACAGTCTTGGATCTAATGGGCCACGTGGGAACCAGATGATGGTAGAGGTTCAACCGGGAACTGAAATAGGAATATGCGCATGAGAGAAATGTGACCCGTTTTCACGACCCGGTGTTTATTGAACAGTTGAGAATCACTTCTAATGACAAAAATCTTCGCCTTTTCCTGATATAAGAACTTCAAGCAGATGAAGTCCCAGAAGGAGGCAAGATTTTGTCAAAGCATTGGCAACTTTCTTGCAATTTCGCTTGATTTGGCTTCATTTTTATGTACAGCAATAAAATTACATTTTAATATACTTTTATTTTAAGATTAACATTTATTTTTGTAATTATTTTTGGACATCATAATCAATTACGACGATCGTTTGTGTAATTAATTAGTTATTCTGACTTGAATCTTAAAACTGCTTAAAAGATTTAGATTTATTTATTATCAAAGGTTTGGGTCAACTATTAGTTACGTCCCGTTGAATCGATTGATCGAGATGCGTATAAAATTGAAAGTTAAATGAGCTAAAAAATGTTGGGTTGAAAATGATTTAATATTTTAATAAGATTTTACAAAATATATAATGCTAAAATTAAACCCGCGGTGAGGTACGCATACTAGGAACAAACATCATATCAGGGAACTAAATGTTACTTTACAGTAGATAAAAATTAACGAGCAACAACCAACATATTATTTCCACCATTTTAAAATGAAAAATAAGGGGCTATGGCATTTAAGACTATAAATTGTTACGGTTGACAACTTTGAGGGCCAATTATAAAATTTAGTTTCAATTCTAAATAACAGATTCGAGACGATTAAATTGAGATGAGGCATAACGAGAATAATATAATATAATAACGAGAATATGAGAAACTATTACGAATTTTATAATTTTAACAAACGATTTTCAAGTAGTTCATTTCCAATTTGTATTTAAATCATATAACAGGTGGCCCGGCGCCTCGGTGGTGTAGCGTGTCTGTACGGTTGCAGAGGAGTCGGCTTCGACTCCAGCTCACCCCGCATAACTTCCTGGGTATTTTTCTATCTCTCTCTATCCACTTGGCTATGTGTGAAAGGTGCATGTTCCTGCTATAAGCAGGGGATGGACATATGGTCCCACTAATTGCACACAGCCACATAACAAGTGTAAACCGTTGAGGTCCGGTATATGACTCTCACTTGTAAGAGAATTATACGCATTAATGTAATTTCGATGTACTATGGTGTGCCAAGAAGTACTTAATAAATACAAATACAAAATTAAATCATATAGCGAAAATCTACTAATTTAAGTTTGTGTTTAAAGTCGAAGAAATTCTAATGATTCGATTGGTACTTGAATACTCTGTAACTTGTAATGGAGGACTTTCTTGCAATAACGATTCCCAAAGTAATTTAAATAAGTACTCGAGTTAATAACGTTGCTGAACTACATCCAATATGAAGGTTCAGGATATTTATGATTTGGTGAATCATTAATTTTAAATTCATTAACATTTATTCACCCAAAAATCTTACCTTTCAATAGTTAAATGTATACTTTGTCAGTGATCCCTGTTAAATCTTGGCTACAGTAGGAAAACCATTATATATTTACCGGTTTCAATGTAAATATGAAACAATTTAAAAAAGTTGTCAGCTCGAAAATGAGGGGTAACAATATCTTTAATCCTTATCCTGGTTTATACGGGGAAAAAAACGTTGGCAATTTCCGGAAATAAAAAATTCTGGCCTTGTCAGGTGAAGCTACTTGATTCATGATTTTCAATTTTGCCTATTTCTTTCCTCACTAACCAAAATAGTCAATCGATAATGATTCATTTATTAGACAGGTTCGGACTTAATGGAACTATAATGGAATAATCCTGGTTATTACATGCTGTGGCTCCTCGCAACTCAAATTATAACGTTAGTAGAACAAAGTCAATTTTTTTCAACTCAATTTCGACCTTAAGTTGTATTTGATAATTTGCAAATCATTTTTTTAATTGACAGTCAATTACGGAAACCAACATATACATAGATTCTTCGGAGTCTCCATAACTAACTAATTCAACATTTCCCCTTTCCTCGACTCATCTTAATAATGTTGATTAAACCCATGAATTTCTTTAACGTCATTATAGATAGATTTTAGATTATGCTTGAACGAGATTTCTGGAGCTTTGAGTTACAAGTGAACAACGTGACGAAGTATTTTTTGGTCTTTAGAAATACCGGTGCATTCTCGCAAATTACCACAAAAGTGGTTTCACCGCGCATATTTAATTCGTTCAGAGATGGATACTTAATCATCTCCAACTGTCAATTTTTTGTACTTTAGCAATTAGGGGTAGAACTGACTCAAAACTTCTCAAATGAAAAGCTTTAAATTTGGTAGTTGAATTGAGTGATCAACTAATATTTTGTTCCAAATTGAAGTTGTTTTGAATTTACATTTTTTTAATAAATTGAAGATGGCTTGAATATACAATCTAATTTTTTAAATAAATTGAAGTTGACTTAAAGTTGAAATTGAGAAGTTCTACTTCTTAAACTACTACTTCAAAGTTGTGATGATTCATATTACATGTAAACATATTTGACAACCTACTCTTAATATTCTTACTAAAGCTATCTGTTCTGGTTTTCTTTGAACTCATATGTACTCGAAAAATTGTCTTGACGACTTTAAAGAATAAGAAAAACGTAGATAAAATCTGGTTTATTTCCTTGGAACATATAGGCTAACGGCATTTGAAATGTTGTCACCGTCCCAAATCAACGATTTACGAGGATTATTGGATTTTGGAATGCGTTTGAAAATGCATCCTTTCGGTTGGATCTCGGACAAATGTATTTATGTTCGGAAAATGTCCGTCAGTTCTACGCTCATATACATTGCCCATGTGATATTGTTTTGGTTGAGCACCCTGAATCGCTTATGGGCCTTAAGTCAAAAGGGCTTGTTTGTACCGGATGTTAACAAAGCAGATTTGGTACTTCACACAACATTTAGCATTGCTTATCTTTCATCTGCAGTAACAATTACGGCTGGCTGTTTGATCCGTGAAGAGATCATTTTCTTCACGAATGAATTCTTCGAATTGGTGCGGGGTTTGGGTAAGGGACTGTCGTTGCTGAAAACATTCAATTTTTATGTGTTAAATTACGCGCAAATAATATTCTTTCATATTTTACATCGTTCTAGAAACATATTTGCTAACTGAAAAAGTTTCCCGTGCAAGAATCCACTACTTTCTTTTGGTGGTCAGATACTACGTTTACTACACATCCTTTATGTGTTTCTTATTGGTGATGATGTTTCTTGTGGACAGTGACAACAGTCGTTTCACCTGCCAGGAATTGCGATGGTTCAAACTAAACAGTATACTCAGGATCGGATTATGCTCACTGTATGAATTACAACAATACTTGATTGTATTATCCATGCTTGGACTCTACTGGTTACTGTTGTTCACCACTTACAGCATCTGCTGTGAATTTTGGCTCAAATCATTTAGGTTCTTTTAGTTGGAAAACATCTCTCATAAGTTTCTCAACTGAGCTCTAATTCTATAATTCTAACTAGTTTTTAAAATGATATGACGGGTTAAAAGAATGTTAATTTTATGTTGCGAATGAATAATGGTTTGTGAATTGTAGATATCTAACTCCAACCATCAAAAGTGAGGGTCAAGAAGCCCTGTTGAAGACGTACATCAGATTCCAGATTATGAATAACATTTATAACGGTTGCTTTGCGAACGTTCTAATGCCCTGCTTTCTGGCAATTATTAATGGAAATCATATTCTAGTTATTTACGTCGTCATCAACCATCACACACACTTGGACGTATTTTCCTGTGCGTTTTTTGCATGCTGGTGCTTAATTTTCGCAATGCTGGAGTCTGTCGTATATACAATCCAAGGCCAGATTTACGATAAGTCTGCTGACTTTATTCGCCGCTGTCAAATATGTAATGGGAAGGTACTTAGAAAAAGGGTAGCGGCACTACGCCCTCTGGGTATTAAGGTAGCTGGAGTATACGTAATGAATCGTATCACATTTCCAGATGCTGTTTTCAATATTTCGTGCTGCTCACTAAATTTGATTTTACTGTTTCGTTGATATATTTGGTAATTCAACTCGGGAAAAGTTCCCAATTTTTCGCTGTAGTATATTGTCAAGGTATAGTTGGGGTAATTCAATATTTGACTACCAATCACCAAAACCAAAATTAATTATTTATCGTGCTGATTTTAATTAATTGAGATGAAATCAATAAATGAACTTGAACTTGTTACACACAATTATGAACGAAATAACCCGAAGACTAATTATTTATTCAAGGAAATTTAACGGAAAGAACTTAAAATCTTTTAACGAAAAATAACTTTAAATTAGAATACAAGAGATGAATGTCAGAGGATTCAAAAGGATAAGTAAGGATTAACTCTCAGTTTAAGACTGCGAGTCTCAAAATAACTTTTGCACACACATTGGCTTGGACATAAGTACTTCATTGCGTCATTCGAATTTTCACATCACTGCTTAAGAGTTAACACTTCTTAGAATTAGAGCGTGAGAAGCCCCCCGTTAAGGATTCTCCTCTCCTTAGACACAACTAGAGAGTTGACCTTTAACACTCGTAAAACTGTATTACAATTGACGAAATCATTTCTTAAAATCTACTTACGAACTATTTTTCCTACAACTATGTATTCATACCTGACATCCCGGGAGCCGGGAAAAACATTTTGTCCTCAAAATTTGAGAACTATTATTCAAAAATAACATCCAAATTATAAAACAAAATATAATGAATGAATAACGGACAAAACAATGTAAATACGTTTCATATGTCAGTGTAGATAGTCAAAATATTTGAGAAAGGAAAGAATCAAAAGATGTATTTTTCACTTACTAATACACATTGTAGTTTACAAGGAAGACGCTACAATGTTTTCTTTTTAATTAGAAGCCCTCAAAATGTATGATAATTTGAATTATTGCATAATGAATAAACTCTGGCACTGTATAGAACTAGACTTCAATTTATATAAACTTCGTGATAACGGTAACAACCGTAGGCAATCAGGAGGAATCTAAAATCCCTGCTGAAAAAAAGGTCAACAATTTCAGAAATCGCTGCTGACAAATGTTTTTTCAATAAAACACCTCAAAAATTTCGAAAATCCTTTCCAAATAAAAGTCAAAAGATCTGAAAATCCCTGTTTGCAATCCCGTTTTAAAATTTCCCTGCTGAATTTTTTTTCCCTGGCAAGATTCTTCCCGTCTTCCCACATAAATCCGACCCCTGGTGTGAGGGTGTAAGTACTAAGAACCATTATCCAATTTCAGCAAACAAAAGGAGATAATTTAAACATATAAAACGACGGGAAATGACATTTAATGAACTCTGTAGTTTCAAGTATTTGTCAACTGTCATTTGAAGTCCGTCACTGGAAATCAGTGCTTGCCCTGAGTTGATTCGACAATAAAGCCATTACATTTAAATACATTTGAGAACGCTGTACAATTTTGAATTCCATAGACCGGAACACACTTGGAAAACCTAAAAATATGGTTTTCGTTTGCTATATTTATACGTTTTTGGGAATTTAGTTTCGGTTTCAAGAATTCCGGTTTTGTCTAAAACGGCTTTTGCTCAAAATAAATTCGGTTAAACTGTTAATAATGGTATTCACAGCTTATTCAGCTTCAAAGATATTCAGCTGTATTATGTTCTCCATATAATTTTGTAATTCATACATAAGAAAAATCATACAAAACTATTTCCCCCTTTCTATTCAAAATTCATTGGTTCGGAGGAACAAAACTGCATTCGCGATTTCATCCTTCAATCAGCTTCGTCTTTCAAAGAGGCTTAAGATTTTCAGCATAACTACCCTTATTTATGGTCACAAGATTTAAAAATTGTTTGTTTTGAAAAATATACTATGAACTGCTGGATATCCAACATGAGAGCAATTCTATAATTTCTATAAATTTGCTATAAAATTATTGAACGGTTGTATCACAACCTTCCACTAAACATCGAGATGATTGATCATCGGATTTTAATTTAAAATGTTAAAAAACCTCACTGATTTTTGGTCTGGCCATCTTTTTAGAAGCAATTTTGAAAGACAAAGAACACTAAATGTAGTGTTGTCGGACAGTATAACATATTTGATGGAGCAAACGATAAGCATAAACCAAAAGATTTATGCCGACATGAAGCTAATAAGCATTACCCGGAATATGTACTTTTGGAAATTAACAATCAGGTTTAATACATTGTACTGACACTTGATAAACGACATCCATGTACTTATTTAAGTAGGGTGCCATCCCGCAGATTTTATTCGACTACCAGGAGATAGCGTACTGATAGATTTTACAGTGTTGATTGAAAACGAAGGAAAACACTTTTGCTTCTGCTATCGTTTCCGTTTTAATTAAACGGGGTTATTTTTTGTTTTCGTTTAACTGATTTTTTAACCGTTTCCGATTTAGTTATCAAAAACCTCTAGGTTAAATTTTCGGTTCATAACGTTTTTCAATACCGTTATCTGATAACGTTTTCCATGTCTGGGTCTGATTACGATACATTTTCTGCCACCTTGCGCTTAAAAGTTTTCCTCGATAAAAAGTAATTACTAGTCGATTTTTAAGGACAATTATTTTGTATCACCGGAATGTTATTTACCGGTTTCAGTCACTGTCAGTTCCTCCTTTAAGAATTTCGAAGTATTTTTGAAGAATATACGGGTAACGGGATTTCCGTTTCATTTCTGTCCATGCATTTTCGATCGGGAAGGACCTTATTGCACTTAAATGCATGGCTATACACATGGTGAACAATTAAAAAAGGGCTACTCCTGAAAACCTGACTAGTGAACGCCTCTAGCAGGTTCGAAAAGCCAAAAATGAAATCCTTTAAAAAGATGTCTGGCGTGTAAGCTGTGCTAAATAAATTGCGATTTCTTATTCTATTCTATTATTGTCATTTACCAGTTTAATTTAAGTTGAACTGAACCCTATTTTATCCACCGTCGTCGAAAACCGGTTCGGGAAACGGTTTTATTTTTAGAATCTGTTCCGGGGCCAAAATGCTCCGGACGTGTGCGTATCGTTTCTCGTTTTGGGAAGAGAAATGGTTGTTTTTGGTTCGGGACAAGGAGTGAGATCGAGTCCATGTTTTGATGCCGTTCAGAAACAACAGAAGTGGCTGTAAACAAGCAATTGTTTACATTCACTTTGATCAGCCGTATTTTAATTTTTAGTTTCTGAACATCCTTCAATATCATCATCTGGACTTCATCACCCCCATCCTCCGGACCGGAATAATGTGAGTGTATTTATGTAGTGTTATTAATCAATGTCAGTTTTAGGGGCACATTGACAAAATATTTTTTTAAAATTGCATTGAAACACCAACCACTAAATTCAAAGCCTGTAAAACAAGATTTGTTAGCTCACCCGCGCTGGGTAAGTGATCACTTGGAGCGCCAAAATTGACACAGGTCAATGGAGCTAGTTTTCAAAAATCTGGAATCGAATTTGCTACGAAGTGTAGTTGTTGCTCCTTTATGTTGATTAGGATGGAGAACCCATTTGAAACAACATGTATGTAACTTAAAATTAAGTTCTACAGAACTGATCTAGCTATTGTATAGAAAATATCAGGATGTTTAATTACAATGAAAAAGAATTCGGGGATTGCATTACTGGCAGCATAATAGGTCTTGAGGGTACAACTGATCTTATAGTTTGTACCTCTCTACAAAATCAATCATTCATATGGGACAAAATTAATTAATTTTAAATTTTATAAACGGAAGTAAAAATACAATTCACTGGTACATTTCTCGATTTAAATATTAATTACGGCAAAATTGTAACTCGAACTACCAGTCAACCGAATCAAAATTCATTACATACTCCTTAAGAATAATTTAATGATATTCTACTTGAGGTGTTTTAAATGCATGCATGCAGATAAAAATCGTTTTCTGCCGTAATGTGTACAGCTGTTGTTTTTTATGCTTCCTAGGCCGCCTATAGCTATGTGCATATATGTAATATAATTTGATTAATGCACGCAGATTCATTGTAGAAAAATGCAACTATTACAAAATTATGCTATACTCTAATCCTAGCATATAAATAACAATAAATGACGTAAATCAAAATTAAGTGGCTACTGAAATTTATGGCAGACGTGGTAATATAGAGGAAGTACAGATCAAGTAAACTTTCACTCCAGGAAACGACCGGCTTAAGTTGTTCGTTAGTTTAATGAGAAAAAACGCATTAATCCACACAAACTCATTAAAATCCTACAAAAAAACGTACCCCAAAAAGTAAAACTATTTTTTACAAACTATTTACAGTAAAACAAGTATTGAAAAATACGTTGTTTTGATAGTAACAATTTGTATACTATTACAAATATAAATTAAATTTTTTGCTGATTCTTTCTAAATCCATTTTATATTTTTTCGGTTTTAATAAAATCATTTATTCGTTTACTTCAGTGTTATGTGAAATGCAAACAAATTTGCAAATATATTAGTTCAAAAATTATTTGACACCTTGGTTTTCGTGTTCTCCTAGGTATAGTAGGAACGTTATTCCATTATGCGAGTAATAGCAACATTATAAGCATCATAAGCTTTATATTTGTGCATCCCGTTTCTAATCTAAGTACATAAGCTGGCGTTAGGTTAGTTACATGAGATAGTCTTCTAAGGAATTTAGTCTGAAACATAACAATTTTGTCTATATAATTAAGAGCCCAGATGCTTAGATAAACTCAGGCGAAATGTACTGTCTTTGGCTTGCAATAAGCGTAAAAGCTTGTACCATCGCAAATGCTTAAACATCTCACTTGGGGTGTACAGAGCTATTGACGTTGATCTTTGGTGCTCTGCTGATTGTGAGTTAATCTCAGTAGATAACGTGGAGCTGCCTACTGTAAGTAATGTAAATACTTCTATCGTTGACTGTATTGAATTTAGTGCGTATAACTTAAACAATAAATTAACTAAGTCTTCTAAGGAATTTAGTCTGAAACATAACAATTTCGTCTAGTAGTACCAAGCTAACTAGTGTTGTAAATACGTTTAGATGTACAGCTATGTTTGTAGTTCTACTTTTGTATGCGATGGTGAACAGTGTGGTAAGTGCTCACAATATAGAGTTGTTTTGTTATCCAGAAAGAGCCATTATAGTGAAAGGGAACACCTAAGTATGTATAAGTATCTAAATTTTCAATTTCAGTTTCTCCCCAGTATAGTTGATCATTTTTACATTTATTGTTTCCGTTTCTGAATACGACCACTTTTGTTTTATTAAGTTTTACTGACATGTTGTTCTGTTCAAAGAATGATTTCAGAACCATAATTTGTTTTTGCAGCTTGCCCTTTGTTGTAGCCAGCAAAACCATATCGTTAGCATACATTAGTATTAGAATTTCTTTCATAAACATTTTTATTCCAGTGATTCGGCTTGGTTCAAGTATTCTAACTATCTGGTCAATAAAAATATTAAAAAGAGCTGGAGATATAGTTTCTCCCTGTAATACCCCGGTTAATATTCTAATATATTCAGTCTGTCCACCGTCATACCTAATTTTTTTAGCAAGCTGGTATAATTCTTGTATACGTTTAATACATTGCTTACTCAGACCTACTGTTCCTAATTTTCTCCACAGCTTTTCATGAGATATAGAGTCAAAGGCTTGCAATAAGTCGACAAATAGCGCGTATAGTTTCTTTCTTTTCATACCCAGTCTTTTGGTTATCATACAGTACAATGCAAACACATGTTGACTCGCATCCTCGTCCTTTGCTATAAGCAGCCTGATTTTCTGAGATAACATTTTTGAGGTTAGAAAACAAGTTAATTCGATTTGACATCACACTAGTGAACAATTTAACCGCGGAGTTTAGGAGGCTAATAGGTCGATAATGTTTTGGTTCATGACTGTTACCTTTCTTTTGTATTGGTGCTGTGATTATTTCCCCCCAGTACTCTGGTATTTTGGTATGTATAATATTATTATAGCATCCTACTAGGAATGAGAGTGTACTGCCATCTAAATTATTGTACGCCTCATTGGGGATTCCATCATTACCGACAGCTTTACCAGTTGCTAGTGTTTTAATAGCACTTTTGACTTCCAGGAATGTAATTTCCCTGTCAAGTATGTACGCATCGCCTAACTGTTCCTCCCTGGATTCCTTATTCACAAAGGTTATTTCTAGGTCGCTTTTGATTTCTCAAAGAATAATTTGAAGTATGTGTGCCATTCATGAGGGTTTATAATATTTTTTACGTTCTTATACTTATTTACTCTGTATACTTTTAGTGCTTTCCAAAACTGAGCTGAGTTTTTACTACTATTTATGTTATTTTGTAGGATTTTGTGATACTCGACTTGCTTAGCTTTACATATACTCTTGTACTTTGTTACCCCAACACGACATTTTACTTCAAGTTATGTTCATGTTGAAGTAAAGTATTTGGACTTGAACGTAGAGTAATGTTCGCGTTCAAACTTCTGCTACGTTTTCTCTGTAAGCCCTGACACAGATCATGCAAGGAATGTCTGTCAGAAGCTTGGTGGCTGGTACATGCGATACTTTAATACCACAGTAAAAATATTTACCCGTAGAAAAAATTTATTTGTTTAGAAGTAAAACCAAATTATTACACCTACTTTTGAAATTGTGGAAGAAACAAATCGCGTAGTACTATGCCCTAAAGCGTGGCTCAAAATTTTAAACAAAGGTTGCATAAAACAGTGGACAGAATGTGTCGCGAAAAATGCTTGGTGAATTGGATTTTTAAAGTAGATTTTGGGCTTGTGGTTAGCTGATTCTTTTTTGTTTGTATTTTTAATTGGTGATAATAAAATTGTCGATTTAATGTGACATAATACATATTATTCCTTAATGTTTAAAAACTAAAAGATTCATGGTCCGGTTCATGGTCAAGTCAAGGTCATGTTCGGGTTAGAAAAATATACTGAACGCGCGTACTACACCAAGTACAAGTTCTAACAGAAAGTGCTTGAGGTCATGAACTTGGTCATAAAATACCGAGTTCGGGTTTGATTATTGGTCGTACTTGCATAGCCATTACCATGGCCGGATCCAGTTAAATACATGACCCGAAATCAACTCTGATAAAACAGTTATCACCCCAGAGAGGACTTAAAATAAAGGGCTGCTTGTTCCTCACCTTTGTTGGATAGAGTTTAGATGTCCATATTTTCCGAAACATTACTCATTCGCACCAATAAAACCAATCCGATAAATGATTCATTATCGTTTGACTATTTGGGTTAGTTGAGAAATAGACAAAATTAAAAATCATGGATCTATTAGATCCCCTAAATTGCCCTTGAACATCACGGTTTGCTAATATTAGGGTGACACAAGTGTAATCCTTCTGCACAGAAATCCTATTGTAAAGTACTTCTCAAAAGAATCACCTCTCTATAGCTCAGGATAAGGATGGAAGAAAATGCAGTACTCCCGTATTTGAATTGATGCATTTCTATAATTTGTTTCATAATTATATGCCTGTACAGTAAAACCTGTATATAATGGTCGTTCATATAATGGATTCCTGTTAATAGTAGTAACAATTTACTTCCCGGTCTCACCTCCTAGCCTCTAACATAGAAATCTCCCTCCATATAATGGTTTTGTATATAACATGTATAAACACATATATAAATGTTTTGCTCCAAACCAGTTTGGGTGCGGGCACAAGAACATACTTAAGTGGACCTTACATTTGGAAACTGATACAGTTAATGTACCATCCCGTTCCACACCTATTGTTCCCGGATTAAAGTGGGTTAATACTTTCGTGAACAATTCAATTATCATATTCAATTTCATTCTTTTTTCCTGCAAATTCTGCATGCAGGTACTTGTCGTTAAAGTTAACAACACCGCTTAAAAGTCTTGGAAAATGGAGAAGAGACAGGTACATATTTATAAAACAATCAGAACAAAACAAGATATGGTAATCCAGGAAGGTTTTGATGGACAAAAATATCAAAATTTACATAAACCAAGATGACCCGCCCAGAATCAGCGCCATGAGATATGCCCAAATGCAACATGAAAGAAACAGAAGAAACCATCCGCAAGAAAACGCTCAAGACAACTACTCATCCTGAAGAAACGGCCAGCCCCTACAGGACATTAATATCAAGTTTGTAAATAGTTTAATGTATTGGAATGTTAATGGCATAAATTCACACTCTTACGAAAAAATCAACATAATTACTTTTAATGCAGATATTTTTTGCCTAAGCGAGACATGGATTAAGCAGGATTCTAATTTTAATGTATATAACCTTAATGACGAATACAAAACTACATTGATGTATGCAAAAACGTCTACTGGTAGTAGCAGTGGTGGGATGTTAGTAGGTCACAAAAAACAATTGCAAATTGAAATAATCGAAAAACTTGACTATTTATTTTGGTATACCTTTGTATATTAAAAGTAAAAAGTATCAAAGTTTTTTATATTTTCTTCGCATACATACCTCCAAATAAAGAATTCGATGAACTTGTCAAGGAAATTAATTAATAAATCCAATTAAATTGGAGGTTTAGATACCCTGATACTCGGTGTCTTCAACGTCAGAATAGGAAACCACCAGAAATACATACCAAGTAATAATAACATAATGCAGCAACGAGAGAGTAAAGATATAATATGAAATAAGAGAGGTAATATGCTTGCTAAAACATGTAATGAACTTGAACACACAGTACTAAATGGAAGGTCAAAGTCTGGCAGTAAAGGTGAAATGACATTTCTAAATACAAATGGGGTTAGTGTCACAGACCTAGCTATAGTCAAAGCTAGCACAATACACAGAATCAGGGACTTCCATATACACACCAACCATCTATCTGAACACTTCCCCGAAAACTTTAAGGAAAACAGCCGGCTGCAAATAAAAAATCAAAGTAACAAGATCCACTGGGAAATCCTGAGAAAGTGAAAAATATAAGCAAGCTATGTCAGAATTACAATGCGTACACATACAAGAAGGAAACTTTAACATTGATAACCTAAATAAACTCATAAGAGAAGCAGCAAAACAAGCTGGAATGATATGTAAAGGATGACAATCTAAATTAGGTACAAAAGGTCCTCGCTGGTTTGACTTTGAGTGTAAAAG
>CAMXBY010000017.1:0-42523 GCA_947179485.1 Allacma fusca | reverse complement strand
GGGCAATTCGAATGATTTTTAGGTAGTAAATCTGGTATGTGTGTCATATTGACCTAGGAGGTCACAGATGGGTCATTGTGTCACCAACTGGAACCAAACTTGGCAGGCAACTCATCTGGGCGAATACCAAAAGTTCTAGCCTATTTTCGGGCAATTCGAATGATTTTTTAATCACCAAATCCGGTATGGGTAAGATATTGACCTCGGGGGTCACAGATGGGTCATCGTTTCACCAACTATAACCAAACTTGACAGGCAACTCATCTGGGCTTAAACCAAAAGTTCTAGCCTATTTGCGGGCAATTCGAATGATTTTTTAGGTAGTAAATCTGGTATGTGTGTCATATTGACCTAGGAGGTCACAGATGGGTCATTGTGTCACCAACTGGAACCAAAATTGGCAGGCAACTCATCTGGGCTAATACCAAAAGTTCTAGCCTATTTGCGGGCAATTCGAAATGATTTTTAGGTACCGAATCCGGTATGGGTAAGATATTTGACCTCGGGGGTCACAGATGGGTCAGTCGTGCCGCAAACTGGAACCAAACTCGGCACACGTTTAATATGTGTCTAATTAAAGCCCTAATACCAATCTGGGCCAGTTTTGTCACTGTTTAGATTATGAAACCGGTTATCGCCCCTCTTTGACCTCTTGAGGTCAGTATCTTGGAATTTTGAGGTCATATCTCGCTGAAATTTTGTTTGAACGTTATTTAATTTTTATTCTTGCCATTTTTGAAGTTATATTGCTAATTTTCACTGTTTTGAATTTTTTGGTACCCCATGAGCCCCCCCCCCCTCATCTTTTGCTAACTTTGACCCGGGATATCTCCGAATCCCGTCGTCAGATTTCTTCGGGGCAATTATCAAAAATGATCTACGCATCAAGGCGCACCCTGCAGTAATTTTTTCGTTAAAATCGAACAGAGGGCATTTTCTCGTAAGGATTGTGCGGTTGTCCTTTCAAAACAGAGAAGAGACTCATTAAGAATTTCCAGTACATGAGAGTAAATGAGTTCGTTTTCACCATTCAAAGTTATTTTAATATTTATTAATTGTAATATATATAAATATAATTTTTATAATTGTTCAATGTTGTTAGAAATTTTTCAAAGAAATGGTTAGTTTGTGTTTTTCCTGTTGTTGGTTTGTTGGTTTTCATTCCTGCGAATTTTGCCAAAGGTTTTTTCTCGATTCCCAAGAAATTGTGGATTGGTATAACGTGTAATGTTGGCGAGTTGGTCGAAATTGTATCACAATCTCTGGAAAGTTTTCATTTTTGCGTTCGGGAAATTATTTTGGCACATTCCTGCAAGTTCGAATAATTTTTGGGCGATTTCTAATAGTTTTGTGAGTTGCTGTGAATTCTTTTTATTCTTACTTCGAGGTCTCAAAATCGAGTTTTGTATTACATTTTCTGTGCGAGTAGATATGATTTTTTAGGAAAGCATGCAAATGTTTTTTTCAAATCTCGATCATTCATATGGTTATATACACAACTCGAACCTTTGAGTTGGTTGGTACCGGTTTCATTGAAATAGAATTGAAACTTTAGAAATTATATTTGAATTTCCGAAAATAGAGGCCAACGAATAGACAGGTCACTTAATTTTTCCCATCGGTGGATTTAATAAGGTGTATCCATGATTTGTATGACTTTGCTCCATTTTCCTGAGCTCTGTACATTCAAGATCTTAGAACTACGTGAATAGAATAAATTTTTAAAATCTGGAAGACAATTTTGTATAAAATTGGGGAATCCAATACATTTTTACCGCTGCCAAATTCTAAGGAATAGCGGAGGAGCAAAATGTTTTCAATCATCGGGTACAGTGTGACCATAATCCTTAATTCCATTCATTCGCCGTAGCATTCAACGTATAGAGAAGTGATTCACAAAATATTTTATTTGTAACAAGTTTAGTTCCGGGTTTTTTAACCGTTGACCTGGGTCTATTATTGAGGTCACAGGGTTCATGAGGAACAAACAAAGTCGAGGTTTTTAGATTCCCAATTGTTTCATTATTGGGAGATCTCTTAAACGGTGTTTTTCAAGCTGCACTCATTTATTGCAAAGCAAACTAAGTACAAGGTAGACAAATAATCTTTTAAAAAATGACTTTCAGGACTCATAGAAAATGTAATAATTATTTTTACGTCTACCCTCATAATTTGAAAAAAGCTCGAGGAAGCACACAAGGAATTTACCGCGTATTTGTGACACACTGATGATTAAGTTCAACATGTTGGAACTTTGCCGGGTAATCGGAGTAGGGCCGGAAGTGTGGTGTTGCCTTGCAGAATATTTTATTTGTACCAAGTTTAGTTCGGGTTTTTTAATCATTGACCTGGGTCAAAATTGCGAAACCTCTTAAACGGTGTTTTTCAGACTCGAGTCGTTTATTACAGGCTAACTAAGTACAAGGTGGACAAATAATGCTTTAAAAACTGATTTTCAGGACTCACAACAAATGTAATAATTATTTTTACGGCTACCCTCATAAGTATATACGTGCGTATTTGTGTCTCACTAATGATTAAGTTCAATATCTTGGAACTTTTCGGGTAATCATGATATGGCCTGATGACTGATGTGTATACGAATGTGACACGAATACAATTTTACCGTTGCCCTTCTAAGGAATAGCGGAGGAGCAAAATGTTTTCATGCACCGGGTACAGTGTGACCATAATCCTTGGTCGTTCCCCCATAGCCCACTAGTGATTTACAAAATATTGTAATTGAAATAAATCAAAGTTTAGTTGCCGGGTTTTTGAATGATTGATCTGGGTCAATAATTGAGGTCATAGGGTTCATGAGGATCAAGCAAAGTCGGGGTTTGTAGATTCCCAATTGCTTCATTATTGGGAGATCTCTTATACGGTGTTTTTCAATCTGCAGTCGTTTATTGCATAGCAAACTAATTACAAATAGTCAACACAGTCTTTTAAAAGAGGATTTTCAGGACTCACAGGAAATGCAATAATTATTTTTACGTCTACCCTCATAAAATGAAATAAGCGCGAGGAAACACACAAGGAATCCAGCACGTAAGTATATTTGACGTCTTGCAGGGAAATTATTTTTGCCAACAGGGATTTTGAAAATCGTCGATCTTTTCTTTAGCAGGGATTTTTATACACATATAAGTTATGTCATCGGAGAGCGGAATTGCTCTGTTCCGCTCCGAACCGATCCCGGTGCTGTTTCAGAAGTGTCGCGCCATCGTTCAACAAAAATGGACATGTTACTTATCGCTCTGGCTTGTAAGCATGCTTTATTTGGCAAAATTACGGTGTTGGATGGATAAAGTTATCCATTTCATTTGCATAAAACTTCGTGAAGCCCTCGAAACTGCAGATATATAATGTAAGTATCAATTTCCATAAAAATTAACGGTAGCATGGCTAATTTTATTTGCTTTAAGGCTTTGCTTAGCGCAAAATCGAAGACTTTTACAATTGAAAAAATGCAATTTAGTGCAAAGACAATGTGTTGTTCTAAGTAGTACAGCTCGTTATTTCAATTATTGATTGTCGTTCCATAATTATAATAAAAACCTAATTATCCTAAAAGCCGTATTTTAAAATACAGAATAGAAATTATTTATAATCAAATACCAAACTTGCACATCATTATAGTTGTAGAAATATTACAGGTAGTATAATTGCATTTCATGTACATGTAGTGAAAAATTTCGGGATGTTTCGGAACGGATCGGATTCGGAACAGAAAAACTAGCACAATCCGGAACGGAACACAAACTGACGGAAACAAAACTTTACTTCTTTGTTCCGAACGATTTCAATTAAAATGTTCCCACGTCCCGAAAATCGGAACGGAACCGGGAACAATATTTTCTGTAGGTTTTGGAACGGAACGGAATTTCCTACGGAACAAAAATGTGGAACACATTGGAAGTTCTACTCAGCAGTTTGTTGGCAAATTGTTTGCTTTCATTCCTGGATATTTTTCCAATTTTTAGATTGACAGATTTGACTATTCCTGAATATTTTACGGAATTTTTGTCAGAAATATTATGGAAAAAATGAAATGAAAAAAGCGCCAAAATTTTACTTACAATGCGATGCTCGGGCAGGTGGAAAAATAAGAATGGTCTTTAATGAGAAGTTGAGATACATAAATGCAATGGCATGGATTGGCTCTAGACAGGGCCACTCCGAAGCTCTTGTACAGCCAGAAGTCACCTTGCAGCAAAGTTTTTTTTTCATTCTTCCAGTTTATGCAAACCTTCCGGCCGCAAACCTTCGTACAATTTCTCAGATCATTTCTATCTTTTCCGGAATCTCTTCTGGGTAACAGAGTTGTGGTCGGAAGTGTGTCGTATTGTCTTGCAAAATATTGTATTGAATCAAATTCCAAATGATGTGTATACGCGTGTATGTAAGGTCAAGATGGGTAGAATATTATTTTTCGTATAGTTAGCCTCAATTGGTTAGCACTGTTCCATTGTCAACCAAACTTAGTAAGAAGCGATAGGATGACAGATTCCGTATAGGTTAAGAATCTGAAAAACATTTTTGGACCCTTCATAGTTCTCTAGATTTGAGATCCAAAAGGTTACATACGGTATGTTCCACATTGCATATAATACGCGCACATATGTAAGTATAGTTGGGATGTACGCAAAAGATCCTGTTACATTATTGACCTTGAATTCTCGTTCCTCCGAAACTACGAGTTTCTGAGGTCAAATTTCTTTAGAATTATAAACTTCACAGGAATTATCCTTTCATAAAATACAACCACTTTAGTTGTTCCTACTTTAGTTTTTGCTGACGAGAATCTCCTCGTAACGTTCTGAGGCACCCTGTATTTCAGCCGCAGGAAAAGATGACGAGGAAAGAAGACGCAGGATTCTTGGTCGAATATAATCTTAAATTTCCTAAAATAAATTTTGTTACTTCCTGCTCTTAGTTGAGCAATAATTCTTTTAGTACTGTGGGGAATACAGGCTCTTAGGTAATTTGTAGTAGACATGTTCATACCGTTCTTGTTTAAAATACCGTAATTACCGTTACCGTAAAGTGGAAAAACTCCGGTAATTATTTTAAGGTACGGTATCGTAAATTAATCCGATTATGGTAAAAACACGAATATAAGTCGATTTTTATGGTATGTATGTAAAGATATGAAGTAAAAAATCCAACATCAGTTATTCAACAATCAGTTTAGCGTCTTTGATGTCAATTAATGTGAGAGTATTAAATGTGCAGAAATTCCTTATAAAATAAGCTAGTTTAAAAAAAACAAATTTCCTTTTTTGCATTCGTATGAAAAATATGAAATTCATAAAATATAGAAAACGATACTGAATTCTTCGATCTATCTTCTAGTAATTTTTCCTAAACTAAATCTTTACCGAATTCGGTCGTACTTATATTAATTTAGGGAGTGACTTCCCATCTCTTTCTCATAACAGGTGAAGTGTCATCATGCCGTCAGACCGACTCAAAAAATGACTCCAAACACTTGAATTACTAGACGCACGACTTGGTTGAGATTCTAAATAATCAGTTCGATTAAGTTTTTTTCCATATTGACACTACACACAATCTGTATTGTCGAACGAATTCCTTTCATTTTTGAGTTTAACTCTTTTTAATGAAAATTCGAGTATGTAACAACACAATTTTATGAGCCTTCCGCTGGATTGACGATATCGTATGGAGTTACGATATCGCTTCAAAAAACCGAGAATTATCGTACGTAAACCGTACCTAAATTTTTTACGGTAATTACGGTATTACCGTACTACGATACCGTAGTTGACATGTCTAATTCCAGTCTTTAGTTAAATAACTTCTAAATTAGATTTTTTATTTTCTGAGCCTGAGTTTAAAAATTTTTAAATTTGATCACAGGGTATAATAGCACTGAATGGGAGGTCGTAGTCTCAGAAAACCGAGTACTTAATGATAATTGTATTGACAAAAGTTTGAATTGAGATTGAAACTAGTTACTGTCAATCTGAGGTCATGGGACTACCTGTGACACACTACAAGGTCTCTATGAGGACATGTATTATAACCAACCGTGGTGCAGGAAGGTCAGTTGGAGGTCATGTGATCATTTGTCACTCATCGTAAAAGAATATCGGAAAAACATCCTGAATTTCAATTTTACTCAAAAATAAAGCGTAATACTTGTCCAACGTTATCACACTGGAATATTTTACTTCGGCAGTATCACTGCATTTTTGAACTCCCAGTTGAATTGAAAAATTCAACAAAAACAAATTTTTGCTTGAAAGTCATTGAATTCTAGTGCCCAGCCGATATTTCGAGTAGGATTTCGAGTAAAGGAAGCATTGTGCACAACTTTCAAATTATTCAATAACCTGCCAACATTTTGAGCAGGATTGCACTTGTATTTATCTTCGCTTGTAGAGCGTATAAACTGCTTTCAAACGAGGTATCAGTGATCGAGATACAATATCGGATTCCAAAGTTATTAAGTAATTCAATTAATTTCACAATCACTCCCAAAATATGGTTTTAAAAAAAATTAGGAACACTAATAAACATTGCTTGGAGGTAAGAGGTCCAAGTCTCAGATGATTCCTTGTTGACATTTCGTCGAAAAATTGATGAGTTTGAATACCCGGTCAAAAATTTGATTACGATATCGAAGCTTCCGCTGACATGACTTTAACTTGTAGAGGAAGTAAAAAGAATACCTTTTCATTGAGATAATATTAACCGAGTTTTGCCTTACCAGACAAAAGTCATTCTAGTTTTTTCAAAGTACTTCGAGACCTCAAAATCCGTGTTATAAATTTTCATTTCCAGTCCACATGAATTAATGTGTTTAAGTTATTTAAGAACTTGAACATAAGTCAATTAGACCTGAAGAGGGGGCAGGTCTCACATGATTCTTTCTAGGAGAAGAAAATAGGTTTTTGAAAATTAACATGTCAAAATTTTGAAAACCCGTGTAGGAAAATCGGAATTAGATCTTGGGTTAACATGACGGTTCGAACGAATTACTCTGGTTTGTTCTGTACTTGATAATTCCAGAAATTGAGTTTTGCATTTCTTCTGGAGATTGTACAGAAGTAGGGAAATGATTGCAGGGTGTTTCATTGCTTTTAAGTGTCATGAGTCCAAGGGGTGTACAGGAGGATTGCGAGAGAAAGTTGGAGTAAAAATAAAGGCTTTCGTACCCTCGTACTGTCCAATATTTTATAAGAGGCGAATCCCCGGATGTAAGGAATTTCAAAATACAGCTTTAACAGCGATAATCCATAGTGATTTCCAGGAATTTCCAGTGCATGAGTTTAGATGTTGTAGATGATGTGACTTGTCACCAAGGTAATTTAATCAATTTCAAGGAAGTTGATCAAATATTTTGCTCAGTTTCCAAATAATTGGCCAAACGTTGTATGAATTACAGTATTAGAAAGTTGGCCAAATATGTTTTTGTCAGTTGTTCAATATTTTCCAAAAATAAGACTTGTTTAGATCAAATTTAATGGACTTTTAACCAACCCTGCATTGAGCAGTTTCGAGAAAGATCAAGATTTAGTCAGAAAATACGAAATCGGCCTGATGAATCCAAAAGTTGAAATATTAAATAAATAAATTGGAATTAAGGTCAAACTGAGGTGAAAGGACCACTTGTTACCCAGTTAGGTCAATTTGAGGTCATGAGAATTCTTGTTACCCAAATACAGGAAAAACTCGATATAACGGATGGCTCTACAACGGATATTTAGTTACACCGGACAGATTTATTTGTCCCGGCAAGGCTCCCATATAACCAATGCTAAAAATATTGCATACAACGGACATTTGTATACCGGAAAATTAGTTATAACGGACACACTTTGAAGCCCTTTGGAAACATTTTGCATGCATAAAACGGATTTTAAGCGGAAATTTATTACAAAATATTCGATTGGCTCCCTTTAACATGTAATCGTTAGCCCAGGCAATTCAAACGTTTGTTACTCATATATGTATGTAGCATGAATGGTCATATTGGGACCAAATCGTTGCACATACATTTTGGTTGAATGAATAAGAACTCTTGAACACTTACGTGTTTCATCTAATTAGTTTGGATTTATGTCTTGCAACTTGTTCACAGTGCTAAAATGTCCGAAAAATCAAACCGAGTTTAAATTTAGGAGAAAAAGCAAGTATTATATTTAAAATTCAAAGTGGGAACTCTCAAACTCAACTATTCAAGGATCGTGCTCTAGCATCAACCAGAGTGAATGATATTTGGAAGAAATTGTGTAATAAAGTGTTCACGTAAAAATGGACTTACTAAATTATTGTACTTCTATATTTAATCAATTCAATGTTTCTACAGTTGAATAATTTGATTTGAAATTCAGTTGGGCATTTTTGAAATTTGATTGGGCAAATCAAAATTCTTGTTCCTACTAGGGGTCGAATTTGTTTTTGAAACGTAGTTGGGCAGGTGCTACTTTCAGTTGACCAGCCCTTTATGGTTGGGCAATTGATCCTTCTTTTAGGATACTTGGGCATTTGGAACTTTTTCCACTACCGCCGGGAGGTTGACGAAATATTATTGACTATCCCTGAGAATTTGGCGGAATAATTTTCTCAAACCCACTAAATCCGATGAATATATTTATCAGTTAGGAGGTGTGCTTTACCTGTCAAGGTAGTTGGCCGATAGTTTGATGGGTGGTTGAAAGTGAAACTTTATAATTCCTGAGTGTAGCTAGCGAAACATTTGTTCAATTCCTGAATATTTTGTCGATTTTAAATGTATAATTAATTTTGTCATCTCCTATGGTCGCTGGTCAAAACTGTTTTTAAACTAAATAATTAAAGTTGAGACGCAGTGCCTTTTAACATGGGAATTTTCAGTTGATTCGGGTATTATGTATGCCAAAGAATCTAAAACTTTCTGAGATTTTTAAAATCTGGAAGAAAATTTTCTTTAAAATGAAGGAATCCAATATAATTTTACCGCTGCCCCTTCTCAGGAATAGGGGAGAAATATAATAATATAACATATAATTTTCCTTAATTGGTTACCACTATTCCAATGTCCATGAAACTTTGTAACAAGCGAAGGGATGACAGATTCCGTATAGGTTAAGATTTTTAAAAACATTTTTGGACCCTTCATAGTTCTGTAGATTTGAGATCCAAAAGGTTACATACGGAATTTTCCACATTGCATATAATACGCGCACATATGTAAGTATAGTTGGGATGTACGCAAAAGATCCTGTTACATCATTGACCTTTGAATTCTCGTTCCTCCGAAACTACGAGTTTCAGAGGTCAAATTTCTTTAGAATTTTAAACTTCACAGGAATTATCCTTTCATAAAATACAACCACTTTAGTAGTTCCTACTTTAGTTTTTGCTGACGAGAATCTCCTAGTCAGAACGTTCTGAGGACCCCTGTATTTCAGCCGCAGGAAAATATTCATGTTCAATCATTTTCAACTCGAAATCGGTTAGCTTTCAAGGCTTTATTTGCTCAACAAATACGTTAGCTTAATATAAAATTATTTATGAAAAAAGAACTCGGGTAGTTTTCAAAAAACAAGCAACATAATGGCTCGCTTCCTCGCCAGGGGTCAACCTTCAGATGATAAAGTGTTGTTCACAACTTTCAAATTATTCAATAACTTGCCCAAATTTTGAGTAGGATTACACCTATATTTTTAATGTGTAGCAATGATGTTGCTTTAAATAAACCAATTATTTCATAGATAAGTGCACATTCCTAGTCAAAGTTATTCCTGTCTTTAGTTAAAAATAACTTCTAAATTAGATTTTTTATAAATTTCTGAGCCTGAGTTTAAAATTTTTTTAATTTGATCACAGGGTATAATAGTACTGCATGGGAGGTCGTAGTCTCAGATTAGTTTATGTAGAGCAAAGACTATCAAGGCATATTTAGCAATATCAATTAACATTAAATAAAACCGAGTACTTAATGATAATTGTATTGACAAAAGTTTGAATTGAGATTGAAACTAGTTACTGTCAATCTGAGGTCATGGGACTACCTGTGACATACTACAAGGTCTCTATGAGGACATGTATTATAACCAACCGTGGTGCAGGAAGGTCATTTGGAGGTCATGTGATCATTTGTCACTCATCGTAAAAGAATATCAAAAAAACATTCTGAATTTCAATTTTATTCAAAAATAAGAGTAATACTTGTCCAACGTTACACACTGGAATATTTTACTTCGGCAGTATCACTGCATTTTTGAACTCCCAGTTGAATTGACAAATTCAACAAAAACAAAATTTTGCTCGAAAGTCATTGAATTCTAGTGCCCAGCCGATATTTCGAATAGGATTTCGAGTAAAGGAAGCATTGTGCACAACTTTCAAATTATTCAATCACCTGCCAAAATTTTGAGCAGGATTGCACTTGTATTTTTCACTTGGAGCAATTAATTTGCTCTAAATGAACTAATAGCGACATAGGTGAGTTACACACTGAAATGTTTCACGTCCACAGTGGGACTGCATTTTTCCTCACAGTTGAATTGACAAATTCAACAAAACCAAGTTGAAATGTTTGCTCGAAAGTTGGTGAATTGTAGTACTCAGTCGATATTTCGACTACGAAATTTCGGTTGGCATTATCTTCGCTTCTAGAGCATATAAACTTCTTTCAAACGAGGTATCAGTGATCGAGATGGAATATCGGATTCCAAAGTTATTAAGTAATTCAATTAATTTCACAATCACTCCCAAAATATGGTTTTAAAAAAAATTAGGAACACTAATAAACATTGCTTGGAGGTAAGAGGTCCAAGTCTCAGATGATTCCTTGTTGACATTTCGTCGAAAAATTGATGAGTTTGAATACCCGGTCAAAAATTTGACTACGTTATCGAAGCTTCCGCTGACATGACTTTAACTTGTAGTAGAAGTAAAAAGAATACCTTTTCATTGAGCTAATATTAACCGAGTTTTGCCTTACCAGACAAAAGTCATTCTAGTTTTTTCAAAGTACTTCGAGGCCTCAAAAACCGTGTTTAATAAATTTTCATTCCCAGTTGACATGCATTAATGTGTTTAAGTTATTTAAGAACTCGAACATAAGTCAATTAGACCTGAAGAGGGGGCCGGTCTCACATGATTCTTTCTAGGAGAAGAAAATTGGTTTTTGAAAATTAACATGTCAAAATTTTGAAAACCCGTGTAGGAAAATCGGAATTAGATCTTGGGTTAACATGACGGTTCGAACGAATTACTCTGGTTTGTTCTGTACTTGATAATTCCAGAAATTGAGTTTTGCATTTCTTCTGGAGATTGTACAGAAGTAGGGAAATGATTGCAGGGTGTTTCATTGCTTTTAAGTGTCATGAGTCCAAGGGGTGTACAGGAGGATTGCGAGAGAAAGTTGGAGTAAAAATAAAGGCTTTCGTACCCTCGTACTGTCCAATATTTTATAAGAGGCGAATCCCCAGATGTAAGGAATTTCAAAATACAGCTTTAACAGCGATAATCCATAGTGATTTCCAGGAATTTCCAGTGCATGAGTTTAGATGTTGTAGATGATGTGACTTGTCACCAAGGTAATTTAATCAATTTCAAGGAAGTTGATCAAATATTTTGCTCAGTTTCCAAATAATTGGCCAAACGTTGTATGAATTACAGTATTAGAAAGTTGGCCAAATATGTTTTTGTCAGTTGTTCAATATTTTCCAAAAATAAGACTTGTTTAGATCAAATTTAATGGACTTTTAACCAACCCTGCATTGAGCAGTTTCGAGAAAGATCAAGATTTAGTCAGAAAATACGAAATCGGCCTGATGAATCCAAAAGTTGAAATATTAAATAAATAAATTGGAATTAAGGTCAAACTGAGGTGAAAGGACCACTTGTTACCCAGTTAGGTCAATTTGAGGTCATGAGAATTCTTGTTACCCAAATACAGGAAAAACTCGATATAACGGATGGCTCTACAACGGATATTTAGTTACACCGGACAGATTTATTTGTCCCGGCAAGGCTCCCATATAACCAATGCTAAAAATATTGCATACAACGGACATTTGTATACCGGAAAATTAGTTATAACGGACACACTTTGAAGCCCTTTGGAAACATTTTGCATGCATAAAACGGATTTTAAGCGGAAATTTATTACAAAATATTCGATTGGCTCCCTTTAACATGTAATCGTTAGCCCAGGCAATTCAAACGTTTGTTACTCATATATGTATGTAGCATGAATGGTCATATTGGGACCAAATCGTTGCACATACATTTTGGTTGAATGAATAAGAACTCTTGAACACTTACGTGTTTCATCTAATTAGTTTGGATTTATGTCTTGCAACTTGTTCACAGTGCTAAAATGTCCGAAAAATCAAACCGAGTTTAAATTTAGGAGAAAAAGCAAGTATTATATTTAAAATTCAAAGTGGGAACTCTCAAACTCAACTATTCAAGGATCGTGCTCTAGCATCAACCAGAGTGAATGATATTTGGAAGAAATTGTGTAATAAAGTGTTCACGTAAAAATGGACTTACTAAATTATTGTACTTCTATATTTAATCAATTCAATGTTTCTACAGTTGAATAATTTGATTTGAAATTCAGTTGGGCATTTTTGAAATTTGATTGGGCAAATCAAAATTCTTGTTCCTACTAGGGGTCGAATTTGTTTTTGAAACGTAGTTGGGCAGGTGCTACTTTCAGTTGACCAGCCCTTTATGGTTGGGCAATTGATCCTTCTTTTAGGATACTTGGGCATTTGGAACTTTTTCCACTACCGCCGGGAGGTTGACGAAATATTATTGACTATCCCTGAGAATTTGGCGGAATAATTTTCTCAAACCCACTAAATCCGATGAATATATTTATCAGTTAGGAGGTGTGCTTTACCTGTCAAGGTAGTTGGCCGATAGTTTGATGGGTGGTTGAAAGTGAAACTTTATAATTCCTGAGTGTAGCTAGCGAAACATTTGTTCAATTCCTGAATATTTTGTCGATTTTAAATGTATAATTAATTTTGTCATCTCCTATGGTCGCTGGTCAAAACTGTTTTTAAACTAAATAATTAAAGTTGAGACGCAGTGCCTTTTAACATGGGAATTTTCAGTTGATTCGGGTATTATGTATGCCAAAGAATCTAAAACTTTCTGAGATTTTTAAAATCTGGAAGAAAATTTTCTTTAAAATGAAGGAATCCAATATAATTTTACCGCTGCCCCTTCTCAGGAATAGGGGAGAAATATAATAATATAACATATAATTTTCCTTAATTGGTTACCACTATTCCAATGTCCATGAAACTTTGTAACAAGCGAAGGGATGACAGATTCCGTATAGGTTAAGATTTTTAAAAACATTTTTGGACCCTTCATAGTTCTGTAGATTTGAGATCCAAAAGGTTACATACGGAATTTTCCACATTGCATATAATACGCGCACATATGTAAGTATAGTTGGGATGTACGCAAAAGATCCTGTTACATCATTGACCTTTGAATTCTCGTTCCTCCGAAACTACGAGTTTCAGAGGTCAAATTTCTTTAGAATTTTAAACTTCACAGGAATTATCCTTTCATAAAATACAACCACTTTAGTAGTTCCTACTTTAGTTTTTGCTGACGAGAATCTCCTAGTCAGAACGTTCTGAGGACCCCTGTATTTCAGCCGCAGGAAAATATTCATGTTCAATCATTTTCAACTCGAAATCGGTTAGCTTTCAAGGCTTTATTTGCTCAACAAATACGTTAGCTTAATATAAAATTATTTATGAAAAAAGAACTCGGGTAGTTTTCAAAAAACAAGCAACATAATGGCTCGCTTCCTCGCCAGGGGTCAACCTTCAGATGATAAAGTGTTGTTCACAACTTTCAAATTATTCAATAACTTGCCCAAATTTTGAGTAGGATTACACCTATATTTTTAATGTGTAGCAATGATGTTGCTTTAAATAAACCAATTATTTCATAGATAAGTGCACATTCCTAGTCAAAGTTATTCCTGTCTTTAGTTAAAAATAACTTCTAAATTAGATTTTTTATAAATTTCTGAGCCTGAGTTTAAAATTTTTTTAATTTGATCACAGGGTATAATAGTACTGCATGGGAGGTCGTAGTCTCAGATTAGTTTATGTAGAGCAAAGACTATCAAGGCATATTTAGCAATATCAATTAACATTAAATAAAACCGAGTACTTAATGATAATTGTATTGACAAAAGTTTGAATTGAGATTGAAACTAGTTACTGTCAATCTGAGGTCATGGGACTACCTGTGACATACTACAAGGTCTCTATGAGGACATGTATTATAACCAACCGTGGTGCAGGAAGGTCATTTGGAGGTCATGTGATCATTTGTCACTCATCGTAAAAGAATATCAAAAAAACATTCTGAATTTCAATTTTATTCAAAAATAAGAGTAATACTTGTCCAACGTTACACACTGGAATATTTTACTTCGGCAGTATCACTGCATTTTTGAACTCCCAGTTGAATTGACAAATTCAACAAAAACAAAATTTTGCTCGAAAGTCATTGAATTCTAGTGCCCAGCCGATATTTCGAATAGGATTTCGAGTAAAGGAAGCATTGTGCACAACTTTCAAATTATTCAATCACCTGCCAAAATTTTGAGCAGGATTGCACTTGTATTTTTCACTTGGAGCAATTAATTTGCTCTAAATGAACTAATAGCGACATAGGTGAGTTACACACTGAAATGTTTCACGTCCACAGTGGGACTGCATTTTTCCTCACAGTTGAATTGACAAATTCAACAAAACCAAGTTGAAATGTTTGCTCGAAAGTTGGTGAATTGTAGTACTCAGTCGATATTTCGACTACGAAATTTCGGTTGGCATTATCTTCGCTTCTAGAGCATATAAACTTCTTTCAAACGAGGTATCAGTGATCGAGATGGAATATCGGATTCCAAAGTTATTAAGTAATTCAATTAATTTCACAATCACTCCCAAAATATGGTTTTAAAAAAAATTAGGAACACTAATAAACATTGCTTGGAGGTAAGAGGTCCAAGTCTCAGATGATTCCTTGTTGACATTTCGTCGAAAAATTGATGAGTTTGAATACCCGGTCAAAAATTTGACTACGTTATCGAAGCTTCCGCTGACATGACTTTAACTTGTAGTAGAAGTAAAAAGAATACCTTTTCATTGAGCTAATATTAACCGAGTTTTGCCTTACCAGACAAAAGTCATTCTAGTTTTTTCAAAGTACTTCGAGGCCTCAAAAACCGTGTTTAATAAATTTTCATTCCCAGTTGACATGCATTAATGTGTTTAAGTTATTTAAGAACTCGAACATAAGTCAATTAGACCTGAAGAGGGGGCCGGTCTCACATGATTCTTTCTAGGAGAAGAAAATTGGTTTTTGAAAATTAACATGTCAAAATTTTGAAAACCCGTGTAGGAAAATCGGAATTAGATCTTGGGTTAACATGACGGTTCGAACGAATTACTCTGGTTTGTTCTGTACTTGATAATTCCAGAAATTGAGTTTTGCATTTCTTCTGGAGATTGTACAGAAGTAGGGAAATGATTGCAGGGTGTTTCATTGCTTTTAAGTGTCATGAGTCCAAGGGGTGTACAGGAGGATTGCGAGAGAAAGTTGGAGTAAAAATAAAGGCTTTCGTACCCTCGTACTGTCCAATATTTTATAAGAGGCGAATCCCCGGATGTAAGGAATTTCAAAATACAGCTTTAACAGCGATAATCCATAGTGATTTCCAGGAATTTCCAGTGCATGAGTTTAGATGTTGTAGATGATGTGACTTGTCACCAAGGTAATTTAATCAATTTCAAGGAAGTTGATCAAATATTTTGCTCAGTTTCCAAATAATTGGCCAAACGTTGTATGAATTACAGTATTAGAAAGTTGGCCAAATATGTTTTTGTCAGTTGTTCAATATTTTCCAAAAATAAGACTTGTTTAGATCAAATTTAATGGACTTTTAACCAACCCTGCATTGAGCAGTTTCGAGAAAGATCAAGATTTAGTCAGAAAATACGAAATCGGCCTGATGAATCCAAAAGTTGAAATATTAAATAAATAAATTGGAATTAAGGTCAAACTGAGGTGAAAGGACCACTTGTTACCCAGTTAGGTCAATTTGAGGTCATGAGAATTCTTGTTACCCAAATACAGGAAAAACTCGATATAACGGATGGCTCTACAACGGATATTTAGTTACACCGGACAGATTTATTTGTCCCGGCAAGGCTCCCATATAACCAATGCTAAAAATATTGCATACAACGGACATTTGTATACCGGAAAATTAGTTATAACGGACACACTTTGAAGCCCTTTGGAAACATTTTGCATGCATAAAACGGATTTTAAGCGGAAATTTATTACAAAATATTCGATTGGCTCCCTTTAACATGTAATCGTTAGCCCAGGCAATTCAAACGTTTGTTACTCATATATGTATGTAGCATGAATGGTCATATTGGGACCAAATCGTTGCACATACATTTTGGTTGAATGAATAAGAACTCTTGAACACTTACGTGTTTCATCTAATTAGTTTGGATTTATGTCTTGCAACTTGTTCACAGTGCTAAAATGTCCGAAAAATCAAACCGAGTTTAAATTTAGGAGAAAAAGCAAGTATTATATTTAAAATTCAAAGTGGGAACTCTCAAACTCAACTATTCAAGGATCGTGCTCTAGCATCAACCAGAGTGAATGATATTTGGAAGAAATTGTGTAATAAAGTGTTCACGTAAAAATGGACTTACTAAATTATTGTACTTCTATATTTAATCAATTCAATGTTTCTACAGTTGAATAATTATTATATTATTAGTCTGGTGTTTCCATGTTGTATTTCGATGAATTTAAGTCAATATTCCTAATCAGCCTTGTTTGTCATTTCGGAAATTATATAACGGATAAAATCCGTTATGTGCATACAACGGAAATTTTGTATATCGGACAAATTTTACCGGTCCCCTGGAAATCCGTTATATCGAGTTTTTCCTGTAGGTCAATCTGTTGTCCTGGGACTATTGTGACCCACTGAGGTCTATATGAGATCAAGTCACTAAATGTAATGCGTGAAGGTCAATAGGAGGTCATGGGATCATTTGTCACTAATTGTAAGCATTACCAAGAAAATAACGTGGGAACATTTGAAACCATTTGAAAAAATATCTGACCCAAGCACCCTAGTGAGCCATACCCTCAATTCTCGGGGCAATTTTTACGTCTGCGGATATGTGTAGGAAGAAATGATGCGCTTAAATGCCATACCTTTTTTAGGGGCGAGATGAAACGAAGTTGTTTTAAAAATTACTTGAGTTACTTTGTCATTAACTGAGAATTTCACCGACTGTTTTTATAAATTCTTGAAAACGCGGCCGAAATAGTTTTCCCATGCCTACGTAGATGGTCAAATAGTATTGAAAATTCCGAGGGATATGGGAAGCGTTTTAGAATCTGTCCGCAGTTAACCAAAACATGTTCTGTTAATTCCTGTAAATTTGGTCAACGAACGAAGGAAGTTGAAATATGTTTGTCATTTTTGAGATAGCTGTCCGAAATTCTTTTCCAATTCCTCAATACATGACCGAGATGCTTTGCACAATCCAGTAGTTCGCTAAAGATTTATGGGCTCTTTAGGCATTTTACCATGTCTTTATAAATTACTTATATACAATATTTTTTGCCATTCTTAGGTAGTTGGCTAAAATGTCTTTATTGACTATTTTTAGGAAGTTGTTTTAGTCTTTTGTTTTGGCCGTTTCGTTGCTTGTGATAGTTAACGAAGCACCGATTTCTGAATTTTTGACTACTCAGACTTTGTCCTCCATTGAAGGAGTAAAAATATTTTGCTCGTATTGCCAATTGGGAATTTCCTTGTAAGAAGAAAATACTATTTCATACAATATGCAGGGACAATAATAATGACAATTCCGAAAAACTGGGTCCAATTTTTTTGTTAAATACGAGGAAAGGGGCTCAAATGTTGTCCAATATTTTTTGAGAATTATGTGAAGGTGGCCAAGTAGTTTACCAATTCCTAATTGTTATTTCAATATCGCGAAGCTGAAAATGTCTAATATCGGAAGTACTTTGCAAGATTCCAAAAAATATTTGACCTACCTAAGAAAAATGATCTATCAGATTCTTTGACTGCCGGTATGTCATTTTGGGACCGTTGATACAAATGTAATTTTGGTGGCTTCACCATGATCGTGTGCTTTTAAAAACTAGATAATTCAAATGAAATGTACGTGCACTTGTAATAAGAACATGAAACTGAATGAAATTTTCAGACGAATGTGTTATTACAGCTATTAACGAAATATTAGAGAGTTGAAGCCACTATTGCAAACAAAAGCATAAATGTACAGGGTGACAAGAAACGACTGCCCCCTCCCCGAGCGCAAAAAAAGAGTTGGGATCTTATGGGGGTGAGAGGATGGGATAATTGTTTCGACTCACCCATGTGATCCTGTATGAAACTATGGGATACGGGTGCCATAAGATTTTTATAAATGGGCCCATAGAATATAATCACATTAAATCCCAAAAAGAATTATTTTTATTTCGTCTATTTGACGTGAATCATTGCAAACGAGTAACATTATTATGGCCAGTAGGCAAACAGATATCACATCATCATTCGTGTTCCAAAATATTTGGAAGACACATGTAGTATGTAATATTTTCTATTTCCAGAGTACAAAATTTGATTGCTTCAATTTCGCTTGTTTTCTTAAGAATTTTTTCTGTGCTGGAATTTCTGCGTTTCCTAAATATATATTTACATCCATTGACCGAAGTTATTTTAAAGGTATTTAGTAGTACAAAGTACAATTCGCACTCACATTCATTACAAACACATTTGCATTTTGCAGTCAAAAAATACAGAATTTGGCCAATCATCTTGTTACGTAGATAAACCAAGCTATTATTCCGCCTCGCAGTAACCACATTCGAGTACAAATGGTGACCTATTATTCCACTTGGGCTTGTGGTTACTTCTACAATTTTCGAATCATTCTCCATTATAGAGCGGATAAATCCTTCATCACTTTCTGGTGCTTTTGAAAATGGACCTTTTGTTCCAATTCTCGGAAGCCTGGACCTGGAAAGCTTGATACAATCCCTTAAATAGTACTACATCGACGCATTTTTAGTAGTTTCGCACACATTTGTAGCACAAAGCTTCCCAATGAATTTTTGAGCAACTTGATCAATTATGCCGTTTGAACTATGAACATATGATTTCAGGAGCCCATTAATATCTTCAAATAAAAAACATGAGGTGTTCCACAGTGGTCCCCATTTTTCCACGCAGTCGACAATATGGGATAGTTGGTGAACATTAAAACTGCAAAATTCTTTCCCGTAAAGTTCCTCAACCTGACAGACAAACATTTTTAAATTTGATCTGCACACTGATAAATCTTCAGGGCACACCTCCAGAGTAAGTAACTTGTGTATAGAGTTGCAGAGAATAGTAAAATGTTGTAAGTAGCGGCTATCTAGTATTTCATCCAAAACTACTGGAATTGCGAACATCCAAATTTTTAGTTCTGAGGCTTTCCAGTACTTTATTTCTTTAACACTTCTGGGTAAGCGTGCTAATTCTGCAGCAACTTTTATGATGGGAAATCGTTTATCGATTTCATCTTTCCGATTGCCAATGTAGTATACCATTGATGTAGATGTTAGCCATAGAACCGTAAATGTACGTACTATTCCCAGTAATACGCAGTGCATATAGTCCACACAAAGCCTTCGACAATGTCAAATCCTTCCAACAACAAAATCGGGGATGCTGTAAGTATTCCTTTGGAGAAATTCGACTGTTGAACTTGAAGTTTATAATTTTCGTGATTCCGCTTCATAGTTGATTTCTGTAAGTATACCCTTGTGTGACCATTTCCCTTCCGTACTACAGTGCCCTCGTCCTCACACCAAGTACATCCGAATCTTCCATTATACTGGGTATGCCCCTGAAGAACGCATCTTGCTACGGCATCCACAGAAATGCACGAAACAAATACTTTTGAGTAAATGTACTCATTTGCTAAATTTTTCCATTTTACAGGTATTTCTTGCAAGGAGTTGAGTTGCTTGATGACTGGCGGGAATACAAGGAAAGGGTCTATTTTCTTTTTACCACTCCAAATAGCTGCGCAAATAAAATATCGCTTCTTCAGGTACAAAGGTAGTTCATTACAAGTCATCAAAATAGGCCACAGAGAATTTCCGGAAGAACGAAATAGAGGTACTCCAACGGTATTTAATGTGAACGTTAAATCCATGTTATTATTGTTCGAGCTGGATGAGTTTGTAGTGGTGCTCCTTGAATGAAATTTGTCCAACACGTCCATTACATCAGTAGACTGGAGAACAATTTCAAGTTGTTTTCGGATATCAAGAACAGCAAACATGTGGTTGTTTCGCATGTCAAAATTTGACGGCAGAGATAATTTGCAGTTCTTGCAAGTTGTATTTTCTACATGACTGTTGCATTTTCCGCAAAAGTAGTGTTTATTAACAAACACAGTGGTAGGAGCTAGGTGTCGATTGAATTTATATTCAGTAGTGGGATAATATACCGAGTCCGGAATGTGAAGTTTGAGTAGTTGTAGAAGACCTTCCAATGCATTTTTCTTTAAATTAAATTTTGAGACAAAAGCGGACACCAAGCTTAGGCTCTCAGTTAGCGTCAGAGAACATCCCTCATACAACTGGAACATAAATGTAATTATTAAAATTAATTATTGGGAATATATTCAGCGTCAACATATGACAGCCCCTATCTAGAAAATACAAGTAACTCCCATAATAAACATGCAAAGTTCGTAATTTGTAGCAAAATTAATTCTAACAAACATTTCTTTCGCTTGGGTCAATGCATATTCCAAGTCACGCGAATAAAAGTGGAATTCGCCCCGGGGATATGTAATTTTCTATGATTACGTAATCTTTGTTTCAAGCCGATTTCTTCGTAAGCAACTTTTGTCAGTTTTTTTTGGAAATTCATAATAAAATTTTTTGACTTCCAAATTGTGCAGATAGAACTACATTCTTCGAGTATATTACAAACCAAAATCAGGAATATGAAAAATGCCATTAGTCATCTCAAAATTCAAAACGTAACTGCATAATCAACATTTCCGACTTGGATTAGTCTGACACATGTTAAGCCACAATATGGCCACTGTACCAATATAGTCGCTCTATAGACTTCAAAAAATAGCCTACAAACGGCTTTTGAGAAACAAGTTGGATCACTCAAAGATTGCCTGAAGAAACCTTGGTTCAAGTTTTGGGCTCTTGTTTCCAGAAATCATTAGGACCTTATACTAAGCTCAGAAACAACATAAGATTATCACAAATCGAACATCAAAATTGTTGTCGGAAATAAATTTGTTTGCTAAAATAGATACCATCACAAGAAACGCTTCACGATGATGACCCCAGTGGCCTCAAAAATTAAATTATTTGACAAAATTGATTTTTCTAGATGTTAGTCTGCTACCAAATATTTTAATAGAATATGTCATGAGTTACTCCCTTAAATTCCTAGTTAAGGTTATTACCCTGTATATTTTTTGTCAAATGTTCAGACCATGGGAAAGATTTACCTTTGATTCCAAATTAATATCTGAAATGGGGTCTGATGCCGGCTGATCAAATTGGAGTTCACGACTTTCATCCAAAATTTCGCTTGAGTCAGACAAATTTTCATTATTATCCTCATCACTAATACTTGAAACGTCCCAGGACTCGTCTGAATTGTCATTCATTATTTCAGTAAGAATTTAGTGGGGAAATAGTTAATATACAACTGCTAAATAGTAATAATTTAATTACCTAGGGCTAAAACAGCTCCATCTTCGCCGAACAAGTTGTTGACATTGCCGAATAATAAACCTGGAATCTGTTTTGAATTATTCTGAAACCGAATCAGGTATGCATAAATTCTGGGATGTAATAGTTGTTGCTAAAATGTTCATGCTAATTTATATATTTTGTACGTTCTACTCACCCTATTTTTCCGGCTCCACAATGTCTGTCTGGGAAGTTTTCTGCAATCTTTTGGCATGTTGTTCGCAAACAGACTTGCAAAACAAAATTATTCTAGAAATTTCAATCGTCCGTTAAAAATTGCAAACAAATATTATAATTATTCAATTTGAAAGTGATCAAATTTACATTTGAACTGTCCCCAAAACCCAAGGATAGAAATCATTCATCGAGATTACCACCTAGTGCCCTAGAGAAATATTGAATTCGCGCCTATTTGTAACAAAGATTTTTAACGTATTACATCATTTTCATGGTAATGGCTGACGTGAGTTGATACTATAACGAGCTTGTGAATTTTGGCTCTCCAAATTTTTGCATTGAACTCAAAATTATGGAAGCAAAAGTAAAATCCGGGTACAGTTGTATATTTTTTTTACAGCCGATCAGACTTACTCTTATGTGAAAACAAGTAAAGTTGAATTTGGAAGATACAATTATCCTAGTCCGGAGTTAGCTATAAATAAGATACTTCCTGTTGTTTGGGATGACACTGGAGAGGAGCTTATGGCAAAGCTTTTGGCAACTGGCGAGTGTTAATGGGTTTTATTTATAAATTTACATGTTATCATTGAGCATGAGTTGCATTTTAAATTTCTGTTTTGTTTGATCTCACAGGATCAAAATCTAAAATGTCTAAAATGGCTGCAAATTTAGCAGAGGAAGCCAGGGATCAATCGTTTAGCGAGAAGGACCTGGGAAAAAACAAACGTGGGAGAGTTCCTAAAGCAATTTCGAATGATTTTGAAGTAATTTGATAGCTTGCGTTGATATATCATCTTCATTTTCTCATTTTTATTTAGCTAGTCGTAGAAGATTACAATGTTTGTATCAGTGTTTTTGTATGTAAAATAGACAACGAGCCCCAGCAAGCGGAAAATCCAACCCAAAGAAGGTCCATCAACTAAAAAGAAGGTATTTGGATTCATTCAACTTCATATTAATTTGAATTATGCATTTAATTATTAAGTAAAATATGTTTAGTTTTGGCAAATTGTTTCTCCAAGATTAGCAAATAAAAAATTGTATATCGTCCAATTTTAGTTAAGGAGGGAAGCCCACGAAGTTATTCTTGCTTTGGACCCCTCACCAATTCTAATAGATGAAGCTAACCATAGCAGCCGCGCAGTAACTACAAACGAGCTGCAAGATGAGGTTTCTTTTGATTAAAGTACCCGTTGAATTATAATATTCATGATAAATGCTGGATTGTTTTTTACATTTTTTAAAGGTGATCCAATTGCCTCAGTTTTCCACTGAGGAAATTTCCAGCCTGTTGGCTGATAAGGACAAGGAGATCGATAAATTACGCCAGGAGCTACAAATTCAGAAGTCACGCATGTATAAGTTAAAAAGTAAGTGAAACCTATAACAATCGTTAAATGCACTGCATAAATAATATTTGTGCCAATAATTGTAACTATAAATTTATACTAAATATATAAATGATCCACAGAATCAACCTCCGTTAGCAGCAATACTCGAGCTGAGATGGTTGAACTAGGAGATGGATTAACCGCCTCTAAAGATGTTGTGGATAACATACGAGATCGCTTTCACAATAGTCCCAACCAGTTTATACGAGCAATCATGGAACAAACCGGAATTTTTCCGCTTGAGGATATAGCGCGTTGTTCCGTTTATGGTCATAAAACTTCCACCAGCACCACTCAAGCGCGACCTGCTCTGGGACCGAAGTTCTTTGCACTCAAAAGTAATATCAATTTTTGCACAAAATTTCAGCAGAAATTCCGAATAAATTTCTGCGACCTTTATTTGCAATGCGTGCGTATATAATTTCGGGAAATATTTTCCATGTTTTTCAGAATTCGTGATTTCTGAATGTTCGCTAACCTATGGATCTCTTGGGTTTCATAAATTTGAAGCGAGCTGCCGTAGCATTTGTACAGACGCCCGTAAACGTCTCAAGAACAAAAACACTGAACAATGAAACGCTTAAAATTTGTCATAATTTTTTGAATGCAAGAATAAATATTTTACGTTTATTGTAAATTAAAGGAACAATGTTTCGTACTTTATTTTATATTTATTGGAAATACTAACTTTGCATTTTATTTTTGGTTGGGAATTAAGGGTGTGTGGAACATAAGAAGTTATGGGATCTTAAAAGAAAATGGCTAAAGCATAATTAGGTTTCATCATATGGGTATCTATGGGAACATGTGGGAAAAAAGTATATGAAAACGTCTGCATATCTTATACAGTTTTCTTATACGTTACTACTTATGGGATCTTATGTGGGAGTGACGGTCGGGTCTACCCCACATAAGGGGAAACGGAGAAAATATTCATTTCCCCTATGATTTAGCAATTCTTTTTCAGACTTTTCTGAAAAACTCCCTTTATGTCCCTTGCTCAGAAACTCTGGATACAGTGGTCCAGGAAGTGGAGCAAAGTTAGGATTTTATTGTAGAAACCACTGCTGCCCTAGTCTAGTCAGACTTGACTAGGAAAGTCTAGACTTGACTAGACTAGGAAGCAAAATGGACGTAAAAGAATACACTTGACTTGACTACGAATGGTGTTACTATTATGGGACTTGACTAGAATAGACTAGGGCAACTGACGAAAATACAGGACTTGACTAGACTTTACTTGCATGACCCCGTGGAAAAGCTAGTCAAGTCATAATTACTTTAGGCTCCCGCATGTAGCTGAAAATCAGCAAGAAAACCAGAAAGCAATTCCAGTACCGTTTACTATGCATAAGTAAATATATGGTTTTCGTTTCTACGGAATAAAACATGAAATTATCCGCTGTGCCACGTAGAAATGTTTAGGGAAATCTAGTTTTTAGTTACAATTTCTTCATTAACAAGGAAATTGATCATAATGAAAGCTACGATACATTTCCTACATTTCATTTTTGCGGAAAAAATGTCTATTAATACTCTTCAAATTGCAACTGAAATTAAAAATAAAATTATTTAGGATACACTTTCCTTCCTGGTGGAGGTCGTCGAACATATACCTGGTGTGATTATGGTAGTTCACACTACACAAACTTCATTTTCTTAAACCTGGAAAAATACCTGATACATTATATTGTACCAGGCACTTGTTGAATTTCGAATACAGTTCTAATGTAGTAAATTGTATAACACTACCACGTATATAATCGTAAGAGAAATAGCGTAAGTTCCACCAAGTGTATTTTCACCCCACCGAGAACACAGTTGGTATCATACATGTGTAATCTCGTGTAGGATTCCCATAAGCGACGTCCAGGGATGACCCTGTTAACAGTAAAGCCACATACTATAAGCCTTAAGTGGATTTGCATTTTGTTTGGTTCTAATTGGCCAACACAAACGATAGTAATCGTCATTTAACCATGCTTACCTAGGCCTGGTATCCTGTTACCCGAATGGGCCCTAAAAATTAATTTAAGCTCCTGGTATTATATGGAACACATTTGCGCCGTCGGTTTTGCATTAAACAAGTAATAAACAAGTATTTCAGAAATATACCCGGAGGGGACACTGTTGTGACGTCACAGGGTCATCCCGGGACGTCGCTTATGGGAATCCTACAAGAGGTTACACATGTCTGGTTGGTATTATTGGAAGAAAAACTAGTTCTGCCAAAGAGGAATCAGATACCACTTTGCTTATAAGCAAAGTGGTATTATCCAAATTTAGTACCACAAGGTGTATTACTCTGGACAACGATGTGACCAATGAAATTGCTTTAAGTTCATACGAATCAGCGTTGGTAAAATCATCATCAACAAAGCCAGCACCGAGTTCGTCAAAACAAATTAGACTTGCCTGTCATGTGTATAAAATATCACTGCAATCCCTGAACTGAAAAAAATATTTTAGAAGACAACGAAAATTGTAGTTTTACTTTTCACGAGTCCGAAGGTGAGTTGGTGCTGAGGATATTATTTAATTAGATTAAAAATACACAGGGGAAGAAGCGATGTAGGAAAACTAACAGTTTACAAATTGCGATGCTTTCGATTAATTCATGTATATTTTTAAATGGAGTTTGACATTTAAAAAAATCTTTATACAAGAGCGGAAAATAATGATTATTTCCAAAATTCGAAAATGCCCTAAATGCCTGCCGAAAATGCCCAAAATGCCGGTCATTTTGAAAGTTGGGCATTTTCAATTGGCCAACCCTGATCAAGACTAGGACTAGACTTGACTATTGATACTTAAACATATAGCTGACTTGACTAGTTGCGGTTCTAAACATAAAAGAGTAGACTAGACTTGACTAGGTAGCCTGGCGGGCAGCAGTGGTAGAAACGCTTAAATTTTAAGTTTAAAATTCCGTATTCCCGCCAACAATTTTGTTTGCAAAATAATGTTTAATTAGTAGAAATTTCATGGGCTTTTTGGGGGAGATGTAACACAGGTCTCTACTTTAAGAATTGTGGGCATGGCCTGATAGACAATTTAGGGAAAATGACCTTCTCCGAAATGTAGGATCTGCCCCCTGTTATTTTTTATAAACGGCGTAACGTTCATAAAAATATTTTAAAGCACTGCATTTGTAGAAAATTTCATGGGGATCAGTATCATGTTTCCCCGTCATGCGCCCTTAATGCAATCTTTTAACATTAAGTTAACCCTGTACACAGTGGTTTTCTCTATAGTGATCCCTGTCAATAATGGACCAGGGTTTAATGCCCGTTCACTTCGAAACGCATGCTTGGAATTCTGAATACAATGGTCTGCACTGTAAAACCAGTGTACACATGAAATCGTCGCTCATCATTCCTATGAATGCACGTAATTCTAGATTAGGATTTCTTAAATAAAACATATTTCTGTGCCGCCATGCAAACTTGAAAAAGACGTCGACTTGCATTTCGAAAAAATCGGTAGTATTACAATTATTGAAAAATCTCAAAGTGAAGCGGGATTCACAGCAGCTCAACACAAGCTTTCCTTAGCCGTTCCCACCCCAACTGCTAAACAGGCGTACACCTGTCGACATCAACAATTCTCCAACACGTTACAAGCAGTCACAGAAATAAATTTGTGAGGCGTTGCATTGGGAAAGAATCCGACAAAAAAACCAAACAACCAGGTTTTTTTCAAAAAAACCAAACAACCAGGTTTTTTTTCAAAAAAACTAAACAACCAGGTTTTTTTTCAAAAAAACCAAACAACCAGTTTTTTTTTCAAAAAAACCAAACAACCAGGTTTTTTTCAAAAAAACCAAACAACCAGGTTTTTTTTCAAAAAAACTAAACAACCAGGTTTTTTTTCAAAAAAACCAAACCACCAGGTTTTTTTCAAAAAAACCAAACAACCAGGTTTTTTTTCAAAAAAACCAAACATCCAGGTTTTTTTCAAAAAAACCAAACAACCCGTTTTTTTTGTTTAACGCAGGTTTTTTTTGGTTTAAACCGGTTTTTTTGTTTAAACTGGCTTTTTTTGTTTAAACCGGTTTTTTTTTGTTTAAACCGTTTTTTTTGGTTTAGACAAATTTTCAATCCAAAACATTCATTAATATGCGCAAAAATGTGAATTTGAACAAATTTACTTATTTCCCAAACTCAGTAAGTATCACAAAGCATAAAATATTTAATAATTTAGATATAATTTTAACGATAACTTTGCAGCATAAGCACAAGTTTGGCATTTTTCATTTTACAAACGATTTCGATTTTCTAAATGTACAAGACTAAAAGCTAATAGTATTATTTACTTCACTAAAGTTTAACTACACAATATCACAGTAACTGCACAAGTTTTGTACACGACGAAATATAAGCATTTTGGATTTAAAATTTTAGGTGTTTGGTTTAAACCATTGGTTTTTATTTAAAAAACCGTTTGGTTTAAACCATGGTTTAAATCATTTGGTTTAAACTAAACCAACCCTGCTTGAAAGTTCAAGTTTATGGTCAAGTTCGGGTCAAGTCAAGTTAACGTTGGACCCGAAACGCGCGTATAAAATCATGGTCAAGTAATCTGAGAATTACTTGAAAACCCGAACTTGTTCCATTCAAGTAATACTTGAACTGAAATTGCCAAGTTCGGGTTATCTTGAAATACGTACTTGAGAAGTCGGGGTCAAGTCAGTTCGTGGTCGGATCTGTATAAATACTTGACCCGAGCGCAGCACTAAATGACCATTTGACAACTTTCCCATTCGAAACTGAGACGTCCAGTAAATCTAGCTTACCTTGAGATTGATCTGGAACTGGAATGCTGCAATGGGTAATCCAATCTTAAAGGCTACAACAGCACCATTTACAGGCAACTTAAGTTTTCTCAAGACGCCCCTGATGGATGTAGAGCGGAAGGAAACTCCTATTTACAGAACTGATATCCCGGTCCCTGTCACCCTATAAACAACTTCTGAGACTACTTCACACAATAGATGTAATTGTGAGATCGATACTAATCAGCCGTCCCCCGAGATTACGCTATAGCGAGAGTTTTCGTTATTTCCTACCTTATGGCTTTACTCCACGAAAAGCAAAAGACGACAGAGTCATAAAGTACTCCAGGAATCGAGGAGTGTTTTGTGAGTGAGCCTCGGAGCCACAAAGTGATTTTAATAATTAATCTATTTGAAGTTAATGTCACCGTGCCACAGTTTGGTTCTTGGTTCCCCATTAACAATTAACTGGATTGAGCACGTCGGTTTGGAAGACATTAGCACCAGGGTTTTGAGTATGATTCCGTTTAAGTACATCCGATCCTAGGAGCTATCTCTCAGCTTTTGAAGCTCACTTGACTCCATTCATCCCGCATGTGAGAAGATTCTAAATATCCTAGTAATGATTTACTCAATGTTCAATTAGCCTAAAGGAAGCTCCGCAACAACGATGGATTCCTATTTTGTACCTCATCCTGGAATCTGCCTTTGAAAATTGATTCTGGATTGACGTGGATGTCTAAAATTCTAAATGAGATATAGAGCGAGCTGCTGACGACTGTGAAGAAAAAGTCGTCACTCGCCCCATTTCTATCATTGACCGTAATGACCACGACGAAGCACTAGAGATTTGTTATCTTACAACTTTATGGTTGCTACAGGACTGTCGAGAGGTGAGGTTGTGCTCATCTGAGCTCCCTTATCTTTAGACAGATCTGCATAAAAACTTTGAGACACATAATTCTTTTTTTTTGTCTCCACCACCCGAGTCTCTCTGCTTGGAGAGTTGTGATCCCTGCTGTCAAGTGTCTACCGGGCGAGCGTCTTGCACCATAACGCTACCTTGTGCTGTTAGTGATTTGCCACCACCGAATCAGCACTTGATTCCCGGGTAGTTTGCACCCATAGGCTTTTGGGACATTTTGATTTAGCAGTGATCCCCACGAATCCACGTCATTGCCTTGTGGTATTGACTTGGGGGTGAGTGTCCCAATATCTGGCACATTCCTCAGGTTCTGCATAAAGTGCAGAGGCTCACCTGCATTTTACTGTTGGTAGAATAGCAGCCGGAGCCCCTGACATAACTTGAGTAGATTGCATATCTTAGTGAAGCAGTTGCCCAAATAGCAACTTAGGGATACGAAATCGGATAAGCAAATTCAGGAAAGTGAACATCCCATGCTCACTCTTCCAATGCTATTCGTAAATTAACATGTTCGACAGGGTAATCTGCAATGGGCCCACTGATGGCCTGAGCAGTGTCCCATAACTTTGGTTGTGGGACCCCCTAAAATACATACATACATCTTACAACTTCATCCAACAGGCAGACGTTCAAACAATAAATTCAAAGGATCAAAAGCACGCCTCAAGGAACATGGGATTTCCACATTGCATCTTAATCCTTACGTGTGCGGGTAAGTATCAGTTCATCTGTCACTTTCTCTGTACGACTCTCGTTGTAGGGAAAGGATAGCTTTCATGCTTGCGGAATTCATATACATAAATCCTTCGGGCTACTATTTATTTTTTGTGTTGTCAAGATTAATTATAATTGTGACGCTTCCCGTAAGACCTTGCTCATCTGCTTCTTGTGAAGTCATCACGGGTGAAGTGTCTTCAACGGGTGGGGGGATCGAAAGTGGGAAGTTGGTTAGCAAATGGAAACCTGTGGAGAGGATTTGATTTGTGACTCTCCAGTCGTTGAGAGTATTTAATATCAAATATTCGAATTTTAAATCCTCGGTTGTATCGAGTCCATTTTATTTTGACCATGGTGGTAGCCTCGTATTTATTCTCCTTACAATTAGTTAGTAGCTGTTAACGTTATTATTTTCGGATTGAGAGGAATCATTATACTCATGTGACTTTGGTTTCGTATGGCTATTTGCTCCTATGAAGATAAATTCATTAAAACTACCTTTCCCGTATAAAATACCTGATGAGTTCTACTTACACCCGACACAGGACACAGGACAGGAAAGGAGTAGACTAGTTGTATAATCATAATCCGTAAGTAATTTGTAACAGAAATGTAATTTTCTGTGTGACCGAATAAAATTATTTATAATTAACGCCTACGGTCTTCCTTTACTCCATAAAAGTACTGCTTAAACCTGTGTTATGTTACTTATACTTAATGGTATGTCCCATTACGTATCTATAAAGTGCATTATGTATATTTACACATAAAAGGTATTGTAATTAAGTACATATGCATAAGCCGTTTACTAAAACCCTTAATTAAAAATCGTAAATTGTAATCGGTTGACCGACAGCTCAATGAGCGAAGCGATGGGCATCGTGTCGTATGCGTTTCACATGAGTAAAATGAAAATGATTTTCGCAGCTAGTTGTGGTAGCACAATTTATTTTTTTATGAGCGAAATTTTTCTGAAGTTCTCAGAAACTGAACTATTTGACCTGGTTTGCATAGACGCATGCTGAAATGTTGAAGTGAAGTTAAAAACCCAATCCCAGTTTGTATGATGTGTCCATTTTTTCTAGAAACGAAAATTGGAAAATTCGAAGTGGTTTGCACATCGACTGGTCAGGAGTTTGTGTTGGGTATATTTGTTTTCACCTAAGCTTAATGGTATAGAAACCTTTGTGTCCACAAAGTCAAAACAGAGATCGCTCCAGGATTCTGTTTGTTGAGAAGTTAGCTATAATTTTTGAAAATTTGGAACACTGGGAAACCCAAAGTGGTTGACTGATAAATCAAGATAAATTTTGAAAATTTGAAGTTTGCACATCTGCGTGGTCAGGAGGTTGTGCTGCTGGAATTGGCTTCCAGGTAAGTTGAATAGCATGAATGGCTTTGTGTCCACAAGGTCAGAACCGAGATAATTACATTATATCGATTCGCTCATAATAAACATAACCTGCACCTACGTTCCAACTCGAAACGCAATATCGGCGCTGTTGTTCCTTTTCTTACTATGGTTATCTCAACTATGAATCGTGTTCGGAGAAAACTCCGCTGGGGATTTTTACGCCGAGATTTGTACGCCGCGAAAACTCCGCGGGAGATTCTTACGCCCGGGCGGAGATTATTACGCGGGGATTCTTACGCGGAGAAAATTCCGCCGGAGATTTTTACGCCACGTGAGAGAAAACTACGTGGAGAAAATTCCTTCGGAGATTATTATGCTGCATTTTAAACTACATCCGGAAAACAACAATTTAACTGCCAAGGGTAATATTTCAGTAGAATATTGTGAGACACTGTCAGTACAAATTGTGCTAGCGAATTCTGAAATGCCAAGTGAGATAAAATTCGGCACGAGATTTTTACGCGGAGTAATTATCTGTAAAACATGAATTTTATTCTTATACAAGTGTTTTTTTCAAAACAGTAGTCATAAAATGCACTTGGTAACATACAACAGCATTAAAACATAATGACAGCATACACAAAGCACTAGACGAAGACATTGCGAATTATGCTGCTGGGAAGAGTGACAAAATTTTTTATTTATTAAGAATCTGCTATGCGGGTTTCATGCATTTGTCATCGTTGTACTGCATTTATTGATTTGCGTTAATCAATGACAATATGCATAGAAAATAACGAGTCGATAAATTCAGCCCTGGACTGAAATTTAATTTGTTGAAATCACCTCATCTTTGACCATCTCATCTTCATGACATATACTTATTATCAACATCCGAATGGATAAATGCAATCAAAATGAACGGAAACGTATTGCCTAATAAGTCAAATCCGGGTTACAGCCAAGGTAATAGCCATTGTCGATATTGCAATGAGTTTGAAACCTTAGGACATATCCTTGGTAAATGCCCCAGAGGTGAATTATTACGTAATAATCGTCATCACAGCATTCGCTCATTGTTAGCTACAAAATTTAAAGAAAATAAATATATAGTTCAAGAAGAAGTATATTGTGAAGATAAAAATGGGACAAGTAGAAGAGTTGACATTCTTGCTATTGAACCAAACTCTAAAAAAGGATACATTTTAGATCCAACAATAAGAATGGAACAAGATATTCACCAGCCTGAAAAAGTGAATCAAGAAAACAAATCAATTTATGACCCATGCATCCCCTACTTTCAATCAAAATTCAATCTAAAAGAAGTGGAAACAATTGGACTGTACATTGGGGCACGAGGAACAATTTCAAATTTTTTTGTATCATTCCTAAAACGATTTAGGATACCAATGAAAGTTATTGAAGAAATAGTATCTTTAGTTCTTAAGAACAGTGCATTAATTTGTAATAATCATCTTTATAAGTCATAAATTATACTAATTAGTTACTTAATTGAAAATTGTTAATAGTATACTGAGTCCATAAGGGCTACTTCTATTGAGAAGCAGTGTCAATAAAGTCTTTCTCTCAGTGGTGCCCAATCATTATGGTTGGCATTATGGATTTAAAGAATTCACTGGCGCAATACGTACTGGCAGTGTCTCACAATATTCTACAGAAAATATTAATAATCTCCGAAGGAATTCTCTCCGCGTAAATTTCTCTTACGTGGCGTAAAAATCTCCGGCGGAATTTCATCCGCGTAATAATCTCCACCCGGGCGTAATAATCTCCCGCGGAGTTTTCTCTGCGTAAATATCTCCGCGTAAAAATCCCCGGCGGAGTTTTCTCGTAAGGGGCCATTCAAGTAATTCATAACGCTAAATTGGTCAAAATTTCACCCCCACCCACATGATGTGACGTTAGGGTAACGATCGCTAAACTACCACCTACCCGACATAACGCGTTACGTGTTTTACTACGATTCATCTGGTAAAACTAGGTTTATTCAATTTGTGGCTTCAGCCTCACATTCAACAAATGGACTTTTTAACCAGTCAAAAATACTTTCAATAACTTCAATGTCACTGTCTTCATCATCACTGTCTGCATACCCTTGCACAACACATTCAATAATGTCCTGCGTTTATACTTTCAATTGCTTGAAAAAATGAAGTCAGGCAGAATTTATGAAGTAAATGTCGACAGCTTAAAGCTACAGCGTGATAATCACTTCCTTGATCCCCCTCCGGGGTACCCCGAAGGGGTTCGAAACATGTTCCACATGCAATAAATTGTGCCATTTAAAAGTTTCAAATTAATAAACAAAATTCAATAAATGATGCGCAATACTTGAAATCTTTAAAGCGAATTTGTCGAAAGCGAATCGGACAAATGTTTTCAAGGTTATATGCATGTACAAATACGTATATGTATGAAATTTACGTTACGTGTGTCTACAATACGGCCACCAACTCGTAAACTTTAAAACGAGTCATTTAATTTTCAGAGGTAAGAAGGATCATCAAAACATTGCGTTACGTACCAAGGTGATCTAAGATCCCCCGATGCACGTAACGAAGCATAACGTTAGTTTGTAAGGCCACCCACTACCCCTGCGTTATGAATTACTTGAACGGCCCCTAACTCCCTATGAATACGAGATTAATCAAGTATTGGTAACAAATAAGTTTTAAAAATAATGGCTGAGTATTCTATTCATTTTGACATAATATTGTCAAACCTGTGATTTGAACTGAAAAACGTGTAACCAAAAGTAAATAATTTGTTAGCCTCAAATCTTACTTTGAATATAACTCTCAAATTCAAATATATTATTATTTTTTGCAACATGAACAATAACCACTTTCCAAAACTGGATATTGTCGCCGAGCAAAAGACACAAAAATTTCATCAAGAGTTGTCTCAGTAGCGGAGTATTCCTCAATTTCCTTAGCATAACTACTTTTTAGATTTTCAAGAATCTCAAATAAATTCTTCCAGGGTAGATCTGTTTTGTACACCTGGTACTGAAGTAGGTTCTGAAAAAGGCGTTTTGATCAAATATACAGGCTTGTTATTGGTGGTGAGGGATATTACACGTTAAAACTACACCGCCAAATATTTATTTACCTCATGACGATCCTTCAAATCACAAGGTTGAAACTTTTCTTCAATTTCTTTCATCAAAGAAAGTAGCTTAGAAGATTCCTGCCGAACCGTAGGCTTTAATTTGAACACCAAAATAAATCCCTTACCAAATTTACTCTTGATATGTTGAACTCCACCGAAACATTGAAACTGGCCGTTGACCATTATTGCCAAACGGGAGCATAGAGCATCAATTTCGTCCATACTATGTGATGTTAGTATTATAGCTTGTCCTAAATCACTATTTGAACGAATAACTCCCCAAAATTGACGTCGGGCCACTGGATCTACACCCGAAGTTGGTTCGTCCAACATGACAAGAGGAGGGTCCCCTATCAACGCCATGGCCGTGCTTAAACGGCGCTTCATTCCTCCACTATAATTTTTGCAGCTAACGTTCGCATTTTCCAGTAATCCTATTATTGCAAAACGATTGTCTTCACCATGTCCAATTATGCCCATATTAATCACATAAAACATTACACTCACGACGCACCAACTTTAGAAAGCCATTTGGTCGTTTCTTCCGAAGGATTTAAACTCCCTCGAAGTCTGGAGAAGAGTTGGAGCATTTCTTTCCCACTCAGAACACCCAAAATGGCATCGAACTGTGGGCAATAACCGATTCTACTTAAAATATATTTGGAATTTTTTCGAATGTTGTATTGACCCATGAAAACGTTCCCGTGGGAAGGTCCTGTGTCTCCGGTTAAAATTTTAAAAGTTGTTGTCTTCCCAGCTCCGTTCACGCCCAGAAGACCAAAGCACTCTCCGGACGGAGCACCAAATGTCAGATTATTAACGGCTGGGAACGACCCAAACATTTTGGTTACACTGCTAAGGGTAACTGCATCACTGAAATGTCCTATTGTACATATTTAGAAAATAATATGTTATAAGTTTGATTCCAACGAGAATCGGAAACCGAAGCCTATGTTTGAAGACGGAAGGGCTGGTGTTGTGTGCACTGTGCACTTTTACCACACATCGATACATCATGTACAATATCATTTCATTATTCCTATTTGCTCTGTTGTAAATTGACACCTGCACTAAGTTGTGACTGAATTCGATTTGCTTCTTCAATTACATCCTCATCCCGCTCGTCCGTCATTGTAACTGGCCTTGGATAGTGGCACAATGCAAATAAGGGTTTCAAACAGCCACAGTCTACCGATAGAACAACGAGAAAATAAAATATTCCAGCAATGAACACGTAGAACAGTTCCTGAGTTATGCCTGGTGAAACCGTGCTGTATCCATGGACTAATTCATCTTTCCACCATTGCATTAACGGCCATACTTGAAAACAAACACGCATCTGCACCAATTCCAACGGAGTACCATTTGGACATACTATAGAAGAAAAAATAATAAAATAATGACTACAAAATACAAGACCAACTCACTGAAGCTTTAATTTTCCAAACTGACATTACAAGAAAATGTCGTTGTGAGGGAATAGCTAGGGCTCCTCACAACTCAATTTATTGAGCTAGTTGAAATTGAAATTGTAATTGAAATTGAATTTTCAATTCAATTTATAGTGGTAATTTGTAGTTGATTATTTGTCAATCAAATACTTGAAAAATAATAAATTTGTATTAATCAAGTGGCAGCATCAATAGTTGAATTGTCAATTACAACTTTCAAAGCTTGAGCAAGTTGAAATTGACTTGTAATTGGGAATAAATTGAATTGAATTGAAATTGAATTGAAATTATTTTTTTTTAATTCTTACCCGTGTGTACCAAAAGAAAAACTGGTTATGAAAATACACTCGACTAAAATAGTGTTGGCTACATCTGATCAATTTGTTTGCTATGAAATTAAACAACTCATTCACCTTCCAACTGCAAACTAAGAACACCATTTTCAGGTCTGTCGATTTTGTATGGTGCTCTGAAAGATATCGCCCGAATTTGTCCCTGGAATCGTATTTACAATTAATCATTTAAAGATCAAACAGATTTTCAGATTCGGTAATTGTTGGTTCCCCATTAGGTTTGAATTGGAGTTACTTTTTCAGTGTTTCGTTGTTTTTGTATTAGAAGAAATAAGCAACACATTAAGATGTCGTTTGCTTTGGGAAGTTGAGTAATATCCGCGCTTTGATTACACATTTCTGCCTTTGCCTTAACATTTACTAGTTGTCAATTATTAACTTCAACTATCAATTTTTGGCAACGCAGCTATTTGAAATTGAAATTGTGGAAGTTCCCAAATATAATGACTAAATTGATAGTTGATTTGTAATTGAAATTGAATCAACAACTAAAAAGCCATTTTTATTTGAAATTGATTTCAATTTGCAACTTGCAGATTATCGTCAATTGAAATTGAATTGAAATTGTATTTGAAATTGATAGTTGCAATTACTACTTGAAATTGTGAGGAGCCCTAGGAATAGCAAGGGAACGGAGACTTTTGACTTCCATAGAAATATCCTTACAATCAGTTTCTTAAACATTGTGGAAATTAAGGGTTCGGTTTACAATGGGTTGCTCGTTACACTGTGTGTGGTTATTCTATCCACCCATGTACTTAAATCCATGATGTAAATCTTCTGCCCCAAAAGGGACAATTTTTGTAACGGATAAAATTTCAAGTAGATCCATTTCCTTATAACGAGATTTCATTGCTTAGTCACCCGAGTGCAGTGACAAGAGAGATCATTGGCTCATTATAGTGAATATGTGTAAAGCGTTTATCTGTTAAGCACTTGGAAAAAATTAAATAATGTTTTTCCTGGATTCAGATGTGATCAGGGTTGCACAAATGAAAATGCCCTAGGTTTTATGCCTGCCCTCCTGAAAATGCCCTGAAAATGCCCTGAAAATGCCTTACTCTGAAAATGCCCGGCATTTTGGGCATTTTCGGCAGGCATTTTGGGCATATTGGGCATTTTTACAGAAACTTATACACTATGACCATTATTGCTCCTTTAACGAATATAAGGGAGTTTTTTCATACCATAATCAAACCTATCCAGTATTAGAAAATGTTATAAGTACTTGATTTTAAAAAACGAATTTAATTCGTCTAATTCGTTACTTATGGCCTGTGGTTATTTCAATAATCCTTAAAAAATTTAAGCCCCAACGGAGATGCAAACATTCAACGCTGTACATTATTAAAAACTTTTGGATTTGGAAAGAACAATTTGCACAGTGCCAGCATAAATTCCGTATTTTGATAATGGCTTGTAAAGCATAGATAATTTTACACTTTCATTAGATACATAAGATGCGGCTGTTATAATATATGTCAAAACTTCCGTAGCAAATTTTGTATCGCCTTTGAAAATTGCATTTAATTAGCCGTAGTAAACCAGTGTAATAATTCTAGGAGTCCAAAATGTAACAATAACTACATTTAGATGCCGACGAGTTTTGAAACTCACAAACAAAGATATTTTTAATCTTTTAACAACTATTTTATCTTTTTGTGTTGCATCTTTGCCCGCATACGTTTGTTCTTGAAATCTAAATAATTCCAGACACGGTGTACAAGCGAATTTTTACAATAAAATAAGGAAAATAGAATTATTATTATTTTTCCATAAAAAATAATAATTTTTCAACCTTCTTGGAAACATTTTGTTTCTATAATTTTATCATGTAATCCAGTTGAATATTAAAATTATTTGCAACATACTGTTTTGTGGCTTATTTTGCTAAATTAGCAGGTGGCTAAAACCATATATTTAAAAAATTGTTGCGAATATGCCGAAAATGCCTGCCCTAGGCTGAATATGCCCAAAATGCCCAAAGTGCCATAGATGCCCAAAATGCCATGAAATGAAAATGCCCAAAATGCCATGGCATTTTCAATTGTGCAACCCTGGATGTGATACAATAAAATCTCCTATTATAACTGCTAGATGTACACGAGGAGATGCAAACTGGCTTAAGGCCATTTGGCAGAATTTTTCAGGGGAATTAAAAACCTTCTTACTGTAATTCCAAACGATAGAGAATAAGCTCGTAATATTTTTAAATTGAAGAGTAATAACATGCTGTATTGTAACAGAATTTCTAAAAGTCCAGGTTCAATATTTCAGCGGCAATAGCATTTTCTATTATCAGCTTGCAGCAAACTTAATCGAAATCCCTACTAGCGTAATAATTTTTGTGCAAGTAAAGACAAATAACGAAACCAGTAATAATACTGCTCGTACTTACAACAAATTGTTTGGACCTTGTAAAAAGTTCCTTAAAATGAAAACAACAATACTTACTTACTGCAAAAATTTAGTTGCTTATATCGATACTATATATACTGTACTATATATACTGCATATCGAACTTATATCGATTGAAACGATTAAAGATGCGTTGGTCTTATGCCGTTTTGCACGAAACGTTGTTTATACCCAATTATTGTATCCCCTTCCGATGACATTTGACACTGAATATTTCACCCTTGAATAGAGCTTGTTTTAGAGCAGAGGTGGAATAATAAAATAATTTTCCCCTGGCCCTAACCCTCAAAATAGATTTTTTACGCATGCAATCCATACATGTAGGCTACTCGTGAGTGACGAGTGCACTCAACACACTCCTACTCACACTCACAGGAGAGTAGCAAGGTAAAGAGTAGGAGTGAAGGCGCCAAAAACGTCGTGAGTTGGAGTGGTATAAATCGAAGCATAGAAAAAGAGTAGGAGTAGCATGCTTTGCTACTCGCTATTTCTCGTACCATTGTATTAATCGCGTAAAGCTAGCACTGCCACGTTAAAAGATTGACGGTTATTGCCAAATATTTCATAATTTCATACAAAACAATGGTGTGGAATGCCGACTTATGTACATATGCACAAGTCATGCATTGGAAGACAAAATATCACTAAATGCTATAATTTGGCCGTGCCATAAGAGAGTTTTTTAAATCTTCGCTCCCATGCTGCAGATTGATTCGGCTGGCGAATCAGGTTCAACCTGACTGAAGACTTACTCAAGTCAACAGCATAACTAAACTGACTGCTTAAGGCTTCCATCCGACCGGATAAATCGAATATCCGATCCGAATCCGATCCGAACCGAAATTTTCGGATAAATTTTCTTATTATCCGATCCGACCGTTACGGATCGGATAAAAATTGTATTCATCCGTATCCGATCCGAAATTTTCGGATCGGATAAGTGCTGCTATCCGATCCGATCCGCGGATATCCGAAATTATCCGAATTGATACCATTGGATGATAATGGACAAAAATATCAGGAATTTTCACTAAAAAAAGCGTCACTACATCAAAATATTAATCATTTTTGCATACATTACAAACTGAATAAAAATATTACAAACACAGCTGTAAAGAAGCACGGAATTAATGAGAAAACAAGTAAAAAGCGGCACAGTTACTCGTTGGACAAATTTTTGCTGTACATTTCGTTCTTATTGGTCGCTCGAACGCGCTAAAAATTTGATTTTCGGATATCCGTCGGATTATCCGATATTTATTACTTGTGATCCGAACCGATCGGATAAAGTCGTTTCCAAATCCGATCCGATCCGAATCCGATGACCGGATAAGGGGTACGTATCCGATCCGATCGGATTGTGTTCGGATCGGATAAGTAGTGTATCCGGTCCGAAATTTCGGATATCCGATTTCGGATATCCGCGGATCATCCGATCGGATGGAAGCCTTATGACTGCTGTTACACAGTGCAGTGGGAGAGCGCGCTACAGCTAATAAATGAGCTGACGGCTACGGTTGACCGACTCCCTCTCTCACCACTCCGCACTGCGTCCTTTCCCTGTCTCCACACCAGGGACGGGATATCGGAAAAATACGGATTTAAATGTGGATTCGAATACTTTCTAATTTCGATTTCAATTTCAATTATTTTTTTAAATACTTACAAATTTGAATTCCGATACGGATTCCAATATATTTGAATACTTCCTGAATTTGGATTCCGATTCAAATACTTTTCGGATATTCTTACACAAAATGGGAATTTATTCAAAAGAATAATTTAATCGCAAAAATATAAGCAATACATAACACATTAAGTTTTTTCAAGGCAAAATTACCACGCAAATCATTTATTATAAACTTGAGCACAGAAAACACACTCAGCTGAAATTTGAGTAACTCGAAAAGCAAGGAGTGATCCCATAACAATTCTAAAAAATTGGAGTAATTTGTTAACCTAACTACCTACTTTTCGGATAAGTTCCTTCTAACAGTATTTGTAAATCGATTTGTTTGATAACACATCGTAATTAGAATGTACTTGAGAGCAAGATTTAAGAAGTGAGAAACTTGATTAACTTATTGTTAATAGTGGTTAACAGTCCTGTAAGACCGAAACTATGCAGCTATCTCATCCTGTTTGCAGGAATTTTTACAAAAACGGGCTTCAACTCACTGTCCATTAACATGCATACACTTTTCGTTTACCAACCGTTCGGAACTTCGCTTTCAAAAAACGCTTCCTATGAACTTTTTCTCGCACGTGGCAATATAAAACCCAATGAAATCGATACTATATTGGAATCGGAATTCATAAAAAGTATTCGAATACCGATTCGAATACCCTTGTTTTTATTCGAATCCGATTTTGAATACAAATACCTCTGAGACTATTTTTCCGATTCCAATATCGATTCGGATACCCGAACTTTTTGAATATAATTCCGATTCGAATTCCGATTCGAATTCGAATTCCCGTCCCTGCTCCACACACTCTACACACGTTGCATATATAGCATGCAACGTATGTATTGGAGAGCACTCAGAGCGCTTCAGCCAGAGCTTTTGCAGAGGTAAGTCAAAAGAAAATATAAAGGTAGTTGTAACGGACACGGCAGAGCAAGGCAAAATGATGGGCAAAGGTGAAGGAACGTACTGTGGAGTCAACAGCAAACCCGCTTTACTCAATTAAGCACAGGTGTTGTAACACCTCCCTCTACGCAGCGATTGGCTCCTGTTTGTATTTTCAACGCGCGCCCAGGTGATACGTATGTACATAATACAATATATTCTGAAAGTAGACAATAATGCAGTTTGATTTTTTTTTCCACTTTATTTTATTTTCGGGAAATTTTATACTTACGTACAAAAATCCTACTGCATGAAGAACAATTCCTGAGTCCATTTCATAACTATGTAATTAAGAGTTTTGTACTGTATCGAGAACGTCGTCGTCATCATCACTATAATCATCGTCATCCGAATCGTCGTCAGTGCTAGTTTCATCCGTTCCTGTCTTATAGTAATTGGTGCTTCTATTTTTTCTATACCTCAACGAAATTATCTCTGGCCCACATCGATTCCTCGGTCTCAATTACGTGGTTTAAACAAGAAAATCTTATTTCAGGTTGTTGACTCAGGTATGCCTAAATATTATTGGCTAAAAGCTGACATTATTAAAAATCTGACACGTTGAACTATTCCTATTCCCGACGGCAAGATCACAAAAAATCACTCGTGGCCCTGTCCGAACAATATCCTGTCACCCTAAAATACAAAATAGAAGAAATAGGCGAAAATGCGGGAAAAATGTACGGGTACTTGGCTCCCAGTGGTTCGATTTTTTTAAATCCCATTGAGCTTGTATGGAGTTGGGTAAAGGCAAAAATAGGAAAGGAAAATTCCCGTGGAGGAACTAACAACGTTCTTAAAATAACTAAAGATGCCATTGCCGCAGTACTGGAGACACTGTGGTCATCTTGTGTAAACCACGTAATTGAGACCGAGGGGGTCGATAAGGGCAAGAGATAATTTAGTGGGGCTAAATTTCATAGAAAAAATAGAAGCACCAATTACTATAAGACAGGAACGGATGAAACTAGCACTGACGACGATTCGGATGACGATGATTATAGTGATGATGACGACGACGTTCTCGATACAGTACAAAACTCTTAATTACATTGTTATGAAATGGATCAGGAATTGTTCTTCATGCAGTAGGATTTTTGTACGTAAGTATAATCCCGAAAATAAAATAAAGTGGAAAAAAATCAAACTGCATTATTGTCTACTTTCAGAATATATTGTATTACGTACATATGTACGTATCACCTGGGCGCGCGTTGAAAATACAAAAGGTCACGTGGAAAGCAGGAGCCAATCGCTGCGTAGAGGGAGGTGTTACAACACATGTGCTTATTTTTATTTTGGGGTTTATACTCCGATTCTTGCCCTTAAGG
>CAMXBY010000016.1:0-15868 GCA_947179485.1 Allacma fusca | reverse complement strand
GTTTCTATTTCGTTATTGCGTTTATTGAACGAATTCGTTCAACACGTACTCTCCTTTTGGCATATATAGAAATGCATAGAAACCAGGGGTGGTCATATCGTCGACTTTTGAAATATCGTTAATATCGTGATCGTTCGCAAATATAATCCCGATGACGATATGGAAGAACGATAAAAACGATATAAAATACCAATAATATAATAAAATGTCGAAATAATAATGAAATTAAGCAGTAAAAAGTATTTAGTAAGTATTTAATTTATGAAAAGTTACATAAGCAATAACAATAAACCGAAATTATCCCTCACTGTATGAATATGTTTCACTTATTCCCTTTTCCAAATGCCTGTTTAACCATTCCTTCTAATGCTCGGACTAATTCAATTTTGAATTAAAATTTTCAGTTCAGTTCAGTTCAACTCATTACTTTTTCGATTAAATTCAAGATGAAACTGAATCGAATTATTCAGTTCATAACTTTGAATTGAGCTGATTCGGTGTTCTTGAATTAAAGCTCAAACGCTTCATTCTGCCCCAAACATTTCAGTAACTTTACAATTTACCAGCTCTCCTGATCCAACAAGTAACGATTTGTTTTCTTAACTTAACTTCCCTTTGTTGTACGCGTCGAAAATACAGCTGTCGATTCTAGAATTCTTTAAGTTTATCTACGCAAAACGCTGTTTGTATTTCAGTTCAATTCAAAATTTTTGAGCTGAAATGAATTGACCCTTCCGAGCACTTCTTCCGGTTCAGATGACGCTTTCTAGGTCATAAAATGCGTCAGATGGTCCCAGTATGCAATTTTTGACGATTATACTTTCTTAGAACGATATTAAGATTGCATGAAATATCGTTTGAAATATGTGAGAATTATCGTAGTATATCGTTCCTCCAAATTGGACGATATTAACGATAATATCGTAACGCTATATTGGTATGACCAACCCTAAATAGAAACTACAGAAAGTCATTCCTTAGCCATTTTTATAAGCAATTATTTACACATAAGCAAGTAACGGCTATCATTTTTAGTGTGTGAAGCAAAACCAAATACCGAAAGCAATGGGACGAAAAAGACGAGCGCAGTGTCCGACTTGTCCCAATACAATCTTCGAGAAGACAATTCCCGGTGTTTAGTGGAAGGCTTTGATTCAATAACAGGGGTGAGTTTTGTACCACATGTTTACTATAATTTCAATTGTTGTCAATTGTGATTTAAAAAATGACCACCAGTACTATTCGATTATTTTGCTGTATAATAATATCAAAAAATATCAATGATTACAAAAATTGAGGATAAAGAATTCTTATAACCGTTTAACTGTATGTCATGGAAGTTGTAACCGTAATTTTTGAAAACTGTTTTTAACCGTTTAACAGAATAGCAAGGATGTCGTAACAGTTTTTACCAGTAACCCTTTCTCCAGATAACGTAAACTATAACGTTAACGTAAATAATTCTGGCAGAAACGTTAAGGTATTAACCAAAACCATATTTTTCGGTTTTCCATCGCTGCGTTGTAAATTGTCAATAATTCAATTGTACTTGTAAAATTGTCATTGTCCGGTTGTATTGTTTATGAAATAGGGCCCAGCTGTCGTTATCAAAGCGGACATTTTGTATTCAGCTTAACGTTACAACTGAACGTTGTTCGGACCAATTTACTTTAAAAGTTAACGCTGTAATAACGGTGCATGGACCAAAATTTCTGCTCGGGTAGATTCCAATTTACCTTAGATCTTGATTGTAAACTTTACATAGTAGTATGTAGTCTTACCTTTGGCTAAGGGCGCCTTTGTCTGAAGTTAAAAGCAGCAAATACATAGATACGTTGCACTAATGTCTTGAAACGTTCATGGACTGTCCAACGAAGATTATAAGCACAATGAACACAATCAAAAAAATGATGATACACGCTACTGCTATTCCAAGCATCATCTTGAGATGTTCAGCAATTCATACCAAAATTTAATATTACTAGATTCGTAAGATGTTCAAATGGTTTTCGATTGTCCATAAATTACTTGTTACTGTACACAATATTTTCAGGGGTAGCAAATAAATTTTACTGAATACTCTGCTGTGCATCGTTTGTCACCTAAATTTGTAAACTGTGATCAAAGTTTTGTGATTTGACCTCGGCAACATAGGTAATGCACTACAGTCAGGGCAACTTCACGAATTACAAAGGTAATGATGCCCGTCTTCAAATAACCAAGAAACTGTTTTTTCAATATTATTGCTTATGACAGAAGTAGCAGTAAATAAATAGTTTCTAATCATTTAAAAAAAATTCAGTTAAAGGTTCTCAAACAATTTGTCTGAATAAAACGTTAACTTGACACATTGTGATATTTCAATTATATTCAGGTTTGTGGCTGTCTATTGCACCCAAAAGAGTTGAAATATTATACAAATTTCTTTCATTAAACCGCCATGAGATCCGGGAAAACTAGGCAGATGTCGAAGATGAATTCAGTGCAGTATCAAGACGTTCCACTGCAGCCGTGTGTACGAAATATTTTTCCTAATAACACCAAAATATTCTTACGAAACTTCACAGGATTAAAAAAGATAGACGGAATATCGAAATGTAAAAAGACCGTTCAAATATTGCTTATACTATTTATTGACAGAGAATTTTGTTGGCAATGAATGTTTGGAGAAATACCTATTATTGGAGAAGTTCGCTTTTTTTAAACAGTTCTCACAAAATTAAAAATGTTTGATAGAAATTTGAAATTTCGAAACACATGGTTCATTACAAGTGACTATTTTAGTAAATGTCCTGTTGGATCTGGGTTAATGCATATTTGCACCAAATAGGGTTTTTCAGCCAACAATGTCGTATTTGCTGCGATCATAATTGTGGTCAAAGAAATTAAATATATGCAAAATTAGACTGCTTTAGTTTTTTGTATTTTTTGGGTCAATATTCTCAAGAAATGATGTTTTACTCGATAATCATTTATAACCAGTCCTGGAAAGCCTAATGATTTCTTTTGTCATCAAAAACTTGTTTGACTATATGCTCTCGGTCAACTAAGTAAATTATAAACTACGGACTGTGGTTGCTGCAGAGCATCCTTAATATCTTAGTACAGGGTGCTTCAAATTACTTTACTCCTAGTTCATGAAAGATAAAAAAATTGAACAGGTCCTATCGTTTCCAAGTTATTCAACATTGTAAAGTCATTGCAACATTCTGTGTACTAATTTTTGGCTACATTTACTGCTAGTTTGGCCAGTTTACAGTATAATTCTGGATCAAATCAGGGCAAATAATCTGCATTTATCGTTGACAGTTTTCGTTCATTGCTCATCAGACTAATGTGTTAACATTTTAACTAAGCCAATGAGGTCTAATACCCGATTGAATCATTTTAAAATGTGTACTGGAAACTTTCAATATTTATTGTCGTCAAATTTATCTTCAAGTGTAGCAGCGTCCAATATTAAACTCTACTTGTGTACTTAAAAGCATTCGTAAGCATCCCTTACGTTTCTTGGAAATGTCGATCACGCAGATTGACATGCGTCACACGTCGACTAACTTATGCTACAGAATGTTTTCACTACTATGAAACAATAGCGAATTGCAAATCTAATTTCTGTAATCTTGGCAAACTGTCGCGTAAAACACGTTTAGCTTATGAATCTCTTTATGTTACAGTTAAGAAGCTACGTAATGCTGAAAAGATTTTTGCAATTGATTTGTCGCAAAATTAATGGCCGATTGTCGATGCATTTGCGTACAAAGCAACTCGCGAGTACGATATAAGATTGTATTAACAATTTTCTATGTGTTTCCCTTTCTCTGAGACTGCAGGGAATTTTCACAGGGGCAAGAAAATTCTGTAACTAACATTCACCACCAACTTAATCTGAGTGGTGTTAACAGTTATTTTAGTTTCCAGTGGTAGAGATGAACTTTAAACTTGAAAGTTTGTGTGTGTACACATGTACAAGAAGTTATTATAGATTTTATTAAGATGAAAATTGAAGCTTGTACCCTTGATCACAAAAACTTAGCACCGATAAAAGAAATAGAGGCAATGAAAATGAATTACTGTTAGAATGAAGATTGCCTTTCCGCCACCTTCTAACTCTTTTTGTCGTAGAGTTCTCACTCGGTCTTTCTCCCCTACCAGATAAAATGAGAAGAACATTCGCAGACTCGTACTTGTTCGTAACTCTTTTGAGAGGATGAAAACGGAGAGGAAGCCACGAATGTACTTCGCAATCGCATTCGGTGAGAGGATTGGATCGTCCCATTTTCCCTATTACTTTTTGGAAATGAAAATCAGTCAGCATATTTTATACATAAGCAGGGCCCTGAAGAATAATTCCGTCCTTATATTGACTCACGCTCATTGTCAGTTATAGTTTTCCAGTAAAATTTGTACTGAAGCACAAATTATGCACTGTCATACCCATTAATCGTTTCAGGTCTTCGCAGTCAAATTAAGAAATTTAAAAACATGTGATCTAATAAATTTGATGAGCAAGTTCCAATAATCATTAATGGCGCCTTTCGGTAGTTTTGGGATTTTCATTTTTTGCTCAAATAATTTCAACAAATCAAATTAGCATAACAGGCAGTTTTTTCAGATTATTCTCAACTTACAATGTTAGTCGCTTTAAAATATTCAAATATCGACCAACCAATTAATGGTGAAACTATTTCGCTTTTGAGTTAATCCAAACTACTTGGAGTCCATATAAATGATAAATTGTAATTACATTCGTATATGGGTCAGCCAATTGGCAAGGCATGTAGAAGAATATATCTACATACATGCCAAGGAAAACGAAACAGTTCCAATTTACCATTTGAGAATTCTTTATTAAATACAATCATCTCTCGCTATAAGGGATGCTGAAGGGGCAGACAAAATGTTTTTTCTTATTAGAATTATTTCTTGTAAGCATTATCCCTCGGGTATTATTCCTTGTAAGCATTATCCCTCAGGTATTATTCCTTGTAAGCAGTATCCCTTAGGTATTATCCCTTGTAAGCATTATCCCTTAGGTATTATTCCTTGTAAGCATTATTCCTTACAGGAATTATCCCTTATAAGTAATTATAGTCTTATACACTGTGTAAATGGGAATCAGTAATTACTGCAAATCCCAATCCCCTATACCGAAATATCCCTCACAGCAAAAGTGTATTGTATAAAGCATACATTAGGGCAATATACTAAAAGTTGTTTATAACCAGGGTTGGTTTGGTTTAAACCAAATGATTTAAACCATGGTTTAAACCACGGTTTAAACCAAACGGTTTTTTTTATAAAAACCAATGGTTTAAACCAAACACCTAAAAGTTTAATATTTTCAATCCAAAATGCTTATATTTCGTCGTGCGCAAAACTTGTGCAGTTACTGTGATATTGTGTAGTTAAACTTTAGTGAAGTAAATAATACTATTAGCTTTTAGTCTTGTACATTTGGAAATTCGGTATCGTTTGTACAATGAAAAATGCCAAACTTGTGTTTATGCTGCACATTTATCGTTAAAATTATATCTAAATTATTAAATATTTAATGCTTTGTGATTAGAGCTTCCTTCGGGTTTCCGAAATCCCGAAGTTCCGTGTTCGGAAACGGAACGGAACAATTTCGGAACATTCTTTTTGATTCCGTCATTGAATCGGGACAAAACCGGAACATGAGCACTTGTACCGATAATATCGGGACCGGGACGGTTCAGAGCATCGGTACGAAAAATGTCCCATATAATTTATTTCACCGGAAAGCGGAATTGTTCTGTTCCGTTCCGAACCGATCCCGGTACAATTTCTGAAGTGTCGCGCCATCGTTCAACTAGAATGGAAACACATTTCTTATCGCTCTGGCTTGTAAGCAGTTTTTTGCCAAAATAACGAAATTGGATGAACACAGTTAGATTTAATTTACGCAAATGCTTATATGTAATGCGAGTATCGTTTTCCATGAAAATCAACAGAATAACTAATTTTGTTTAATAAACATGGGCATGGGCGATTTTTCTTGAAATGAAAATTCTGAAATCGAAATTATTAGCAGCAATGAAGCAAGCTTGCAGGAAATTAACACTGTTAGGCCATTGAAGTCCACACGCTACAAATATTTATTGCTAAAAAATATTTAATAATAATTTTATAATACTGCACAGTAGTTCTTTTTATGTGGCCTAATTATTATTAAATATTATTTTATATAATTAAATAATAGCATTCCCTAGCATCCAATCTATTAAAAGTATATCATGTATATTAAGTTTTCAGTAATTTGTACACGCGTTTCATGTATATGTTGGGAAAAATTCCGGGATATTTCGGAACGGAACGGGTTCGGAACGGAAAAACTAGCATAATACGGAACGGAACACAACCTGTAACGGAAAAAATACTTTACTCCTTTGTTCCGAACGGTGTCAGTTCAAATGTTCCGATGTCCCGACAGCCGGAACGGAACCGGGAACAATATTATTTGTAGGTTTCGGAACGGAACGGAATTTCGTACGGAACAAAAATGTTGAACACGTTGGAAGCTCTATTTGTGATACTTACTGAATTTGGGAAATAAGTAAAGTTGTTCAAATTCACATGTTTTTGCATATTAACGAATATTTTGGATTGAAAATTTGTTTAAACCAAAAAAACCTGGTTTAAACCAAAAAAACCTGGTTTAAACCAAAAAAACCTGGTTTAAACCAAAAAAACCTGGTTGTTTGGTTTTTTTGAAAAAAACCAAAAAAACCCCCAACCCTGTTTATAACGAAATCGGGAGCTTGGATTTTCTTCGGTATAATCATTGCATGTAGTTGAATATGCGTGTCCATCTTGGTACTCAAGTTAACAAAACGAGAGAAGCAGAAAATTGAAAGAATCGAGAAAAGATGTAGGTGTACTAATAACTAGCACTCCCTGCAGCCACAAACATTGCTGGTAAAAGAAATCTCTATACTATAATTTGAAGATGATGGTGACAGTGGAAGTGGGGACATTTTTAGGGGCGAAGCGAAGCGAGAGTCCCTATTGCGAAGGTCGGGCTGTCTGGCTGTCTGCCTGTCTGTAGAGGTTGTCTTGTCCGCACGATATCTGCAGAACCATTGCTACTACACACTACAAAATTTTTACATGGACAGATCATGCAAAAAGGAAGAACCCTATTGTTTTTGAAGGACATCGTGTCATTCGTTTGACCTCAGAAAATTAAATGGGGTCACGTATAAATAGTATCTGTAATACATATGTTCAGATTGGGGAGCTTGCACCACCTATTGTAGGATTTGTTGTTTACATTGAATTGTGTGTTCTAGGGACCGCTAGAGGTCGGGGGTACTTGTACATGGTTTTTTAAAAATTGAATATGAAACGTTTTGCACGATTCATTATATGCGTACTGAATGTAATACTACATACAAGGAAGCACATGTATAAATCATTTTTTAAAGCGAAGCGCTTTTGTAAAATTGCTCGTTTTTGATTTTGTCCTTCTAAAGGCTCCCGCACGGGACAAGATACAACCGCCGGACCAGCAGCAAACGACCTGTTGGGTCCTGGACTTGGGAATAACGCCTTTACTTTTTCAATTTTCAAAATTTCATGAAATTTCATAAAATTTCGAAAATTCCCCGAATTCACTTAAAAATCTAATTTAACCGTACAAACGAATTCGTTGATCACAAAAGTCGTGGAAAATACCTTTCCCACCCAAATTTCCTGAAATTTCGAAAATATTCCGAATTTACGTAAAATTCTGATTTAACCGCTCGAAAGAATTCCTTGATCAATAATATCGTCAAAAATACCTTCCTCGCCACAATATTCAAAATTTTATGAAATTTCGAAAAAACTTCGAATTGACGTGAAAACCTGGGTTAACCACAGGAACTAGATTTTAATTCGTTGAGCACTAAGGTCGTAAAAAATACCTTCCCTGCCTTGAAATCCGGCTTCGCTTTTGTTGCAATCGATGAATCGATTGCAGTTTTGGATTTTTTTCTTTTGCCCCAGTTAACATTTTTGCTTAGTACATATAACTGTGACCAGTACGGGGGGAATTTAAATACACGTTTCCTTGTACACACCACATTATTGTTACCGCACTTGTTGCCACATTCCGCCGGCGCTTCGCCCCCTGGTGACTTAGCAACTTAGCACGTAGTACTGATCACAGATGATTTTTAAATCTTCGCTCTCTCTTAAACGCACTTTTTAGGTTTGCGAGTACACATTGCCAAAAGCATTTTTGTAGCATGTAGCATGCTATATGTAATGCAATGGGAGAGCACACGGCATGCAGCACGCTTTGGCTTCAGCTAGAATTGTCGCTCCGCGTTCTCTACCATTGCATTACATAGAAATAATGCTTCCACTTCCATCGACGCAGGCGGTGGCTATGCCGCTCGTGTTAATTAAGAGGGCGTGAAATAGTTCTATGCTGTCAATACTCCATAAAACGTAAATTTAAAGATATGATTGCATCTCCACTTGTTTACATCAAAAGAGATACTGATACTACTGATTGACTCATACTGATAAGTTGTGTACATATAATGTAGGTTTTAGGAAGACACTCGTATTGTATTACACTCGGGAAAATAAGAGGTTAATCTACTAGATTCCGTTATATTTTCAACTTAAGAATAGGAAAAAATAATCACGTAGAAATAATAATCTCAGTGCGTCATGTTAACGCCATGGATATTGCAACTACAGTCCCATTTATCACTAGGCAATTCAACAGGAAAAACTTTTGACTGGGGATTGCCTCGTTTACAATGTACTTAAGTGTTCTGCAAGTTAAAATAATCTCAACCGAAAACTTAAAACCCTAGTCGAAATAAAGTCAACCGAAAGTACGAAATCCTGTGAAATTTTACGTAGGTTTTCAAATTCCGCTATTTTTCGGTCAAATTTTCGGTAAGGTGATATGATGGTAAAACTTCTGAGTATAGGGTGTAAGGTTGAGCATATTGGGGGAGGGGGTAAAACCTTTGAGTACGGGGGTACGATTGAACACCGGGAGGTAAAGATTGTTGAAATGGGGATAAGGTTGAACATGGGGGGAGGGGTAAACCTTTTGGGTAAAATTGTAATGTGCGTAATGTGGGGGTAATGATGTGCCAAGAGGGGGAACACAATTTGTTGGGGGATATCATATTCGAAGTAACGTTAATGTTGGGGGGGAGGTAATAGGGGTACTGTAATACATATATTTAAGAGATACCCAATAAGTAGGAATCCCTCTAAGTGGTCCAATAGTACACCTAAATTAATCTTTGTCGTTATGCTGCCGTATTTTGTTGAAGAAACACCAACAATTCTACCGTCTTGGTCTACCGAAAATGATCCTATGACGTTTATCAATAAAAAATCTACCCAGACTATTCTTCCCAAATATAGGATCTTGTCATGGCTCATATTTGCTCTTATTTTAACTTGTGGTGTCAATAACTTGTAAGCTGCTGCTAATTTATAAACTGAAGCGACTTTGAATAATATTGCATAAATATCTGTGGGTTACTCTGAAGCATATACTGGTTTTTCTATGAACTATAAATGAGTTTTTTTAATAATTAATTTGAGGTATACCTGGTAAAATTGTTGGTGGATTGTTTTGATGCGTATTATGAGCGCGCATTAATGAGGAATTACGCTGATGTTGTCGGCTTAGCTCATTCACAACTTTAGAAGTTGAGGTTGTTGAGTTCGCAAAGATCGCGTCATTTAAGGATTCCGGTGTGGAAGAAGAAACTCGAATGGTGAGCAAAAATATGAAGGCTGAAAAACAATACTTGAAACTTTTACTCTCATGGCAATGTTGGAACCCATACTTAGTGGCTGATTTGCACCTTGGTGGACTGTGGAACATGTTGAACAACGTCAGCCATTTCAAATCTTGACCTTTTGAATCGGATTCATGCCATGTGCCACATCTGTCTTGATTATTAGAAGCACGACACATTCTTGGGAGGCTGTAAATAAGAAAGAAAATGCACATCAGATACTTGAAAATTCTTAACTCCGAAGAAACAACCAGATATGGGTTATAGTGTGCTAAAAATTAGTCACAGTTTCACATAATGTTCAATCACATACATAACACAATTAGTATTTACTGAAAATAAAATAAAAGCAAGAGGAATTTGTTCCAGCAATTCAACATAAGGTAGTTTTCCGCGACGGATAACTTTAAGTGATTCATGTCGGTTCTACCTTTAAATGAGCTTAAAAGTAGTTCAACTTGCCTCTTCACCAATGATCTGGTTATATCTGTATGTAGGTTTTCGGTAGCTATAGTCACCACACGTTCGACAGTTATTTCCCTTTTTGTTCACACGTTATTCAACTAACTGGAGACGCCGGACGGTAAATTTTCGATTTCGTACTTCAACTTATTTCGTCAGAGAGTACGAATAACAAAACAAGGAACTAACTGGAGACGCCGGAAGGTAAATAATTACTGTGGGAATATGTTTCAATGTAGCTGAACCATTATCAGCTTGTCAATCAAATTGATCAACAGTTACAAATTTCCTATTCCTTTGACATGGGATTTTTTCATGTCATGCTGAAAATAAACCTTACTCATCATCCGAATAATGTTTCAGGCTGGTCCGCAACTTATTCCACAATTTTACGAACCTTATAAACTTATAAAACTTATACAGCGAAAGTGACGTCACTTTTCGCTACTTTATAAGTTTACGGAATGAACGAAACTTATACGGCAGCTCTACACGTTCCATAAGTTATGGAGTGATGTCATGATCACGTGCGTAGCGAAAAGTGACGTCACTTTCGCTGTATAAGTTTTATAAGTTTCCCTCATTTAAAGGGTGCGCTAACTCCCTAATAAAACAAAGCAAGATGGAAAAATCATTGCGTAGCGATGATTACCCTGGCCTCGAAAGGGTCTTGTCGCGAAGGGCAGCGCACAAAAGTGGTAGGATTCTGAGGGGTGTGTCATGACCCCTGACCTAATGTTTATGTGTAGATGCTCCCCACTCCCTGTAAATACTTTCAGATTGGACGTACGTACGTATATGCACATGTAGCATACCTAATCATTAAATGATCAATTTCGGTCGATGGAACCGCTGAACCGATTTCGACCAAAATCAATACCATAATAGCCACGACCTAATATTTATGCAGGGTTTTCCAATTGAAAATGCCATGGAATTTTTGGGATAATCCGCGTAGGGCAGGCATTTTGGGCATATTCAATCATTTCTTGGGATACTTCTGCCTGGACGCTATCTATTATTTTTTCGGCAAGGTAAATTTCGATGCGTGTTTTGTTTGAACCAACGCAAATATCTTTATAATTACATACCTGAAATTTCATTAATTGTAACGTGTCGCGTGTCTTGATTCACTATACTAAAATTTTTATTATCATTATTTAAAATTTCATTCCATTTTCTTAATTTTAACTTGAGATTCAATCACGATACCTCTAATCAATGACAATATTCAGCTTCATTGGTTAGACATTGGTAATTATTTTCATAACAAGCAGTTGGATAAATAAATAAAGTGGCGTGCTCGCACGAAAGTTTAAAAGCCCCAGTGGAGGTAAAACGGGATTATCCAAATTTAGTACCACAATGTGTATTGCTCTGGACATCGATGTGACCTAAGTAATCGCTTTAAAGTTTAAGTTCACAAGAATCCGCGTTGGTCAAATCATCCTCAACAAAGCCAGAACCGAGTTCATCAAAACAAATTAGACTTGATTATCGTGTGCATAAAGTATCACTGCAATCCCCGAATTGGAAAAAAATATTTAGATGACGACGAAAATAAAATTATAGTTTTACTTTTCAGGCGTCCGAAGTAGTGTTTCTTGTCAATTGCAAGTTAACCGCAATTACTAATTAAACTTCCAAGTTCGGTTCAATTCCGGTTATTTTACACCAGGGAATTGCAATTGTAAGTATACATAAATTGCAATTACAAAAGCATTAAATACTCGCAATTACCGGTTAAGCACAACTGAAATTGCAAGAAATTCAATTTATTGCAATTACAAGTGCTTGCACTGCAAAAAGTTGCAATTTAAAAAATACTTACCAATTTAATTGCAACTTGCAACCGTTCCAAATTTGAGCGCAAAATTCTACAAAATTCCTCAATAAGTCATTCCGCCCTAATAACTAATGCACATAATAAACACGAGTATTGTCTCAAAGGGCGTAATTACGGTATTGACTGTACAATTTCGTCATGAAATGACATTTTCAGGGCATTTTCAAGCGGGCAGGCATAAAACTGAGGGCATTTTCATTTGACCAACCCTGTATTTATGTGTGCAAAGTGTGGTTCAAATCAGTTAACACGTTCGTGAGTTATCACGAGGACGGACACATAGAAGATACACGGACAATTCTGGTCTTTGCATTAGGGCGCTAGGGCTGCCCTAAAAAATGGAAACCAGAAGGAACGAGTAAGTGCGAACTCTGCAATACAAATGCAACTTCTACCAGAGATATCCAAACAAAATATCCTTCATTCAAACCTTCGATGGCAATTTTTTTGAAAAAATGCATTCCTTCGTCCATATATTAAATGATAAATTGAATAAAAATAGAATTGATGATGATTAAAATATAATGCCTTCCCTCAGCCTTATTTCGCTTATTAATTTAATATGCCTCCTACCTAAAAACCACCCTTCCTTCCCATTCAGCCTTCCAGGGGTCGGATTTTTGTAGGAAGACGGGAAGAATCTTCCCAGGGAAAAAATATTTCTGGCAGGGAAAATCTCAAAGGGAAGGGATTTATTTTTACGAACAGGGATTTTTAAAATCGTTGACCTTTTTTTGGCAGGGATTTTCCAATTTGTTGACGGGTTTCAGGGAAATTTGTTAAGCAAACAGGGATTTTTGGCTTGATTGGCCAAATTTGGCAGGGTTTTCACGTCTTGTAAGAGATTTTTTTGTGGAAACGGATTTTGAAAATCGTTGACCTTTTTTTCAGCAGGGATTTTTGAAATCGTTGAGGACCTACCCGCAGCGAGATAATAGTCAGCAGGGAAATTCAGAAATAATCTTCCAGGGAGATTTACAAAAATCCGACCCCTGCTTCATAACACGAAATACCATAGCAATGCATTTAAACAACCCTTTTTCAGGCCAAACACCTGAAAATCAGCAATACAATTCAAAATTGCATGATTCCTAGGTATTTTTCATTAAACAAACGTACTCAAGTTCGTCCGAAGCATAAATTCCATGAGTAAACAATAAGCGGTTAAGATTCCTTATTGTGCATATAATTATGTACAGTGAAACCTGTATATAATGGCCGTTCATATAATGGTTTCCTGTCAATAGTGGTCAAGTTTTGATTCCCGGTCCCACCTCCTATCCTTTATCATAGGGAATTCCCTCTATATAATGGTTTTCTATATAGTGGTAACCTGCTCATAGTGGTCTAATGACCAATCCCCTTCAGTTAAAAATACAGCTTGGAGTACCTGTATATAGTGGTCCACCAGTCAGAACGAAGGGATATAACTCGCGCAACCCCAAACCAATGACACAACTGCTTGAATTTAGTTCAATTATACATTTGAACCACGTTTTTATTTGCAGCGGTTTTATATTGTATGTATATGTATTAAATGTTAACTCATTGATTCCATTATATTTAAGTACTGTGCTTCTGGCTGGTGAATTGAAGTATTTTCAATTAGTTCTTGTTTTAATTTATGTGCTTTTAATCATTTTAAAATAAAAACTTCTTGTTTTGTAAGTTTTCGAATAATCTAGTAATGATTATACAGAAGTTACAGTCCTCACACCTGTCTCAAGACACGGTGTGCAATGGTGTTATCAATAATTACAATATTCATTGCAAAAAATTCAAAGTCTGAAGCAGAAAAATATCAGCTATTATTTTAAAAAAGTATTAAACTGCTGATTTTCAATAACTCATGCAATTAAAACTTGCAAGGATTCGTGCTGGTATGCCTCTATATATATGTGTTTATATAGTAACTTCTGACCACTATATGTTTATACAGTGGTCCCTGTCTATAGTGGTCAAATTTGGGCGTCCCTAGGAAAACCATTATATACAGGTTTTACTGTATATCATGCATTTGCAGTGTTTTTAGTAGCACTCTCATTATTTTATCTGTGACGATCTATTACCGTTAATTGTACGCGCGAAGCCTTTTAAATAGCAGAGGGCTACTTTACAGACGTCTTTCCTTGGCCTACCGTTTTCTGTTAATATTAGGAAGCCTTTATTCAGCATCCCCGAATTAATTCAGCCCCTGCCTTCCCTTCCCAACTCTCTGGAAAATTGATCTTCCGCCTTCAATGAAGCCTTCATTGAAGACTAGCCTTCGACTTTGGACATGACTTCTACTGTATATGCCTTCATTACAACAGGGGTCGGATTTTTGTAAATCTCCCTGGAAGATTATTTCTGAATTTCCCTGCTGACTATTATCTCGCTGCGGGTAGGTCCTCAACGATTTCAAAAATCCCTGCTGAAAAAAAGGTCAACGATTTTCAAAATCCGTTTCCACAAAAAAATCTCTTACAAGACGTGAAAACCCTGCCAAATTTGGCCAATCAAGCCAAAAATCCCTGTTTGCTTAACAAATTTCCCTGAAACCCGTCAACAAATTGGAAAATCCCTGCCAAAAAAAGGTCAACGATTTTAAAAATCCCTGTTCGTAAAAATAAATCCCTTCCCTTTGAGATTTTCCCTGCCAGAAATATTTTTTCCCTGGGAAGATTCTTCCCGTCTTCCTACAAAAATCCGACCCCTGCATTACAAGAGTGGAAGGCAATTATACTTGAACTTATTAGCGACGCTTACACAAAAGAAGACTGCAGAAAACAGCTATACAACATCGCCGCCGAAAAACATCTTCGCACAACTATGTTTTCTGGTGCTACTAAACTGCACAAGGGTGCCAAGTACCGAATGCCGAACGTTAGCACATATAAGGGGCAGCAGTAGAAAAGATTCATTTCCCCAATTATTTCCAAATTTTTTTCCAGCTATTCAAAATTTGTTATCCCGCTGGCTCAGAAACTCTGAGTACAGTGGTCCAGGAAGTGGAACAAAGTCCGCAGTTTTTTGGAGCATCAGTTCATTTCAAAGTTCAAAATGTGTTTTCCAAACATATTTTAGTTTTATTTGGTTGTAAGTTTTATGGTATTCCGTTGAGCTATTCCACAGGTCACTATGTTGAGTGCTGCGAGTATCACCAGCAAGCTCACAGAACAAGGTTAGGGAATTTCCAGTAGCAAAGATTTGACAAAGGAGAGATTGATTTCGACTGATTTTGCCATTTTTTCATGCACGATCTGGGTTTTATAAAAATACTCATTGCAGCAAATTTTTGGGGTCGCAACATGTCAAACCAATGCAACTACGATAATTCGTGCAAAATGTTCACATCCTTTGGGAAATTATTTTGATGTGCGCTTGTTAACTACGAGTTACTTCTAGTGATGTATACTAAATGAAAATTGCGATACAATCAAAATAAGGTAAGGTTCTGCATCGGATCGGACATATATTCGATCGCAGACAGATCGGATCAGACACGGATAGGATAAAATCAAAGATTTACAAAACTTATCCGACGCGTATGATGCTAATTTTGTAACCGAGGAATATTGACGGATAAGATAAGATTACGGCATTGCGACTATCTGTAGCTGGCATCCTGTTGACCATTATAACCAAATTTTGCTCATTTCTGACTAAGAGCATGCTGTGTATGGTTATGAAGTGCAGCCGGATGGTTGACCACTAGTGCATCGCATGGGTACGGGTAGTACCTGAGTATTTGGGTACAGGTACAGGTCCAGGTCCGAAATGGGTACTCTGTTTA
>CAMXBY010000014.1:0-32268 GCA_947179485.1 Allacma fusca | reverse complement strand
GGCAAGTCAATTACTTAAATACATGTGCAATCAGTAACTTTCATAGTAAATCAAACTACATCAGGATTTTACTATTTATCAGTCACACACACCTCAACATTTGGTCCTTTTCGAACCGGATAGTGTCTGAATCATATTTTTACTGAGGAGTTATTGTGGTGACTGACACAATGGATGTTCTACTCGCAAGAAGAAAGTTGCTGAAGTCAAAGTTAACAAGAGTAAAGGCAAAGGTTGATCATGAGGCGGCACAACTGTGGAATGCGGCTACAGCTGGTATCTTTGATCATCAAATATCGGATATGTGGAAGGAGTTCAACTCATTATTTGAAGAAATTATGTCTTCATGCTCGGAGGAGGAGGAGGAAGTTCATCTTCAACAATATGATGAAATAGCGGATCGGTTCGATGAAGTTAAGGTGGCAGTGAAGCGCATCATCGGAAGGATGTCTGGCACTGAACCTCAAGCATCGAAAAGGAGGATGTCGGCTGATGGAGCATCGGAGCATGCTGTGACGGTGAAGTTACCAAAATTGGAGACGCTAACATTTTCTGGTAGTATGTTGGAGTGGACTTCATTCAGGGACCTATTTATGTCAAGTATTCATAATCATCCGACACTTAGGGGCGCAGAGAAATTAAGTTATCTCAAAGGTTGTCTGAAGGGAAGTCCAGCAGAATTGTTGCAGCCGTTTTCAATTTCTGATGCAAACTATGAAGAAGCATGGGCCACATTAAACAGAAGATACCATAACACGCGTGAGTTAATTAAAACTCATTTAAATCGACTAATCGATATGCCTATTCTGGAAAGAGAATCAGGAATCGAGCTGCGGAGGATGGTGGATATTGCTTCATCGGTAGTGAGAGCACTAAGGGCACTGGAAAGGCCGATTGATGAAGATAGTGACTTGGCAATGTTACTCATCACTACAAAGTTGGACAACGAAACACATAAGTTGTGGGAAACGAAAATTGGACGGGAAAGAATTCCAAAGATGGCGGAGCTGATTGAGTTCCTGGATGATCGTGCTGTTATTCTGTGCTCATCGGAATTTGGAAAGAAGTTGCCAATCAGTGAAACTATGCCGGAAAAGCAGCAGGGCAGCAGCAAGAAAATTGTGCATGCTCATCATACGAATGTCAATGCTTGCTGTCTATTATGCTCAAGTAAGGAGCACCTGATTGGGGACTGCGAAGCATTTTTAAAAATGACGGTTGCAGACAGAAGGGCAAAGGTAGTAGAATTGAAGTTATGCTACAAATGCATGCGAGCGGGTCATTTGGCAACGAAGTGTTTTAGCAGTACAACATGCAGCATTTGTCAAGGAGCGCATCACTCACTTTTACACATACGGAGGAATTCGGGAACCGATGTCAGGACAGAATCGGTGACAGCACATATTGGAATTAGTTCTGTATCGGCAACATCAAAGAAAGGATTGATGGCTACTGCAACGATTGCTGTTGAAGATAACAAAGGAAGGTTGCAAGAGTTCAGAGCACTCCTTGATCCAGGCTCCGATGTCAGTTTTGTTTCGGAGAGAGCAGCAAAATCTTTGAAGTTAGAACGGAAGATTTGTGATGTTAATATTTCTGGAGTTGGAGAATCGAAAGCGGGAATTTCCAATTCTTCGATCACACTTGGGTTAAGATCAAACCAAGAAGATGATTTCGAGATGAAAGTCAATGCATACATTCTTCCCAAGGTTACAACGATGTTACCGAAGCGAAAAGTTAATGAAGATAAAGTAAGCCATTTAAGAGGTTTGCCTTTAGCAGATCCTGGATTTATGGTACCGGGATACATCGATATACTTTTGGGGGCTGATGTATTCTTCGATGTAATGAGATGTGGAAGAGTAACCGGAGCGAAGGGTAACCCAATCGGACTATTTACTGTATGGGGTTATACAGTCGGAGGAATGTGTCCATCACAATCAATCAACAGCGATACATCAGAGTGACCAATTTTATTTCACGATGGGCGGTAGTGTTGAAATAGTTATTTCAAGATGGGCGGAATGTTGAGAAGTGAAATGGCATAGTTTTGCTACTGTGTAGCAGTAGTAATTGTTACTGCTATTATTTTTAATTGAAGAAAGTGAAATTATTTTATTTAGCTATTTTTGTCATTTCTAAGTTATTTGACAATAGCAAAAGTATTGAATATTACTTTCATAGTAATAATTGTAAGGCAAGTATTATGAAATGTAGTATAGCAAGCTTATGTTATATATTAGTACATTGATCTGGTTAAGATGCAATGATGAATAACGCTTGTAACAGAATGCATTAAGACACGGAACTGTTAACATCTCAATAAATACTCTTGTTAATCTTTAGAATAGTAATTCTTGTATTCGGGCAAGTCAATTACTTAAATACATGTGCAATCAGTAACTTTCATAGTAAATCAAACTACATCAGGATTTTACTATTTATCAGTCACACACACCTCAACATTTGGTCCTTTTCGAACCGGATAGTGTCTGAATCATATTTTTACTGAGGAGTTATTGTGGTGACTGACACAATGGATGTTCTACTCGCAAGAAGAAAGTTGCTGAAGTCAAAGTTAACAAGAGTAAAGGCAAAGGTTGATCATGAGGCGGCACAACTGTGGAATGCGGCTACAGCTGGTATCTTTGATCATCAAATATCGGATATGTGGAAGGAGTTCAACTCATTATTTGAAGAAATTATGTCTTCATGCTCGGAGGAGGAGGAGGAAGTTCATCTTCAACAATATGATGAAATAGCGGATCGGTTCGATGAAGTTAAGGTGGCAGTGAAGCGCATCATCGGAAGGATGTCTGGCACTGAACCTCAAGCATCGAAAAGGAGGATGTCGGCTGATGGAGCATCGGAGCATGCTGTGACGGTGAAGTTACCAAAATTGGAGACGCTAACATTTTCTGGTAGTATGTTGGAGTGGACTTCATTCAGGGACCTATTTATGTCAAGTATTCATAATCATCCGACACTTAGGGGCGCAGAGAAATTAAGTTATCTCAAAGGTTGTCTGAAGGGAAGTCCAGCAGAATTGTTGCAGCCGTTTTCAATTTCTGATGCAAACTATGAAGAAGCATGGGCCACATTAAACAGAAGATACCATAACACGCGTGAGTTAATTAAAACTCATTTAAATCGACTAATCGATATGCCTATTCTGGAAAGAGAATCAGGAATCGAGCTGCGGAGGATGGTGGATATTGCTTCATCGGTAGTGAGAGCACTAAGGGCACTGGAAAGGCCGATTGATGAAGATAGTGACTTGGCAATGTTACTCATCACTACAAAGTTGGACAACGAAACACATAAGTTGTGGGAAACGAAAATTGGACGGGAAAGAATTCCAAAGATGGCGGAGCTGATTGAGTTCCTGGATGATCGTGCTGTTATTCTGTGCTCATCGGAATTTGGAAAGAAGTTGCCAATCAGTGAAACTATGCCGGAAAAGCAGCAGGGCAGCAGCAAGAAAATTGTGCATGCTCATCATACGAATGTCAATGCTTGCTGTCTATTATGCTCAAGTAAGGAGCACCTGATTGGGGACTGCGAAGCATTTTTAAAAATGACGGTTGCAGACAGAAGGGCAAAGGTAGTAGAATTGAAGTTATGCTACAAATGCATGCGAGCGGGTCATTTGGCAACGAAGTGTTTTAGCAGTACAACATGCAGCATTTGTCAAGGAGCGCATCACTCACTTTTACACATACGGAGGAATTCGGGAACCGATGTCAGGACAGAATCGGTGACAGCACATATTGGAATTAGTTCTGTATCGGCAACATCAAAGAAAGGATTGATGGCTACTGCAACGATTGCTGTTGAAGATAACAAAGGAAGGTTGCAAGAGTTCAGAGCACTCCTTGATCCAGGCTCCGATGTCAGTTTTGTTTCGGAGAGAGCAGCAAAATCTTTGAAGTTAGAACGGAAGATTTGTGATGTTAATATTTCTGGAGTTGGAGAATCGAAAGCGGGAATTTCCAATTCTTCGATCACACTTGGGTTAAGATCAAACCAAGAAGATGATTTCGAGATGAAAGTCAATGCATACATTCTTCCCAAGGTTACAACGATGTTACCGAAGCGAAAAGTTAATGAAGATAAAGTAAGCCATTTAAGAGGTTTGCCTTTAGCAGATCCTGGATTTATGGTACCGGGATACATCGATATACTTTTGGGGGCTGATGTATTCTTCGATGTAATGAGATGTGGAAGAGTAACCGGAGCGAAGGGTAACCCAATCGGACTATTTACTGTATGGGGTTATACAGTCGGAGGAATGTGTCCATCACAATCAATCAACAGCGATACATCAGAGTGACCAATTTTATTTCACGATGGGCGGTAGTGTTGAAATAGTTATTTCAAGATGGGCGGAATGTTGAGAAGTGAAATGGCATAGTTTTGCTACTGTGTAGCAGTAGTAATTGTTACTGCTATTATTTTTAATTGAAGAAAGTGAAATTATTTTATTTAGCTATTTTTGTCATTTCTAAGTTATTTGACAATAGCAAAAGTATTGAATATTACTTTCATAGTAATAATTGTAAGGCAAGTATTATGAAATGTAGTATAGCAAGCTTATGTTATATATTAGTACATTGATCTGGTTAAGATGCAATGATGAATAACGCTTGTAACAGAATGCATTAAGACACGGAACTGTTAACATCTCAATAAATACTCTTGTTAATCTTTAGAATAGTAATTCTTGTATTCGGGCAAGTCAATTACTTAAATACATGTGCAATCAGTAACTTTCATAGTAAATCAAACTACATCAGGATTTTACTATTTATCAGTCACACACACCTCAACATTTGGTCCTTTTCGAACCGGATAGTGTCTGAATCATATTTTTACTGAGGAGTTATTGTGGTGACTGACACAATGGATGTTCTACTCGCAAGAAGAAAGTTGCTGAAGTCAAAGTTAACAAGAGTAAAGGCAAAGGTTGATCATGAGGCGGCACAACTGTGGAATGCGGCTACAGCTGGTATCTTTGATCATCAAATATCGGATATGTGGAAGGAGTTCAACTCATTATTTGAAGAAATTATGTCTTCATGCTCGGAGGAGGAGGAGGAAGTTCATCTTCAACAATATGATGAAATAGCGGATCGGTTCGATGAAGTTAAGGTGGCAGTGAAGCGCATCATCGGAAGGATGTCTGGCACTGAACCTCAAGCATCGAAAAGGAGGATGTCGGCTGATGGAGCATCGGAGCATGCTGTGACGGTGAAGTTACCAAAATTGGAGACGCTAACATTTTCTGGTAGTATGTTGGAGTGGACTTCATTCAGGGACCTATTTATGTCAAGTATTCATAATCATCCGACACTTAGGGGCGCAGAGAAATTAAGTTATCTCAAAGGTTGTCTGAAGGGAAGTCCAGCAGAATTGTTGCAGCCGTTTTCAATTTCTGATGCAAACTATGAAGAAGCATGGGCCACATTAAACAGAAGATACCATAACACGCGTGAGTTAATTAAAACTCATTTAAATCGACTAATCGATATGCCTATTCTGGAAAGAGAATCAGGAATCGAGCTGCGGAGGATGGTGGATATTGCTTCATCGGTAGTGAGAGCACTAAGGGCACTGGAAAGGCCGATTGATGAAGATAGTGACTTGGCAATGTTACTCATCACTACAAAGTTGGACAACGAAACACATAAGTTGTGGGAAACGAAAATTGGACGGGAAAGAATTCCAAAGATGGCGGAGCTGATTGAGTTCCTGGATGATCGTGCTGTTATTCTGTGCTCATCGGAATTTGGAAAGAAGTTGCCAATCAGTGAAACTATGCCGGAAAAGCAGCAGGGCAGCAGCAAGAAAATTGTGCATGCTCATCATACGAATGTCAATGCTTGCTGTCTATTATGCTCAAGTAAGGAGCACCTGATTGGGGACTGCGAAGCATTTTTAAAAATGACGGTTGCAGACAGAAGGGCAAAGGTAGTAGAATTGAAGTTATGCTACAAATGCATGCGAGCGGGTCATTTGGCAACGAAGTGTTTTAGCAGTACAACATGCAGCATTTGTCAAGGAGCGCATCACTCACTTTTACACATACGGAGGAATTCGGGAACCGATGTCAGGACAGAATCGGTGACAGCACATATTGGAATTAGTTCTGTATCGGCAACATCAAAGAAAGGATTGATGGCTACTGCAACGATTGCTGTTGAAGATAACAAAGGAAGGTTGCAAGAGTTCAGAGCACTCCTTGATCCAGGCTCCGATGTCAGTTTTGTTTCGGAGAGAGCAGCAAAATCTTTGAAGTTAGAACGGAAGATTTGTGATGTTAATATTTCTGGAGTTGGAGAATCGAAAGCGGGAATTTCCAATTCTTCGATCACACTTGGGTTAAGATCAAACCAAGAAGATGATTTCGAGATGAAAGTCAATGCATACATTCTTCCCAAGGTTACAACGATGTTACCGAAGCGAAAAGTTAATGAAGATAAAGTAAGCCATTTAAGAGGTTTGCCTTTAGCAGATCCTGGATTTATGGTACCGGGATACATCGATATACTTTTGGGGGCTGATGTATTCTTCGATGTAATGAGATGTGGAAGAGTAACCGGAGCGAAGGGTAACCCAATCGGACTATTTACTGTATGGGGTTATACAGTCGGAGGAATGTGTCCATCACAATCAATCAACAGCGATACATCAGAGTGACCAATTTTATTTCACGATGGGCGGTAGTGTTGAAATAGTTATTTCAAGATGGGCGGAATGTTGAGAAGTGAAATGGCATAGTTTTGCTACTGTGTAGCAGTAGTAATTGTTACTGCTATTATTTTTAATTGAAGAAAGTGAAATTATTTTATTTAGCTATTTTTGTCATTTCTAAGTTATTTGACAATAGCAAAAGTATTGAATATTACTTTCATAGTAATAATTGTAAGGCAAGTATTATGAAATGTAGTATAGCAAGCTTATGTTATATATTAGTACATTGATCTGGTTAAGATGCAATGATGAATAACGCTTGTAACAGAATGCATTAAGACACGGAACTGTTAACATCTCAATAAATACTCTTGTTAATCTTTAGAATAGTAATTCTTGTATTCGGGCAAGTCAATTACTTAAATACATGTGCAATCAGTAACTTTCATAGTAAATCAAACTACATCAGGATTTTACTATTTATCAGTCACACACACCTCAACATTTGGTCCTTTTCGAACCGGATAGTGTCTGAATCATATTTTTACTGAGGAGTTATTGTGGTGACTGACACAATGGATGTTCTACTCGCAAGAAGAAAGTTGCTGAAGTCAAAGTTAACAAGAGTAAAGGCAAAGGTTGATCATGAGGCGGCACAACTGTGGAATGCGGCTACAGCTGGTATCTTTGATCATCAAATATCGGATATGTGGAAGGAGTTCAACTCATTATTTGAAGAAATTATGTCTTCATGCTCGGAGGAGGAGGAGGAAGTTCATCTTCAACAATATGATGAAATAGCGGATCGGTTCGATGAAGTTAAGGTGGCAGTGAAGCGCATCATCGGAAGGATGTCTGGCACTGAACCTCAAGCATCGAAAAGGAGGATGTCGGCTGATGGAGCATCGGAGCATGCTGTGACGGTGAAGTTACCAAAATTGGAGACGCTAACATTTTCTGGTAGTATGTTGGAGTGGACTTCATTCAGGGACCTATTTATGTCAAGTATTCATAATCATCCGACACTTAGGGGCGCAGAGAAATTAAGTTATCTCAAAGGTTGTCTGAAGGGAAGTCCAGCAGAATTGTTGCAGCCGTTTTCAATTTCTGATGCAAACTATGAAGAAGCATGGGCCACATTAAACAGAAGATACCATAACACGCGTGAGTTAATTAAAACTCATTTAAATCGACTAATCGATATGCCTATTCTGGAAAGAGAATCAGGAATCGAGCTGCGGAGGATGGTGGATATTGCTTCATCGGTAGTGAGAGCACTAAGGGCACTGGAAAGGCCGATTGATGAAGATAGTGACTTGGCAATGTTACTCATCACTACAAAGTTGGACAACGAAACACATAAGTTGTGGGAAACGAAAATTGGACGGGAAAGAATTCCAAAGATGGCGGAGCTGATTGAGTTCCTGGATGATCGTGCTGTTATTCTGTGCTCATCGGAATTTGGAAAGAAGTTGCCAATCAGTGAAACTATGCCGGAAAAGCAGCAGGGCAGCAGCAAGAAAATTGTGCATGCTCATCATACGAATGTCAATGCTTGCTGTCTATTATGCTCAAGTAAGGAGCACCTGATTGGGGACTGCGAAGCATTTTTAAAAATGACGGTTGCAGACAGAAGGGCAAAGGTAGTAGAATTGAAGTTATGCTACAAATGCATGCGAGCGGGTCATTTGGCAACGAAGTGTTTTAGCAGTACAACATGCAGCATTTGTCAAGGAGCGCATCACTCACTTTTACACATACGGAGGAATTCGGGAACCGATGTCAGGACAGAATCGGTGACAGCACATATTGGAATTAGTTCTGTATCGGCAACATCAAAGAAAGGATTGATGGCTACTGCAACGATTGCTGTTGAAGATAACAAAGGAAGGTTGCAAGAGTTCAGAGCACTCCTTGATCCAGGCTCCGATGTCAGTTTTGTTTCGGAGAGAGCAGCAAAATCTTTGAAGTTAGAACGGAAGATTTGTGATGTTAATATTTCTGGAGTTGGAGAATCGAAAGCGGGAATTTCCAATTCTTCGATCACACTTGGGTTAAGATCAAACCAAGAAGATGATTTCGAGATGAAAGTCAATGCATACATTCTTCCCAAGGTTACAACGATGTTACCGAAGCGAAAAGTTAATGAAGATAAAGTAAGCCATTTAAGAGGTTTGCCTTTAGCAGATCCTGGATTTATGGTACCGGGATACATCGATATACTTTTGGGGGCTGATGTATTCTTCGATGTAATGAGATGTGGAAGAGTAACCGGAGCGAAGGGTAACCCAATCGGACTATTTACTGTATGGGGTTATACAGTCGGAGGAATGTGTCCATCACAATCAATCAACAGCGATACATCAGAGTGACCAATTTTATTTCACGATGGGCGGTAGTGTTGAAATAGTTATTTCAAGATGGGCGGAATGTTGAGAAGTGAAATGGCATAGTTTTGCTACTGTGTAGCAGTAGTAATTGTTACTGCTATTATTTTTAATTGAAGAAAGTGAAATTATTTTATTTAGCTATTTTTGTCATTTCTAAGTTATTTGACAATAGCAAAAGTATTGAATATTACTTTCATAGTAATAATTGTAAGGCAAGTATTATGAAATGTAGTATAGCAAGCTTATGTTATATATTAGTACATTGATCTGGTTAAGATGCAATGATGAATAACGCTTGTAACAGAATGCATTAAGACACGGAACTGTTAACATCTCAATAAATACTCTTGTTAATCTTTAGAATAGTAATTCTTGTATTCGGGCAAGTCAATTACTTAAATACATGTGCAATCAGTAACTTTCATAGTAAATCAAACTACATCAGGATTTTACTATTTATCAGTCACACACACCTCAACAGGTGCCAATACAGCAATGACTTCATTGACAGCAAAAATATATATATTTTTTATCGTTTAATTTTGTGCAAGACACATCCAGAATATTTCATTTAATTTTACAAGTGAAATTCATACTACAACTAGGAATAATCAATTGATACCCACTTTACAGAAATAATACGTTTTGATTACAGAAGAAACATTGAAAAACGATAACAAAACAATCCCAATTGAACATAATAATCCTCATATCTTCTATTGAAAACTTGGCGCACCTTTATAGCATTACTATAGAATTTGGAAGCAACCATTTCAACCGCAAAGTAATGTGGACCCAAAATTACAATTTTTACAAGATGGGCAACAAAATCCCGGAAAAGCGGTGCGGACAAACAACTGTTCTGCAATATCGAAATGAAAACATTTCTTGAAATTATTTATAGCTCGGTATTAAAAATGATGACAAAGAAAGAATGACAGTTCACGCCAGAGTTGCTTCAAGTAAGTCTGTTATACTTATAGATATTTTTTTGATTGATGCGTGGTCCTGTTAATTCAATTTGTAAACTACTTCTAGGACTTTTCTAACTCAAGCCTGATGATGCAAATAAAAATGCGAAACTAGTCGCTTGAGTAAAATCACATCAGGGCGGTCCAATTCACATTTTTACCAGTGGTTGCCTTTGGAATATGATTATCAAATAAAGTAAACTCAATATTAGAAAGCAAATAAGAGCACATTTGTACATACCCAGTTCAATTTAATTCGCTTTAATAACAAACAATTCATGCTCTCCGTCATTATGCCGTGCCATGTCCTGTGCTTCGATAACACAATATCGGAATTCCTACATTGAGATTGCACTACGTATAATTACAATACATGCTGAGATAATCATATTTTATTACTAAATTTGTGTACGCGTCGGAAATCGGAATATCCACAAGAGCAAAGTTTTTAATGTTGGTACAGTCACGAGTTCATTGAAACAATAAAACATATTTTTTGGAAGGTTTAATTAATTTTGAAAATATTTCGCAAAACAGACCCAGAATAATATTATCATTGTGTGTATCATAGTGTCATTTCTCCTACGACTAAGAATAACCAATTGATAAACACTTTACACAAAAATACATATTGGTCATAGAAGAAACATTTAAGAACATCAACAAAACAATCGTGTTTAAACATAATGATCAACATACCTCATAATGCAACTTGCTACACCTTCATAGCATTACTACAGAATTTGGAAGCAACTGTTGTACTTGAAGTATTTCAGTCTCAGAGGACTCATCTTCATATGAAATTACAATTAAGTCAAGATGAGCGAGAAAATCTCAGAATATCAGTGTTCTGTAATAGTGCCCAGAAAATACTCAATGAAATTATTCGCCTCTGTAATGAATTTGGTATTTAGAATTAATATAATATTGCATAGGAAATTGGAGCACATTGAAACTTACCCATTCCAATTCAATTTGCTTTAATTTACGGATTCTGGCCAGGCAGTGTCTTATCCTGTCAGGATTGATACGAAATCTGATTCCAAACTTAATAACCTCCAATTCTACAAACAAAACAACATATTCAACGGGTCTCACTAAAACACTGGACCACTGAACTACTGAACTTTACCCTAAAACACTGAACAACTGAACTCACTAACTACTGAACCACTGAACTGCTGAACCCCCAACTACTGAACTGCTGAACCCCCAACTACTGAACCCCCAACTCCTGAACTACTGAACCCCCAACTACTGAACTACTGAACCCCCAACTACTGAACTGCTGAACCCCCTTTAGCTACTGAATCACTGACTGCTGACCTCCCCAAAAACACTGACCAGAACTGACATGGTGACTGCTGACCTCCCCCAAAACACTGACCAGAACTGAAATGGTGACTGCTGACCTCCCTCAAAACACTGACCAGAACTGACATGGTAACTGCTGAACTCCCTAGACATGCTTTTGTAAATTGTAGGTCTAGCCAAGCACTGTATATGAACTGATCTCCACAAGTATGCAAGTAACACGTACTCCTACTTGGGTGTGCTACGATGAGAAAGTTATTTTGCAACACTGTAAGCATATTTGTTGGGAAGAAATAGGTTGACTCAAATTTTGTAAATACAATTAATTACAATTAGCAAAAGTTAGGAAAAAATTGTGATTCCTGAAGAGTGGGGGGAATTGTATAACGTGTCCCCCGTGTCCCGCTCAATTGTCAATTTGTTCTAGCAAACCAATTCCTAACATTTAACGATTTGTACTGAACAGCTCTAATTTTTCTTGCATAAATACATTGCTTCATGCTGATGTTTTTAAGGTGTGCGCTTTGAATTACAAAACGTGAAATATGGTTCCCCGTGAAAGACAGTATAATTTATTACTGACCTACCCGTCTGTATCCTAAAATAATATGCACGCTATGCGCAAGACACTATGGATGTAAATTTTGTTAATTATGCTACGTAAACTGAAATTAGGTACGTAAGTGTTCGTTGTTATTTTAATTATTTTAATATTTTATATACTTTATTCTAATACATTTAGCAGTCATCAGTCAGTACCAGAAAGTGTTTTGGAAGTTATCAACAGTCAGCAGGTCAGTTCTGGTCAGTGTTTTGAAGGAGATCAGTAGTTGGGGTTCAGTAGTTGGTGTTCAGTAGTTGGGCATCAACAGTTCAATAGTTGGGGTTCAGTAGTTGGTGTTCAGTAGTTGGGCATCAACAGTTCAGTAGTTTGGTTCAGTAGTTGGGCATCAACAGTTCAGTAGTTTGGTTCAGTAGTTGGGCATCAACAGTTCAGTAGTTTGGTTCAGTAGTTGGGCATCCACAGTTCGGTAGTTTTGGTTTAGCAGTTCAGTATTTGTGGTTCAGTAGTTGGGGTTCAGTAGCTGGGGTTCAGCAGTTGGGGTTCATTAGTTGGGGTTCAGTGGTTCAGTAGTTATGGGGTTCAGTCGTTCAGTGTTTTAGGGTAAAGTTCAGTGGTTCAGTAGTTCAGTGTTTTAGTGTGACCCATATTCAACATAAACACGAAATACTATTGGAACCACCACAATATTAAATTTAAAGTAGTTTATTTTACAATAATTATTTTCACTTGAAATCCAAAATCGATCCTCGGCGTGGAATCATCTCAACGGACAAGCCATGATTCAAACTGGAAGTTGTAAAGCCTGCAAACGAGAAGAAATCGCACTCCCCGTCCAGTTTAAAGCTTAGTTCACATGCATGCGATTGTACATGCGATTTGCTGTTAACGCGCGTTCATTTTGTTTCAATCATGTGAACGTAACTGCGATGCATTCATGCGATTCATGCATGCGTTTATACGTGCGATTTCAAAGTTGAAAAAATTGAACTTCAACGCGCGTCGGATAACTTTTAGCATCAAACTCGTGACAAATTCTCTAAAAAAAAACAAAGTTTAGAAAGAAGGAAAATAAATATTTGGTGAAAAACAAAAGGAGGATTCATTTTCCTAGCTCACTTTAACGGAAAATCCCATCGTCACTCTCAGGTCCTGCTGCTCCAAAATTAACCAAAATAAAATTGTATTTCGCGACACAGGCGGCTATCAGAACCACCGAAAAGTAGCCCTTATGAAACAAAATCTAAATTTTTATTTTGTTGTAGCATTAAATTAGATTTAATTAACGAACTTAACTATTTTTCTTTTAAATGTTGTAAAATCGAATTCGGATGCGCTGAAATGGCGAAATGCTTTCCACCGATAGCACCCAGTCACAGTCAACAGTTTGGGAACTGCCAAAGGAAAGCTCAAATTTCACAAACAATGGTTTTATAAATACAACTAGTAATTAATTGTTTTAACTATTAACGGTTTTTTCTGTAGGCTACTGAAGGTGATGAGGTTTAAGATTAGAAACAATTGGGCCCGGACTGTTTGGCAGGATGATCATTCGCGTTTGAAAATCCGATTTTTTTCATTTAGAGCATTCCCCGATTTTATACGTTTTTGTCATTGCACGTATTTTTTATTCAGCATATGCTGAATTAAAACTTTCCCATTTGGATAAAATTGATTATTCGATGAATCATTGAAAAGATTGAATCGAGGGAAATTATGTTTCTGAAAATCATTCATCGCCCAATGAGCATGCCGTATTCAATTCTTACTGAAAATCTTCTGAATAATCAATTGTGAAATACATTGTCTGATTGTCAATACTCAGCAGAAAATTTGCACTTCACATTTCCTTGCAAAATTTTAAATAATCTTTCTCCCTACTATATACCTATAAGTTCATAGCACCCAAACTGCCCAAAATTCAACCTTTACAAAAATTCACGTCTATTAGTACCACATTACACGTACAGTCGTACACGAAAAATATGTTACTGGAAATTGGGCAGGAAGATCAACACGAGCCATGGTTTCGACATATTCAGCTTGTACAGCTATGATTTTATTTTAACTGTAGGAACATTTATTTACCGCATAATAATATTTACTTTTCTGCAACCAAATATTTTGTAGGGATATTAATTGATTTTACAAATCTAGGCAAAGTCTGAATACTTTGACAGTGTCATTTGTATTTATTAACAAGAATAATCAATTGATAAGAAGATTAATACAAAAAATAATTACACAAGTTGTAGAATAAATATTGAATGACACCAGCATATCAGCACCCTGTCCGCTAGTTAGAGCTAACAGGTCTGCTCTCTCCCGATTTATTACACAGGGAAACTTTTGGTGACTTACTTTTAGATGCACATTAAAAGTGAGTTGAGTTGTATAAGTTGAACATGCTTTAAATGTAAACTAAGCTGTGCACGTGCACAAATGTATCTGAACGTGTGAAATGTCTTCCGCAATTATGTAGCGTAGAGCTTAGAGAGTGCATATGTAAGTACATACAGACTTGTGGTTGGGAACCGTATGCAATCCATTTCGTTCAAAAATTGTATGGACATAATCTCGAAACCAGTGGGAAGTTTTTCGGATTCTCAAGAATATTAATAATGGTTAGTTTGTTGAAGCAAAATTATTTTGTAGATACAACTACAGTCGTTGTACTAGTGATACTATTTTTAATGGGACTGTAATGCGCAGAAGTAGGTTGAGATTAGGAATATTTAGGCCCGCTTTAAAATGACCGACGATGAAATTCCGAAATTTTGCAGTTTAAATTGTTCCTCGATTTTATACAGTTTTGTCATGGGGATGGGTATTTTTATTTAGCATATGCCACATTAAAACTTATCCATTAGGATTAAAGTGTTTATTCTGGACCTATGAAAGGATTAGTCGTAATTATAAAATCGAATGGAATTATTTTTCTAAAGATTATGTATCGCCCATTGTGCATGTGTTCAATTCTCACGGGAATTTTCCCGAATAAATCCAACACGTGGATGAGTATACACCTTTCCTTGTGAGACCGATTTCCACCCAACAGGATAATAAATGTACCATGATTTAAATAAAATATTTTCCCAAAATATCCGGTAAAATATTGTAACTGCCTTAATGTTAACTTTAAAGTAATCGTGGCGTACTATTTTACAATAATGATTTACTCTCCATGTCCAAAATCGATTCTCGGCGCGGACTCATCTCAACGGAAAAGCCTTTGATCATCATTTTCAAATCATTCTCACATCTACTGGAGCCTTACATCATCTTTTCGAACCGAAACTAAAGACCGAATTAGTCGTGCTTGTTGTATACTCGGGATACGAAAATTAGATCACGCGACCAATATGCATTTGTTGAGAGAAGAAATGATCATGTTCGAAATGCTCAGTTAGAACTTAGAACGGCTCGTCTTTGGTTTCTTCAGGGATTTATTATCTCTGGATGAAATGGGGCAAGGTCTTTAGTATTAGACCAGCGTTTTTAGCAAATCCCATGTTTTGTGTTTTTGTGAGGAAATGTGTTGCTTAGTTGAACAGCACGTCAGAAGAACATTGAACTAGACAGAAGTATGTACATAATTATTACATACAACAAAAGCCCAGTCATCTTGACAACAAACTTTCTCGAAAGCTGTAATGCGTAACTTTGAACTATGTTACGCAATTATTTATTACATAAGCCTAGTAAGCACCTGAACTAAAGATTTTGAAGGTCCTTAATAGAGTAAATTTGTTTGAAAAAATATTACAAGACTCATATTTACATGATAAGTTCTTATCCAGCATGCGTCGCATTACTTATCTATCTTACTCTAGAAATTCTTTCCCGATTACCCATGATGGCAAATCGGCTGTCCCCTTCCCGTCCCTATTATATACGGGGACGAAATTTCTGCCCCCTAACATTTTCAGACTTGTTTTCCACATCCCATTTTGTATAACCTTTCTGAACGTAAAAACCCCCGGTGTAAAAATTACTTTGGCTGTTGTTCTCTATGATATCAGATATTGAAGCCTAAGAAATTTAGATGCAAATCTTGTCGTTTACAAAGTAGTAGGGAAAACAAATACCAAAATATTATAACTTCGTTCATACTCGTCGGTACAAATTATTTGCTTAGCACACAACGGAAAATTTGGTTAGAAATAAACAGGACCCAAAGATCACTAAAGAGCAGATGCCAGTCATTAATAATACAAAAATGTCCTGATGTAAATGTTTGTGACATGATATTCATATTGTACTAACTTGTCCACGCGTAAATAGCATGTCTAACACTACAAATGTTTTGCTGGACAACGAAGGGGAAAATCAACAAAAGTTTTTAATGGTGATGATACAGTCATGACTTCATTGTTTTTGGATCGTTTAATTCATTTGGAAATAATTTGTAAGACAAACCAGGCTAACAAATTTAATTTTACAAGTGTAATTATTTCTACCGCCAAGAATAATCAATTGATACCCACTTTACGCAAAAAAATATGTTTTGATTACAGAAGAAACATTGAAAAACAATAACAAAGCATAATCATGTTTGAACAAAATAATCCTTTACCTCCTAATGAAAACTTATCGCACCTTTAGAGCATTACTACAGAATTTGGAAGTAAGTTTTGTACTTGAACCATTTCAGCCGCAAAGCAACGTGGATCCGAAATTGCATTTTTCAAAGACAAAATCCCGGAATAACGGTGCGGACAAAGAACTGTTCTGTAATCATGCAATGAAAATACTCCGTAAAATTATTTATAACTCGGTATTGAAAATGATATTTAAAGTTAACATAATATTAGATTTCGAATTTAGAGCACATTTGCACTTACCCAATGCAATTCAATTTGCTTTAATTTAGGAAATCTGGGCAGGCAGTGTCTTATCATGTCAGGACTGACAACAAATTTTGATCCAAACTAAATAACCTCCAATTCTAATAAAAACACAACTAATCATTGGAACCACCATAATGTTAACTTTAATTTTAATCCTGTTTACTATTTTAAAATAATTATTTACTCTTGAAGTCCAGAATCGACTCTGGGTGAGGAATCATCTCAAGAGGCAAGCCTTGAGTCAAACTCGATGTTGTAAAGCCGGCAAACGAGAAGAAATCGCATTCCCCACCCAGTTTAAATATTTTCAGACTTGGAAATGCTTAATTTTACAAGTGTAATTATTTCTACAACCAAGAATAATCAATTGATACCCACTTTACACAAATAATACGTTTTGATTACAGAAGAAACATTGAAAAACGATAACGAAACGATCCCGTTCGAACAGAACGATCCTCAAACCTAAACGTTCCGCACCTTTATAGCATTACTACAGAATTTGGAAGTAACTTTTGTAATTGAGCCATTTCAGCCGAAAAGGAACGTGGACCCGAAATTACAATTTTGTCAAGATGGCCAACAAAATCCCGGAATAACGGTGCGAACAAAGAACTGTTCTGTAATATTGCAATGAAAATACTCCGTGAAATTATTTATAACTCAGTATTGAAATAGTAGTATTTATAATAAATATAATATTAGATACCGAATTTAGAGAAAATTTGCACATACCCAATGCAGTTCAATTTGCTTTAATTTAGGGACTCTGGGCCAGAGCTGCGCACAAGTACAAGTAGTACACGAGTATTTCAAGTCAAGTTCGCGTTCGGGTCGTGGTCAAGTAAATAAATTTAAAACCATGAACGGTTCGGGTCGTGTTCAGGTATTTCATCGACTTGACCATGATTTCTTACCTCAAGTCAAGTTCGTGGTCAAGTATAATTATTTTACTTGAACCATAGTACCTGGTCATGTTCAAGTAAATATTAAAAAGTACTTGACCACGAACTTGAGTTTTTCGTGTACAAGTTCAAGTAATTTTGTTTGTGCAATTCTTCATGGCTGAGGGAGTTTTCAATTCACTTACGATTCACTGTACTAAATGAAACTTAAAACGGCATTTAATACATCACTTTAAGCGGCATTTGTTAATTTGTTCGTGTACACAAATACAAAAGAAAGCTCAACATTCATATGGCTCCGTGGAAATTGATTTAAAAATGTTAGCACCCATGTTTATAATAGTATGTGACAACAAAACCTAAAAGGAGTTCTGTGTCCCCGAAAATGTCAACTGAGTCACCAGACCCACCCGGTACACGAAATCAGAGTAGATCTGCAGTGTACAATCGTTCTACATTCATTGAAAGGAACCAAAAATACAACTATTATTTTTAGAGGCGGTTGCTAGCAAAATGCTGGGTGAAACCTAGTGTGTTAGAAACCCAGGTTCGCTTTCATTAGAAATATAAATTCAATAAAACTTAAGTATTTTGATGTCCAATGGATTACTTGAAAGTACTTGAAAGTTCAAGTTCATGGTCAAGTTCGGGTCATGGTCAAGTCAAGTTGAAGTTGGACCCGAAACGCGCGTATAAAATCATGGTCAAGTAATATGAGAATTACTTGAAAACCCGAACTTGTTTCATTCAAGTATTACTTGAACTGAAAATGTCAAGTTCGGGTAATCTTGAAATACGTACTTGAGAAGTCGGGGTCAAGTCAAGTTCGTGGTCGGATCTTTATAAATACTTGACCCGAGCGCAGCACTACTCTGGGCAGGCAGACTTTTATCATTTCAGGACTTACACGAAATTTTGATCCAAACTTGATCACCTCCAGCTCTAAATTAAACACGAAAAAATAGTAGAATCACCATTATGTTACCTTTAGTGTAATCATATCTACTATTTCACAATAATTATTAACCCTTGAAGTCCAGAATCGACTCTCGGCGAGGAATCATCTCAAAGGGAAAGCCATGAGTCAAACTCGATGTTGTAAAGCCGGCAAACGAGAACAAATCACATGCCCCATCCAGTTTAACCCTAAAGTTCCTGACCCCTGGACAAATTGTCCCCAAGCTCAATTTTTGACAAATTTTAATTTATTGCTTCGAAACTATTAAGCCCTACTAACTGAATGTTTTTTTAATCGTTCCCCAACATGTTCTACACTATTTAGCGAAATTACAGGATAAAAGGTTCGGTAGTTTCGTCTCAAAAAATTTCGAAAGAAAAACATTCTTCTACTCGGCAGCCATGTCCAATGTTAAATAAATGGCTCATATAAGCCCATTGGGGCCCGCAATATATTACGAAAACAAATTTTTCGCTATCAACATAATTACGGCGATACATACTTGCTTTTAAATGTAGTTTAAAGTCTAGGTTGAAGTGTGGGTTCAAGTTTAGGTTGAAGTGTGAGTTCAAGTTTAGGTTGAGGTGTGAGTTTACGTTTAGGTTGAAGTGTTAGTTTACGGTTAGGATAAAGTGTGAGTTTACGGTTAGGATAAAGTGTGAGTTTACGGTTAGGATAAAGTGTGGGTTCAAGTTTGGGTTCAAGTTTGGGCTCAAGTGTGGGTTCAAGTTTGGGTTCAAGTTTGGGTTCAAGTGTGGGTTCAAGTGTGGGTTCAAGTTTGGGTTCAAGTTTGGGCTCAAGTGTGGGTTCAAGTTTGGGTTCAAGTGTGGGCTCAAGTGTGGGTTCAAGTTTAGATTCAATTTTAGGTTCACGTTTAGGTTCAAGTATAGGTTCAAATTTAGGTTCAAGTTTATTTTCAAGTTTAGGTTCAAGTTTAGGTTCAAGTTTAGGTTCAAGTTTAGGTTCAAGTTTAGGTTCAAGTTTAGGTTCAAATTTAGCTTCAAGTTTAGCTTCAAGTTTAGGTTCAAATTTAGATTAACGTTTAGGTTGAAGTTTGGGTTTAGGTTCAAAAGTGGCTTTAATTTTGGGTTCAAATGTGGGATCACGTTTAGGCTCAAGTTTAAGTTCAGCTAAGGTTCAAAAATATTCGAGTAAAGTTTACGTACAGTTCAAGTGCAAGTTCTGTATTAAGCATGACCTTTTGCTCTTAAAATATCGATGACTATTTATTACGAAAGTGTAATCCTTGTGTGTAGTAAAAGAAGGAAGTTTCTTGAAACAGTTGTAACAGTAATTAATTAAGATGTACTGGCCATGAATTAGAATTCAAGTAATAAAAATTAACACACAACTGTTATCAATATATAATGTTGCGACATAGTCAAAAACCATGCCAATGAAAATACCCAAGTCATTTTCTAAACCTGCCTCCAAAATGGCCAAGAGATTTTCTAACCTAACTCCAAACCGTATAAATGTTTCTTTTTTAATTGATGATTTTGCGCAATTTGTCAAATTTACCCTCGAATAAAAATGCCCAAAATGCCAGGGAATAGTACGAGGACAAGTTGCCCAAAATGGCGGACATTCAATCGTTCAAATCAGTTCAAATAATATGCTAAACTGAAACTAGATTTTCGATTCAATTCAGCAAAAACCTATCTAATTCAGTTCAGTGCAACATTTTGAATTGAATTGAGTGGAATCGAAAACAGACGGTTTCCACAGATGTACTTACGTTTTCCAGAATTTACGGCAGTGATTTTTATTACACACGGCAGTGATTACGGCAGCGCACAACAAGAAAGCTAAGTAAGTGTACACATCACTACTTAAAGGATCTAAATAGTTTGTAAACGGTGGATGCTTTATTGAACTGTGGGCCAGAATGAAGTGTTTGAAATTCAATTCAAGGAAAACGATTCAGTTCAGTTCAAAGTTATGAACTGAATCCATTGGTTCATCTTCATCTTGAACTGAATCACAAAATTAGTGAACAAAATTGAACTAAAAATGTCCAATTCAGAAATTCATTTGTCATAGCACTACTCTACACGCATGATTATAAAAGCACCCCTAAAAGAAGCAAAATTAACACAAACATACTGCTAAATTGAATTACTTGTTTGTTATGAGAACAATGGATGTTAAGAAAATAAATGTAATACTAAGCACCTAGAAACATTTCATGGAATTACAGGAAGAAAAAGTAAAAAATTCCGTCGTTAACAATTCCTAGACCAACACGAGGTACCACCCCTAAAGCGCAGAATTAATCTTTGGATGTTGCACCAACGCATATGTCACAAACATTTTGACTATGATCTGAACACACAGACAAGTCACAAACTTCGCATTTTCCACGAATTCGTTTTTTGTGAGCACACAGGTAGCAAAATCCTCTTCCCTTGTCACGAGATGGTTCCTTTTCTGCTGGAGGAGTCGCTCCGAATAACGTCATTGCAGTTTTTATTGGCCTAGAATTAATGAAATGTAGTATGCAAACTGCATGGTATACATATAAGGACTAAGTGTATATTTAAAATGATTCGTTAAAAGCTTACTTTTGAAGCCCACTCCAGTTTCTGCGTTTGATAAGAGGAGTGATCATCTCCTCCGCTAACTCCTCCAAAAACAATTGCCTACGGGACTTCTTATCCTCGCACCATTTTGGGTACTTTTCTATCCACATTATATATGCATTAGAGCACACAATGTCAACCATACCATGAAAGGTTTTCATGGGCCACCGATTGTTCTTCCTGTTGCAGCTGTACTCAGCCGTCATCTGATCGACAGTATCCACGCCACCTATGAGAAAAAATACCTTTGAAATTCGCTTCTTGCAGATCCAATTTGAGAGTTGTTTTTACATCATTATGAATTATTTTATTATCAATTCACCCTTGTTTCGATTGTAGTGCAGAATAACCTCCGGCTTACGCTGGGCTTGTTTATGAACTGCAGGGCTAGAATGTTGAGTTGACAACAACAGAACGTTTTTGCTTGGCTTGGCATTATAAGCAACAAGAAGGCAATTTCTCTCATTCCAGAAAAACTCGGAAGAATTCAGCGGCTTCTTTCGAATAGCCTTGGTGTCCACGAGTCGCGCAGGAATTTCTCGCCGATTCCCTCTCATAGTAAAAACAGATGTGATGCCTTTTAACATTAGCTCTTCAGCTGCTTGTTGTGAGCCAAAAAAATTGTCTGCCGTCACACCGCGCCATGTATGGAAAAATTTTTCTAACATATCCATTAATACGCGTTTTCCTTGATTGGTTTCGGGCACCAAGCCTTCCTTTCCAAGGTAAACCTGGCAAAAGAATTAATTCGATATTGTACTTAAGTGTAACTGTAAATAAAACTATACGTAGTTAACAACCCAAAGCTATTTTATAAAAATCGTAATCATATATACCGAAACTATTTATGAGTTTCAGGACAATTAGCTTTATTTATATTATACATTACTCCTGCGCAAGATGCCCTGTCAATTTGGTCATTTTCATTTTACGTCATTTGTAAAAAATTTATGTTTACATAATGAATGTATGAAAAACAAATTATTGAGTTTTTGTATAAATGTATAGTAGTATATATGTATCCAAGATTTTGCGAGTAAACATAAAACCGAACTAAATGCCATACTTTCAATAGAGGCTGCTAAACTGATTTTTACCTTCATACTTCCCATACATTTAGTTTACGAGGGGCTTTCCTTCTTCCCTATTTGTGGAAATGTGTCTGACTACATTTCTGCCTATATAGGGCTACGGAAAGTGTCATTCCCTTCCTAAATGTGACCTTATACTGTAGAAAACTATATTTTTATTGAAATTCACAAATTACATTTTGCTGTTTTATTTTAGCAATTTTGTTTTGGACATATAACATACATTACAAGTTTAGACAAAAAAATTAGGTCATCTCTCATATCCAACAACTATTCAGCACACACTGGCAATAGTTTGTTACTATGTGTCATATATTTAAACAAACTTATTTTGAGTACTTCTTCAAAATTAATGTTACTCATGCATTATGTGAAACCTCGTATTGATCGGGCCTATTCCACGTTACAGTAAGTGTTACGCCAAGTATCGAGCAATCACACTATATGTACATGTACTTAGTTATACATGTATGGACATTATTTTGAATGGGAAATCTTACATGTCCCTGCAGTAGCCTGTCTCCAATTCCAACGTTTAAAAATCTTAATGGTTTGCATTGAAATAAGACTTCCATAATGTGACAAGTTATGTATACACATCCTATATATTTGCCTTCATACAAGCGTGTTCTCATGCTGCCTTCATATTTGTCTATATGACCACGTGTATGCAGGCGTGCATTTCCTATTTATAGGCATTTTTTCTGCAAAAACCATTGCACCCTATTTTGCCTACAATTGTTTCTGAAAATAGCTCGCACCCTATAAATAGGCCTACAAGTAGACCTACATGTACGATAGGCTAGCTTCTTTGGTTTCAATACTCTTCATCAGTAAAACCTAATTCTTGCATTGTCAAATTTTGAACTAGAATTGCAATGTTGTACTTGAATTGGCTAAATACATATAGTATATTCTAAAAGGAGAAAATTTCAATGCTGTCATATTCTTTCCCCACATTTTCAAATTTTGTTTCCAGTAGGTTTGATTTGAATGAAAATGAATTTGTTGCTGTGATATGGCATAACATTAAAATGTTGTAATTGCCATGAAAACTTGAAAATATTTGCAAGGGAATCAAACGCAGATATATTTACCTGAAAATTCAGCACAAACCTGGTGCTACAGTCCACTAACGCCCACACCTTTATCCCATAGCGCGCAGGTTTATTCTTCATATATACTCTGAAGGGGCAACGTCCACGAAATTTTATTAACATTTCGTCTACTACAAGATCTGTTCCTGGTTCGTAGACGCTGTAAAGATTTTCTTGTAACTTATTGCAGAACTCTCTTATAGCAGCAAGCTTGTCGGTCTCTCTTCGCAACGTTCTGGTTGTGAGGTCATCAAATCTTACAAACTTCATAAGATTATGAAAGCGATCCCTCGACATAGTCGCTATGAACGGTGGAAAATTGTAGCGGTCATCGGAACGCCACAGGCGATGGGTCGACATTTTCTTCAATCTTTGGCAACCTGCCATTATCAACAGACCAAAAAAAGCGATGATTTCAAGGCTATCGGTCTGTATCCAGTCTGGTCGAATTTTGGTAGGATTCTTTAAATTCCACTCCTGTAGCCAAGATGTGGCCTTTTGGTTGGTGTATTGTACTACCATGTCTACCATATCCTGGTTAACCATCAGCTTAAAAAAATCCAACTTTGTTATTGCTGCTGCAACCTCAGGATTATTTACGCGTGATCCAATCTTTCCGTCTCTAGCTGTAACAATATTACGTCGCAATCTCCTTGCAGCGGGTGGTGGTAAATTTGACCACCGTGTCCCATCGTTTCCTACAATTGTCTCGGCCTGTTCTGGGTAAGGGACCATTTCAATGTCATCATCTCCAACAATCTGGAATTAGTTATATATTTTTATTATAAAATGATTTTAATACCATGGCATATAATTTACTTGAATGTGTCGTGATTTTAGGGTATGACACAATATAGAGATAAAACCAACATTCTTATAACCGAACAATATTTGGGTAAACTGGTACTTTACTTGCCGGGTACACTTTGGACTGCTTAATATACGATGTCAATTTGATTATATACTTATAGGTCTATCGAGGTCATTTTGATGAATTGTATACCATAATGCCCAGACATTAAGGCTCCATTCGTAAAAGGTGTATAATGCTAATTATAAATAATAATGCTGCATAAATGTATGTGCATGACAAAATGCTAATTTTCTATTTACGGGGTCATAGGCGGAAGCCTGTAGGGACTACAATATACAATGAATAATGTACAATGTATAATATGTATGTGCATGTAGATCAGCTGACCTCTTCAACGTCGATTGCTCTATAGTACTACTTAGCTAGAATATATACTTATGGTGAAGTGTAGTATGTTGTGGAAAGCTTACAAGCATCCAGAAACCGGGGCGAAGAATTATTGTAGCAATGTAGAAATGGGGGAAAGAATTTGTTATGAATTTTGTTTTAGTGTAGTATTTTGTCACTGAATTATGTAAAATCTGTATGACTTTTTCATGCATGCATAAAATGTACAAAGTAGTTATGGAGAGTCATTGGTTGTTGATTAGCAGAATGTGGACACGTGGAAGTTTCGTGCGCACAGAGGTATAGGGATAATAAATTGATTCGAGCCGGCCGACCAAAATCAGAAAATGAGCCGAGTCGACAAGTAAAAACCGAAAGTTCCGAAGAAACTGCAAATCACTCGTGTAAATGTAGAAACATTGTGTATATGCACGTATAAACTAGACATGTTCATACCGTTCTTGTTTAAAATACCGTAATTACCGTTACCGTAAAGTGGAAAAACTCCGGTAATATTTTTAAGGTACGGTATCGTAAATTAATCCGATTATGGTAAAAACACGAATATAAGTCGATTTTTATGGTATGTGTGTAAAGATATGAAGTAAAAAATCCAACATAAGTTATTCAACAATCAGTTTAGCGTCTTTGATGTCAATTAATGTGAGAGTATTAAATGTGCAGAAATTCCTTATAAAATAAGCTAGTTTGAAAAAAAAAATTCCTTTTTTACATTCGTATGAAAAATATGAAAATCATAAAATATAGAAAACGATACTGAATTCTTCGATCTATCTTCTAGTAATTTTTCCTAAACTAAATCTTTACCGAATTCGGTCGTACTTATATTAATTTAGGAAGTGACTTCCCATCTCTTTCTCATAACAGGTGAAGTGCCATCATGCCGTCAGACCAACTCAAAAAATGACTCCAAACAATTGAATTACTACACGCACGACTTTGTTTAGATTCTAAATAATCAGTTCAATTAAGTTTTTTTCCATATTGACACTACACACAATCTTTATTGTCGAACGAATTCCTTTCATTTTTGAGTTTAACTCTTTTTAATGAAAATTCGAGTATGTAACACCACAATTTTATGAGCCTTCCGCTGGATTGACGATATCGTATGGAGTTACGATATCGCTTCAAAAAACCGATAATTATCGTACCTAAACCGTACATAAAATTTTTACGGTAATTACGGTATTACCGTACTACGATACCGTAGTTGACATGTCTAGTATAAACTTTGTGTCGTAAAACTCTCGATCATCATAGTAGAAACAATAACAAGGGAAAATTTTCGCTTCTCTACTTTATAGCAGTCTCTACCAGATAGTTAAAAATTATCTCAATGCTCATAGCTCACAGCGGTGACTAAAGCAAAGTAAAAACTTGAGGTTACAGGTTCACTGATTTGGCTTTACAGAATTGTTTTGAATTAAGAGATATTTGCAAAAAAAATTGATTTCCTCACGTATCCTGACATTTTTAAGGTTATTAGCCTCCGGCCCTGTTAGGTAGCTTCCTGAAAGACTTAAATTCCACAAATACAGAACTTGATATTTTACTTTTAAAATTTCAATACAAAACTAAAACCTTTAAAAGTATTTAAGTTTCAAAAAACCTTGACATATTGTTAGAAGTAAAAATAGAATATTGAGTACTACAATATTCAATTTTACCTCTACTCCCTTTTTGGACGGATGTAGGAAATTTTCTACAACTTCTAATTACTTTTTATTGATTAAAACACTTCTGTTGATAATTTCTTGATGGATCTTCATCTATGCAAGTTAATTTGGTTTCTAATTAACAACACTTACAGCTTTCTCTACACGTCAGCAGGCAATCGCAAACACTAGTTTAGCCATTTTTGTAAATATCCCTGGAAGATCATTTGTGAAATTACTGGTTGAATATTATATCTCTGCTTGATCCTCAACGATTTCAAAAATCCCTGCCGAAAAATATTTCAACGATTTTCATAATCCCTGTTGCCAAACAAATTCCTTAAGGACCTGAAATCCCTGTAAAATTAGGCCAATAATTCTAGAAGTTCCTGTTTGCCTACCACATATCCCTCAAATTTAAAAATTCCTGCGAAACAAAGGTCTGCGATATTAAATCCCTGTTCGTAAAAATAAAACCCTTCTCTTTGGGATGTTCCGTGCAGGAAATATTTTTTCCCTGGGAAGAATCTTCTCGTTTTCCCACAAAAATCTAACCCCTGAATCTAGCTAGTTAAAATTACGCACTAAGATGTCATATAACATTGTTTATAACACAGCCTTACATTTAAACAAATCTAGATAGAGTGCTCGCTTACGAATACGAGTACGTCATTGAGATACCCCATTATGGACACAATTTCAGAAAACTTTGCGGGTTCAGGTGTACGGTTTTTGATCACTGGATGGATAGTTTTAAATGAATCAATACTTACCTCGCGTAAAACGAAATCCTCTTCAATGTCACTGAGGCCATATTCTGTATCTTCTATTTCGCTTACGTCTCCTTCACTTTCGTCTGAGTCTTGAAACCACGAAGGGCCAGGGGTTGGATTTAATGCAGCTGCCATGCTAACTACGGGTGGGCTAAAGCAACTACAAACTACTGTCGAAACTTGCGAAAATATACTTATTAGTACTGACCCTTACAAAATAACTGGATTTATTATGATGCTGGGAGTTAATCTAAAACACGTCTGTACTGGTGAATATAGTGCAGTCAGTACTACAATGAAAATTCAATTTCATAAACCATGTTGGGTATACTTCAATTAATCCAGCACATGTATACAGATACGCTGTGCCGCAAAAAGAATGAGAATATACATTGTTTTTAATACGTGGCTTGGTTGTAACAATGACGCATACTTGCACTATCACTATAAATAGCATAATAAAAAAGCAACAAATAACGTAATGGTATATTTTGCAAATTATTGTAAACAATGCGTAGACGAAATGCGGCTTTACAGCGTAATGAAATAAGAACTATTATACACTGATAATATTCTAATTCGCTTAATTTCTTCGAGTTTCTATAGATATAATGTAACTGTGGAATATATTTCATATATTCATTATAAAGCACCTTACTGTATTTTTTGATGACCCTTTACATATTATCTCATCTTTCGTTTGGACACCTCTTCTCATTTTGATCGGATTTTGATACGATGCAAATATAAATATTCACCGAGACGCTACAACTATTGTAGTTATTAATTAGGCATATACTAGAATTTACTGAACGGTGTTCCATACTTGTTGTTAAAAAATTGTAGAGATACGGGTGATGGTAGTTGAGTAAATTCGTTATATTTTATGGAAAACTTACATTTTGTTTTTGAATTTTTACTCTGTGCTTATTACTTTAAGCATTGTTTACACTTATATATTTTTTATTTTATAATTTGTATTTTAAAATTTTGTTTGGAATACTATTTCACGCTCGCTTGTAGGAAATTTCATTGGCTTTCAGTAGGTATTCTTGAATTCCCACGTATAGGGAATTGTGAGCCTGATATATGAGGACTGACACTAATTTCGGGGAAATGTATCTTTAGGAGCTATGATTGGGAGAAACCGTGTTTCTTGAACCGTCTCACAAAAATATTTCGAAACATTTTGATTGCAGCTAATTTTATAGCATAAGATTAGAGTGAATATCATTTTTCTGGGTTATTCGTTCGATTATCGGGACTTTAGAATCTTAAGGCGGGTATGAAAAACGTTCCCGATCCTGCGTTCCGGGATCGTTGACAAAATGGGCCAAAGTAGTTGGGCAACATTGAGGGACCCAAAATGTGTCTGTCCTTTATCGTCAGGTTTGTAGTCCACCATAATTTCAAGTCAAGCTCAGTAATGGGTAATGCTTGGATTGCAATCAGATAATGACTTCGTGAATTTTCATTACCAGTATGTACAGACGAAAGGCTATACACACAAACTGATATACAGACATACGGACATACGGACGTACAGACATACGGACATACAGACATACAGACATACGGACATACAAGCAAATCGACATACGGACATACAGACAAACTGGAATACATACAAGCTGGCATACAAATAAAATAACACAGACAAAAGGCCATACAAATAAACTAGGCAACAGACATACATACAAACGGGCATAAGGTCTAGCTGCCATAGAGACAGGTGGGCATAAAGACTAACGGTCAAACACACATACATACAAACTGATTGGCGGGAATATGGAGGCATAGATACACTAGTATTCAAGGTTTATAGAAACATCACTGTGATGGCATTGGTTGAAATATGCTTATGGTCCCCAATGAAATAATAACATGGGACAGTTTGTCCATACGTTGGGAGCCCATGCAACATGAAAACCACAGGAACTATAGGGTTAAGTGTTTTCAGACTTGGAAATGCTTTACGAATGTCGGTTAAATTTGAGGATTGAAATTGAAAAATAGCAAATTCGAGGGAAGTCACGTTTGGAAACTGTCGACTGACAAATGTCAATAACATAAACAAGCCATACTCTCCTTCATGGTCTTCGTCATGATGCCAATTCATGTCAGGTACTTCGATAACACAATATTCAACTCCCATATGAGAGACTTCGAAATTTTCCCAGCTTGCAAGATTTGGTGCTTGTGTACCGAATTTCGTAAGTGACGGGAAATTATTTGGAGCGAATTCAGGCAGAGCATGATTGTAATTCTCAGTATGTATTACTTTTAATTTCGGGAACCGAAGCTTGTTTTTAATTGGAAGGTTCGTTCGGAAACGCATCAATGAGGGAGAAACGGTTTCTAAAAACGAGAACCATTCCTGAAGATACTGATTAACAAAAGAGCCATCGTCGAATATTGATAATGCTCTGAGTTGAAATTTTGTATTTGCCAAATGTGTGAAGACATTCCCGGAGAGTGTCCCGCATAAGAGATGCAAATCCCTGATATGCGTGAATTCGTCCTGTAGGAGGAGGCTAGGCAATGATTCGACATCCCAGATGTCCAGACGCAGATAAGCTGCCCTGCACATACGCATAATACTTTGCAGGAACTGGATATGCGTGCAATGGAAGCAATACTCAAAAATGTTCAAGCTTTTCACAGACGTCAGCCGGATATCATCGTTCACTAATGCCTCATTAAACTGGAACCCAGAATTATGGTTTCCAGTTATTACAAAATCCTCAATACTGCCCTGTTTTGCAGCGAGGAACAGATTGAGTTGTGACTGATCTAGATCCACACCACCCTCGCCGGGCAGGTCTACAATTAAGCTCGTACATATAATGCTGGGGGTAAAGACCAAATTAATGAACGTCGGATCGGTGAAAGATCTTCCTTCCACACGGAAATTTTGAAAGGGCGAAGGGAAATGTTGGTATGAACTTGATTCGTGTTTCCGAAGTAGCGCAGCAAAATCCTTCAAAGTCGGCGATTTCTCTTTAAGCGACACCACCGAACAGGCCCTAAGAGATTTACTTGCAACAATGTTCCAGGATGTGCAGACCAAGCGACATGTTTTCAGTAACTTGACATCCCGAAGTTCCTCAAGGAAAATCTCCGACACCTAAAAATTTTAAAATTAAGCCGCCGTTTATTTAATTAGCCCTTATTAATCAAATCTGAATAATTATCTTTTTTGTAAATTTAAACATTGATATTGCACCACGTAGGGTTACTTCACTCCGATGAACTTACCAAAGTTGGAATTGTTTGGTCCAAATCCTGGTCTTCATTTGAGAGGTTCGTGTCCGATGAATCTGCTATTCCGTCGGAATATTCAGTTTTCTGAAAATGCTTTCTGATCTGCTCCATTATTATCCCTTCAACTAGCAACTATTTTCAAAAATAATAAAATGAACCATAAATAATTAAGTTTTTTTTATATATCTATAGTACACCCAGTGTTTCAACGATGTTTACCAGCAGTATATTTTATTAGTTTAACCAGCATATAAATGGTTGAAAATATGTTAGTTTTAATAAAATTATTATTATTGTTAATTATATAGGATTACAAAAATTGAAGAGACCAATTACCCTTATCCTTGTATTTACTACAACAAAAAATAAATGTTAAATACAAAATAAATTATATGTAATAATAGGTTTCCGAAACGTCGTGGACAACAGAGAACAAATGCAGTTATTACTTCCACAGCACTCAACAACTACTACTGGCTTCTTGCATGACCTCGTTTCTTAGAGCAAGTTTAATTTTATCACTAAATGCGTTGTGTGTAGACATAATGACGCCATGCTACGTATTATTTAATAAAACAAGCTATTTAATAAAATTACACACAAGGGTTAGTTCGCATGTACATGATGGACAGGGATGGAAAACCGAAAAATATGGTTTTGGTTAATACCTTAACGTTTCTCTCAGAGTTATTTGCGTTAACGTTATTGTTTACGTTATCTGAAGTTACGGTTATTAGTAAAAACTGTTACGGCTTCCTTACTATTCTGTTAAACGGTTAAAAACAGTTTTCCAAAATTACTGTTACAGCTTCCACGACATACAGTTAAACGGTTAAAAACGGTTATAAAAATAATGTTTTCTAACTTTAATCAATGAAACATAAATGTATTGCCTATTTATTGAAAAACAATAATAAGAACTGCATACAAATGCATAAATGCCTCTCAGAATCCATTTACTCGAAGAAATGGAATGACGTCCAGAAGTTCATCTGTCGATCTCATTCTTCTGTCTGACAAAATTTAAGCTCGACACATGTAAAAATTAAATTTGTAATAAACATGTGGTGCAAAAGATACCCGTGTTATTGAATCGCAGCATTCCACTAAATACCAGGTTTTATTTGTCTTCTCGAAGATTGTATTTTTAAATAGTCGGTCAATGCGCTCGTCTTTTTTCATCCCATTTATTTGTTTCACCGAATGAACACTAACAATGATGGCCGTTACTTACTTAATATGTAAATAATTACCTATTGTAAATTGCTAAGGAATGACTCTGTAGTTTCTATGCATTCCTATATATGTCGTAAGGAGAGCACGTGTTAAAAGAATTAGTTCAAGTGAAACGAAATTGAAGAGTTTCACGTGTCCCATTTGAGATCAGCCTAAAGCTTTATTGGAGCTTGCAAGATGGCCATGCATGGGATTTTTAAAAACGGAAAATAACGTTTATATTTTCGGTTATGGTTTACGTTTTTGGTTTTGCAAATCCAACCTTTGGGTTAGTTTTAGTTTAACGTTATTACATATTTTCTGTTCGTTTTCGTTACTGTAAACCGTTTTCCCTTTTTTTCCGATAATAACGTTATTCAATAACGTTATGAATAACGTTATCCTTCCCTGGTCTTGAATAATGATTGCTGGTGCTGGGTTTGATTACACAGAAACTCACACGAAAAATTGTGAAGCTGTTAGATTTTAAAACTCAGAAACGCATACCTTCAGAGGTACTTACAAATGTAAAACCCTGCAATTTTTCCCATTGCACCTCCAACCAAAGATGCTAGCCTATCCTACATGTAGGCCTACATGTAGGCGTATTTATAGGGTGCGAGCTATTTGCAGAAAAAATTTTAGGTAAAATAGGGTGCACTGGTTTTTGAAGAAAAAATGTCTACAAAATAGGAAATGCACACCTGAATACACGCCGTAATA